>CM040240.1:45633329-45985829 GCA_022545495.1 Chrysanthemum lavandulifolium | reverse complement strand
CTTAGTATATCACGAATTACAAACAACCGGCTACAAGTCTTATAGTAACTAAGGCAGATCTAAACAAAACATCGGACTAAAACCCTCTTGAAAAAGGGTGGTTCATAGGAGGGCACGGCCCGTAGATAAACCCAAGAGCTCCATAGAATTCCAAACCCTCCCATCACGAGACCCCTTTGGGAAATAATAGCCATACGAAACATGTTTCCGGTCGAGAACATGGATGAAACCCGACAAGGGTAACAAGGAAAGAGAAAGCATAGAGCAAGTGAACTACCACTCCGGGATAGGATTTCCCACGCAAGGTTGATCACTTACAAGCAAGCAAGGATCGGACTTTGCCACATAATTCATAGCTTTGTGTCGTGATAACCAATAGCCCTTTTCTAACTGTTGTAACAGCATGGCAAGTCATAGCACATCCCACTAGAAATTGATTCACTTGGCAAAAACTCTCAGCGCGAGGATCCACACCTTCCATGACATAATACAACTATAACCTTGTCGGCACGACGGGCAAGGCTCCTACTGCCATATAATGTGGAACATTTAAGTTTCACCCCAAGGTGGTCAAGCCACCTTAAGTATACGGTGTAACATTTAAGTTTCTCATAAGGACGACCAAATCACCCTGACATGACTTAAGAAAGGATTATAGAAAGTCTGATGTAAGACTCTCCATGCCTTGCATCCCAACAATCACTTGCAAAAATCCACCGGGATCAAAATATACCCAAAGGATGGCAACTTTAGAAAGGGAAGGAAGAGAAGTAAACTTATCCATATCCAACCCCCATACACAGGTAAAGGATCCCAGACCACAATCGTTTTCACCGTCAACAAGACTAGTCTTCATTTCACACCGCAAAAACCAAAGGAAGACAACTGCCCTTTGTAACATACAAAGAATAAAAAAAAACCTACTAAAAACTTCTCAGATGAGAGTTTTTAAGGTTTGGAAGGAGATGTGGTAGAATGGGAAGTTATTATGGCTTCAAGATGTAACTTCCCCAACTTTTTAGCCTTATTTATAGGCGGAGAAAACGAATGGATGGGCTACACTTGGCAAAAGCCTATTGGGTTAAAATGCATTTAATATGGCACATGATGCCTATGCTACACAGACGCGAGTGCGTATGACGTCATCTCACAAGTCATGTACAATCGAAAGGACATGCCAAATACACCACTCGAGAAATGCCAGGGTGACATCGTCTACAGCCAGACATGCAATAAAGTTGCGTCAAATCCCAAAGATAGTGAATAAACCCTAGGAAGTGATTTTCTGCACTTCCTCATGCAATAATTTAATACTCATCTTTCCCAACTCAGCTTACAACCCTGATCGAGTTAAAAACCCTTCATCTAATCATCATCACAAGCGAAAATGTAACAAAATCCACGGCAACAAAGGGCTTGGGAAAGAACCACAGTAGCTCGAGGCGGATTGAGGGACTCGGTATAAAAGTTCGACATCACATCATTAATGCATGATCTAGTACTAGACTTGGGGGACTTGATAGCGTATCAATATTAGTGCTCATGCCCACTAATCACATTCTCGAATCAAGCACATTACCAAGGCCCGTCAAACACTTGATAAAAGCCCGACTTAAATCTCAGGCCACGTAGGGCCTGGTAAGACCTCCCAAGCCCAACTGAGTAAGACAGTACTACTCCCCAACGATCACTACCAGTAAAGATATACCATCGACCTTTGCTTTGAGGGCGCGACAAGCACCACTACGTGCGAGGCTAAGCGACGAATGACAAATGCCACTTATTGTCGTCTCTTAGATGATCAATACACGGCCCCTAGCAACCGTTGATCATCCCGAAGGGTTTATCTCTAAACCCTACAAGCCTCTATATAAGGAGAGCAACACACTGACTACAAGTTTCACATGTATGGGCAAAATATTGCCTCACAAAGAGAGCAACATGGTTCTTGTTTAATCATTACCTAAGCTTCTTGATCTATATTAATCTCATCGGGTCCTTACCGTTCAGCACTGGAAACCAAACAAAAAAACCATTCCTATCTCATCTCTAAATCGATTTACATACCATACGTAAACAAGATCAATGTGACATATTTTTGAATTTCATCTTTTTGGTGTAACATGTGACCAGTTGTGTGTATTATTTGACCATTTTATACCTCTCATGATAAATAAGAGTGTGTAAATTAAAAGGTAAAATGGTCAAAGCTTCTTGGGATGCGACTAGGTGTTGCAACATCCCTCAATGTTTTGTTACTTAGGTTTTATTACTCCTTAATTATCTCCTATTGATGGTTGAATTGTCACATCCTTATTCTTAATCGCGTTGTGTCTAAAGTCGTAGGGTATGCGTTATCCCTAACTATTTGAACTTACCAAAGGGTCTCGCTTACAAAACCCTCAGGATTATAAACTCTAACTCTAAGGCCCTCTTTGGATGGTTTAGCCTACAACCGCTCTAAGTGCTATAGCCTAAGGTTCACAAAGATTAATCAAGCATTAATTACACAACGAATGACCTATCGCATTACTAGATCATTAATCAATTAAGATAAGAGACAACCAATCAATATTTAATAATTAAGTTTCATATTCCTAAGCAAACACACAAATAAATTAGCCGGACATGGAGAACATGCAAGCATACACACAAATAATTGAAGACATAATTGAATTAATGAAGTAAAACACTTATCTTGATGTGTTGGGTTTGGAACCCTAAAATACTTGTACAAGACGACCTTGGTTCGGTTTAGGTTTTTACCCAAAGACTACACACTAAATAATCGAAAATTTGGATTCTATATATAAGATTACATATGCGACGGCGCCACCTTATGATTTGTGACGCCGCCGGTCGTCGTCCATTAGGGTTTCGTCTTGGCCACGTTAGTCTTGGCGACGGCCACCTTGTGCTTGTGACACCGCCTCTTGACTTCGGCGTCGTGTGGATCAAATCTGGGCCGCCTCGAGTTGCTACGGCTTACTTTTAAAGCTCGACACCATCATTTGCAAATAAGAAATTTGGCTTCAGGTCGTCACAAAATGCTCCGACGGCGTCAGTAGCGGTTAGCAATGACGCCACACCTTGTATTTCAGCTGACTTGAGTGTCTCGATTCTTGACTTTGACCAATTTCTTCAGATATCCGCGCTTTTCATCCAAATAAGTGCCATTACGATAATTTGTCTTAATGTACCTAAAAAGTGAAAAGGAACGATATTAAGTAATAACGGATACAAAGTAATCAAATAAGGGCTTAACCGACCCCTCAAAAGGTACATTTTAAAACCTTATCAATTTTACATCACTCTTACCTCAAATGCTTGCAAAGATTACAATCGAACAAAACACACCCATAATCTCCGCTCCAAACATTGATTATACTCCACCGCTTAAACCTATGAGAGGAGGAGCAACAGACCACCTTCTCTCATGACAACACAACAAGTTTCGAACCTTTTGGTCTAGGAACAAGCAAGTGGTGGTTCTAGACTTCAACCTAGTCCAACTATGGAGGAATCGAGCCAATGCCCCATGATTCACCTCTCCCAATAGGTAACACACTTGGAAGTGATGAGGCGTTGGGCAACAATTGGAATTGATGGTTTTGTGTACAAAGTTAGCCAGCAGTTGAATCTCTATGTAGGACTTGGCACATGTCAAGAAGCAAGATGCCAAGGATGTTAAACACTTAAAGGAGGAGATTCGGACCTTGAAGGAAGAGTTGAAGGAGTTGAAAAGCAAAGAAAAGCGCAAAGTTGGTGATTTCATCTTCATCCTCACCTAATGATGGTGATTCACTGGTTTTGATCAAGATTTGGGAAATTCTCCCAAACAGGGAGGAAAACAAGTCTTTGAAACTCGGGGAGGAAAATTGATTTTGAAGATGAAGGAGATACTAGTAAAGGAGCAAAGGAAGCTAATACTCAAGAAGAGCAACTTGATGATCAAGATATTTTCTCATCTCGCAACCCATTTTACCATCGATTCAATTTCCCTACAGAGCCAAATATTGCCAACTGCAAGTGAAGAATTTGATAAAGCGAAGAAAGACAAAGGTAAAGCGCTTATGGAAAGTGAAGAGCAAACTGGAAGAAAGATCTCAAAGAAAGAACAAGCACGATTGCTCTTGATAGAGAAATTGCTAAGAAGATTATTGAAGAACAAGTTCTTTGAAAAGAAAAAGCTTGAAGAAATGGAAGTTGCAAGCTTTTGGAGACTAAAAGATTGGATAGAATGGAAGAAGATCCACTTTCCACTATTCAACGACAATACTTAGAGAAGACTCGTAGTTTAGCTATGTTCCTTCCGAAAAGATATTGAGTTCTTGATTGCTAATAATCCAATAATCAAGAAAAAGGCAATTGACCTAGTAGCGAGATGCATCCTTAATCAAGATCAAAGAACGCTTTCGCTTGAAGGATTTCATTTAAATGAAGAACAATCAAGCACTTCAAGATGTGATTAGTACAATGTAAAGGGTCAAAGAAACAAAGACAACCAACCAAGGCACAAATTATTTCATACATGAAGACTTATTGTTGTCATGTTGGTGGTTGGAAAAGCATCAATTCAAAGGAATGCACGATAATCAAGTTGAAGGTATTTACTACGAGTTCAAAAACATGATAGAGATTTTATTTCAATGGGCTCAAGAAGAAGCAAAAGGTTTCTGGATTGAAGAAAGGCCAAAGAAAGTGATTCTCAAACCGTAAGAAGACTAAGGTTGTCAAGAACAAGAAATTCCTACTTAAAAATTCACCAAGAACAACCGACCGGAATGATTGTGGTTGTAGAAGAAGACTTTATCCGTAACCACCGCAAGTAAGACATCCTATCATTGATTGGGAGGTTTACATCGCTAGCAATTTTGCTCCAACATGGAAGATCACAAGGCTAGGTGGTGAAACTTCATCATTCATGACATTTGAAGATCTCATTAAATCTTTTGACAGAGATGACCTTGACACATTATGGAAGTTAGTTCGAGAAAGGTTTGATACTCAAGATCTCAAAGATATGAAGGAGATGCGCTTATTGATTAATCTTAGAAGGCTCTATGAACCAAATGTTAATGATGATTTTCGGAAATTTCATGCACATGTCCTGGTACTAAGTGGTTTTATTATGACTCATGTGAAGTTCATCATGTTTCTACAGCAAATGGAGTTGATGCATTTATGCTTGCTGAGAAAGAGTATCCACTCAGATATGGAACTCTTACAGTGATGTTATGTACAACAATAAGAGTTCATGAAGACAATGAGAAAGTCAAAGCATTATTACATAGGCTTCAAGATCAATGTTCCAGAGCTATTCAGAAGTTGAGAAAGAAGTAAACTGTTTGATTGAATTCCCCAAATCCTTGAAGATAATGCAGATTGAAGAAACTTATTGATTTGCAGAGATATCATAAGTTTAGGGGAGGATTGTTGGGAATAATCATTACCACGGATAGTTGTGGTTTACACTTGTTTGAATTACACTTGCGGTGGAAACGATACACCGCCGGTACATTATTACCATTTGCTATTAGATAATGATTAGGAGAACAGCGCTTAGATAAGTATAGAATAGATTTCGTATATTCTATAATGTTAGCTTTATACTTATCTTGTAAAGGACTCCTTGTTGTATAAAAGGAGGTCCTAGGTCATTGTATTAGGTATTTGTCTAATTACCACGACACTCACAAAGGCTTCAAGGTGTAACCCTAGTGATAATCAAGATCACTCGTATTATTCATTAATAATATTGGAGCTTAAGTTTTGTGTTTAATCTGTGTTTATTTACAATACATCATACAATCCGCCTTCTAAAGTATTACTAAGTAAATTCCGCGTGCTTAATAATATCATACAAAATATCATTGACACAAGGTGTGTGTCCGGATCCATCACGACACCGATGACAAGTCTCAAACAGTTCGCCGAACCACAAGTACACAAGGTATGTGAAACCGGGCGATCGAGCTACAAACACAAAATCACCTTTGGATTCGTGGCACTCGGATCGAGGGAAAATCATGGTAGATTTTCTCGCTGAGGTTGATAAACCGCCTCCAACAATACCAGGCAAGAAGTTGAAAACACAGCCAACGCCCACAGGCCACGATGACGAAACCTAGACTCTATACACTAACGGTGTGTCATTTAAACAAGGTTCAAGGGGAAGGGTAAGTGATTACAAGCCCATCTAGGCATGAATTCACGTATGCCCTGAAGTTCAATTTTAACACCTTAAACAGTGAGTCAAAATATGAAGCGCTGCTAACAGGCTTACACATAGCCGAAACTATGGAAGTCAAAAGTATAAAGGTGTTTACATACTCATTGTTGGTAGCCTCCCATGTATAGTGTGAATACACTACAAAGGAAGAGCCTATGAAGTTATACCTGGCATTGGTCAACCAGATCCTACCGTGCTTCACATCCTTCATAATCACTCAAATCCTCAGAGGGCAGAACCAGCGAGCAGACGCTCTGAGCAAACTCGCTGCTCTTACTTTCGAACACTTTGGAAAAGAGTTCTTGGTAGAAGTCATCAACGAGAAATCCATCCTCTAACCTGCGGAAGTCTCTTAGGTCGAGACATATGACACTTAGATGACTTCCATTTTCAACTGGCTATCCCAAGGAATTTTTCCACCTGACAAAGTAGAGGCACTGAGAATCAGGCGCAAAGCCATCATGTACTCCATCAGGGAACACATATATCGAAAAACATTCAAAGGACCAATGGCGAGATTATGGGGCCAACAAAAGCACGAACAATTACAAGACATCTACAAATGGAATTTGCGGCATGCACTCAAGGTCTCGCATTGTAGCAGCCAAAGCAAATAAGATGGGTATTACTATTCAACAGTAAACCAGGACGCAGAGGCTGGGCTAAAGACATGCCAAGAATATCACGCTTACGCCAATATTCAACGCATGCCAACACACAACCTCATCCCTATTATCGCACTCGCCATTTCATCAATGGGGCATTGACATATCACGATTGTTCTCGCTTGCCTCGGAAATGTCAAACACATGATTGTAGTCGATAATACTTCACCAAAAGGGTTGAAGCAAAAGCGCTAGCCTTCATCACTTCAAGAACAGTATTGACCTTCTTCTATGATCAAATCATCACCGATTCAACATGCCACAAACACTTATCATCGACTCACGGAACCTAATTCGTCCGACGGGCCAATCAAATCATGGTGCAAAATAGGGTATCTCATTACTACATCTCCTACCATTCTCAAGCCAATGGTAAGGAGGTAGCTAACAAAGGAATTTTGAAGGGCATCGAGAAACAAATGAAGGAATACAAGACGTGTGTGGTGAACGAGCTCTCAAGCATACTATGTATACACAAAACCATGCCAAAGGAAAGCACAGGTGAAAAACCCTTCAGTTTGGTCTAAGGAACTGAATCAGTGATACCTTTTGAAATGCTCATCTAAACAGAAAGAGTAACTATGGTAAACGAGGATGAAAACGAAGATTCCCTCGGGCTAGACCTAGCACTAGCCGAGAAAAAGCGCGACATGGCCGCCATCCGCCTAGCACACTCTAAGAACAAAATGGCAAAGTATTACAGCAAATGCGTCCGCCCAAAGTCCTTCAAATCTGGCGACTATGTAATGCGTAAAAATGAGGTCAGTAAAGTCGCATGTCAAGGAAAGATCGCTCTTAATTGGGAAGGGCCATGCATCATTCGTCAGGAAAACGACAATGGTTCCTACCTGTTAATAACGCTGAAGGGGATGACATTCCCCTAACATGGCACGCATCCAACCTCAAACGATGCTACATCTAAGGTGGATAACTGAATCAAAGAAAACTCTTGCTACTCCTTACATAAAGGCTTTTAACAGCCAGGATAGTTCATCTATACTATTTCTATGAATATGCAATGACAAATCCAACACTTTTCTTACAAAAGTGTCACATACAACTATTCATACATGCAAACATTAACTAGAACATAAATTAGCCTTTATGAACATGTTCATGAACAAAAGGTGCATACGGGTTATAAAGCATGGAATACACCAGACGACCCTTTGAATACGGTTTCATCATGCAAGCCCATTCTAAAGTACACATACGCACAACTTGCCATGAATGAGTTGCTGGAAGATAACTAGTCGATAGTTACTAGTTATAATGTGCACGGAAAAACATAAGTACTTATTATCACAAAAATCATGGTCAGCCCGATTCTCGATTGCAAAACCAAGCTACACTTAGCCAGGCTACACATTCTTCATGTTTAACTGATCACTAAACATAAGAATGCAACAAATACAATAAATTAGCTTCCTGGCTAATTTCAATAAGAGTTCAGGGTTACAATACCCTAACTAAAAACCCATGCCTACATAAACCTAGTAAAATACATACAATAAATTGGTTTAACAGCTAATTTCATTAAGAGTTAAGGGTTACAACATCCTAACTAAAACTCAGGCCTATACGAGCCTGGTAAACACAAAATAATAAATTAACAAATAAGTTAATTTCATTCTAAAATCAGGGTAAACCACCCTATTACAAAACCCAGGACAATACATGCCTGATACATTCTACAAAACAATCTTAGTATATCACGAATTACAAACAACCGGCTACAAGTCTTATAGTAACTAAGACGATCTAAACAAAACATCAGACTCGAAACCTACTGAAAAAGGGTGGTTCATAGGAGGAGCCTGGCCCATAGATAAACCCAAGAGCTCCATAGGAATTCCAAACCCTCCCATCACGAGACCCCTTTTGGGAAATAATAGCCGCCCACCGGAAACATGTTTCCCGGTCGAGAACATGGATGAAACCCGACAAGGGTAACAAGGAAAGAGAAAGCATAGAGCAAGTGAACTACCACTCCCAGGATAGGATTTCCCAGACGCAAGGTTGATCACTTACAAGCAAGCAAGGATCGGACTTTGCCACCTGTAATTCGCATAGCCTGTGTCAGCGATAACCAATAGCCCTTTTCTAACTGTTGTAACAGCATGGCAAGTCATAGCACATCCCACTAGAAATTGATTCACTTGGCAAAAACTCTCAGCGCGAGGATCCACACCTTCCATGACATAATACAACTATAACCTTGTCGGCACGACGGGCAAGGCTCCTACTGCCATATAATGTGGAACATTTAAGTTTCACCCCAAGGTGGTCAAGCCACCTTAAGTATACGGTGTAACATTTAAGTTTCTCATAAGGACGACCAAATCACCCTCGACATGACTTAAGAAAGGATTATAGAAAGTCTGATGTAAGACTCTCCATGCCTTGCATCCCAACAATCACTGCAAAAATCCACCGGATCAAAATATACCCAAAGGATGGCAACTTTAGAAAGGGAAGGAAGAGAAGTAAACTTATCCATATCCAACCCCATACACGGGTAAAGGATCCCGCATCACAATCGTTTTCACCGTCAACAAGACTAGTCTTCATTTCACACCGCAAAAACCAAAGGAAGACAACTGCCCTTTGTAACATACAAAGAATAAAAAAAAACCTACTAAAAACTTCTCAGATGAGAGTTTTTAAGGTTTGGAAGGAGATGTGGTAGAATGGGAAGTTATTATGGCTTCAAGATGTAACTTCCCCAACTTTTTAGCCTTATTTATAGGCGGAGAAAACGAATGGATGGGCTACACTTGGCAAAAGCCTATTGGGTTAAAATGCATTTAATATGGCACATGATGCCTATGCTTACAGACGACGAGCGCGTGTGGACGTCATCTCACAAGTCATGTACAATCGAAAGGACATGCCAAATACACCACTCGAGAAATGCCAGGGTGACGTCGTCTACAGCCAGACATGCAATAAAGTTGCGTCAAATCCCAAAGATAGTGAATAAACCCTAGGAAGTGATTTTCTGCACTTCCTCATGCAATAATTTAATACTCATCTTTCCCAACTCAGCTTACAACCCTGATCGAGTTAAAAACCCTTCATCTAATCATCATCACAAACGAAAAATGTAACCAAAATCCTGGCAACAAAGGGCTTGGGAAAGAACCCTGGTAGCTCAGGAACGGATTGAGGGGACTCAGGTATAAAAAGTTCAGCATCACATCATTAATGCATGATCTAGTACTAGACTTGGGGGACTTGATAGCGTATCAATATTAGTGCTCATGCCCACTAATCACATTCTCGAATCAAGCACATTACCAAGGCCCGTCAAACACTTGATAAAAGCCCGACTTAAATCTCAGGCCACGTAGGGCCTGGTAAGACCTCCCAAGCCCAACTGAGTAAGACAGTACTACTCCCCAACGATCACTACCAGTAAAGATATACCATCTGACACTGCACTGTGAGGACGCGTGACAAGCACCACTACGTACGAGCTAAACGACGAATGACAAATGCCCTTATTGTCGTCTCTTAGATGATCAATACCTGGCTCCCTAGCAACCGTTGATCATCCCAGAAGGGTTTATCTCTAAACCCTACAAGCCTCTCTATATAAGGAGAGCAACACACACAACTACACAAGTTTCACACATGTGGGCAAAATATTGCCTCACAGCAGAGCAACATGGTTCTTGTTTAACTGTTACCTAAGCTTCTTGATCTATATTAATCTCATCGGGTCCTTACCGTTCAGCACTGGAAACCAAACAAAAAAACCATTCCTATCTCATCTCTAAATCGATTTACATACCATACGTAAACAAGATCAATGTGACATATTTTTGAATTTCATCTTTTTGGTGTAACATGTGACCAGTTGTGTGTATTATTTGACCATTTTATACCTCTCATGATAAATAAGAGTGTGTAAATTAAAAGGTAAAATGGTCAAATAGTACACATAACTGGGTACACAAAACACCAAAAACACCATATCCAAAAGTATGCTACATACATAAGAAAAAAAATTAGATGACTACACAAAATTATAAAAAGTGGCAAGCGGGCTACATTTTCGTGTAATTAGCCCAAAACTTATATTATAGAATCATAGACAATGGTTCTTTATAATAAAGTGTGTTACGGAGCCAAAGTCGAGCTCGAGCCAAACATAATATTATCAAGATGAGTTGAGCTTTGCAAAAGTTTGACAGAACACTACTCGCTTGCACAGAAACATTGATTATCTTCTCAGATGTTTTACATTATTTGTTTTGCTTACGTTCAACCAATTTCACATGCTAGCATATTAAATTTGTCAATTTACACTATATCCAGTTATAGATCAAACATGAAAAAGTTGTTTTCATCTAGTGAAATTTTGATGAAAGGTCTGGCAAAAAAAATTATTTATGTTTGTTTATTTGTTACATGAATGATATAACCTAGATTATATGTTATCTTTGTTAAATGAGAAGACATGTACAAATGACTTGCATATTCATTTATGTTCTACTAGTTTATTATGCGTTTATGTAGGTTCATTTATGTTCGTTTTTTTATCAATTCTTCATGTTGTATCTTTTTTATAGTATGTTATTTTAGGTATACACATTCTTTGAAAATGCACTATTTAAATAAGGTGATTTTCTAATATGTGCCACAACAGAGTGTTTATGTGTATCTATTGAACATAATAGTTTTCTATTTTATGTTAATTTCTATATTTAACAATATTAAACGTGGTAAATGAAATCAAATTAGGAAATTATTATTGCCGAGTGACATTTAAACATGGTAACTTATGTTAATTGAATTGTTCTAATTATGTACCACCACGACACAAGTTAGAAAAAAACCTTTAAGTAATAGTAGACCTTTAGTCTTTTTTGTACAACTTTATAGCTAATGAAAATCTATTTTGCAAAAGATAATGTTGGGTCAATTTAGAGCACAAAGTCTTATAATATAGATTTGAATGATAAATATATTCTAAGTAAATACAAATCCCTGATGTATTACAGTACATCAGGGAGTCATCCATAAGAAGTTCTTCAGAGTCTGAAGATAAAGACTCATCACTGCCTGATGTGAATCTCAGAAAGTGAAGACAAGAACCAATATTAGGATGATGGAGTTAGTGTGTAATGACAATAACACACTAACTCCCCGAAAGATCTCCTCATCCACTAAAGATAATCTGAAGACTTAGTTGACTCTAATGAGCAACTAAGACTCTGATGAATGGGCAGAAAACTCTTTAAGAAGACAAGTTCAAAAGTACTTATCAAAGTCAAGGAGTACTATAATTGATAAAAAGTATAAACAGTTGTCAACATTGTTCCACTAGAAGTATGTTTGGTGGCATACTAGGAATGGAAGCTAAAGTACAAAATATACTTTAGCTTATCACATGTTGACACACACTTACTCCACGGGTATCCACATTCGTATTGAAGGAAAAAGACCTCTCTTGTATTAAAAGTTTGTAACAGTTTCAGAAGTTCTTTTTTCTTTTCCAAAATAGAACTAGGTCCTAGAGTTTATCTCTATTGGTTAACATAGTTCTTACTTAAACAGTTAACATTGGTTTAGTGTTTAGTTTAGTGAAGAGATCACCGCACTTACATTGTCATTCAATCTCAAGTGTTTATTCCGTAAACACTTGGGTATAATTCTTTGATATAGATCAATAAATGGTTAAACACTGAAAAATAATTATTCTGCTTAACCGTTTAATATTTAATTATTTGAATCCTTTTTAGTAGTCATATTACTTAAGTATTAACTAATACATAGTTGAAAACCAAATAAACGGGACAATAGATACATAAAGAATGCTTAGTCCCGATAGATGACACCAAACACAAATGACCATATATAGATAAGTAAATATATCAGTTTCCATATTTTTGAATCTAATGGCTAACATCAAATGACCATATTTATAAGAAAATGTTTTTTTTCTCTCAATAAATACCACTTTTACCATATAAAAAACCAAACACAATCAAATTTTTACCCATCTCATAAATTATACACTCACTTTGAAATTTATTGAGCAAAAATGAATAACCAAACCAATGTACGTGTCATATCGCATTTTATTATCAATGTAACTCGAACTTGTAATCGTATTTGAAGTTTAGTTTAATAAACCATGCTTTTTTAAAGAAATGAAGAAAAGAAAAACTGAAACTCGCTTTGCCTATAAGAGCACTCCCATTCATAACGCCCCCACGCTTACGGCGTTAGCTAGCGTTACCCACTACACACGCGTTATTCCCACGTTAAAAGGCCCAAGTTACCCCTTTAACGGGCGTTAAAGGGTTGAGTAAAAAAAATCATGTCACCCCCTAAACCATTTCAAATAAATTTTCACTTACACCCCCTCAACCTATTCAAATTCAAATTTAAATTATAATGGTTAATTATGGTAGGGATAAATTCAAATTCAAATTTGAAATTTAAAATCAAATATGAGCGGATTTATTCAAATTCAAAATCAACTCGCTTATATATACAACTCTACCAGAGTTGTTTAGAACACATAACACACACAAGTTACAAACACAACTCACACACAAAAATATCTCGCAAAGATTTTTCTCAACAATTCCCAAGTCCACAACAGCTGTGCGAAAACTAGCTTTCCAACTCCAACTCGATTCCGGAAACCGACTTTCCAACTCCGTAAGAATTTGAAGTTTACTCAACACCACTGAAGATGTCTTTCCGGTTTTCAACCGAAAACGTATTTAAACTTTCCACTGTTAACAATCTAATTGTTAACACTCCACCGTGAACAATCCAATTGTTAACACTCCACCGTTAACAATCAAGTCGCTAACGATTCACAAAGGTGGATCTTGAAAACAATCCATTTGGGTTAAGTGAGGCTTCCTTCGTCAACTCAGCAGGACGAAGAAAACTATAGAGATTGTGGAAGAAGCGGTAGCGCGAGGAAGTCGCTCGTCGTGAACAAGAAGCAAGGAAGCTCAATATCTTCGAGATAACTACTTTGACATCATGGAGACAAAGCTCTTTAATGGCGAGTTTTATTCCTCTTCAAGTGACGAGGTTTGGGACTCTAGTGATTCGTTTTATTAAGTTTTAGTAGTTTTATTTTTACTCAATCTCGTGGTAGTTTTAATGTTTAATGTAATTCGTGTTTAATGTTTAATGTACTTTGTATTTTTAATGTTTAATGTGATATGTTTTTTTAATAAATGAAGTGTTTGTTTAGTTTAGGGGCTGAATTTGAAAATATCAAATGTTAAACCTTAACTTGAGATGTTATGATTGTGGGTGTTTCTTGGGTGAGTTAAGGTGAAATGTTAAAGTTGATGTGGCGCTGACGTGGCACGGTGTTAAAGTTTAACTTGTGTTATGAATGCAAGTGCTCTAATATGAGTTATACTGAGGAAGATATTTTTCAAGTTTTGTGTTATATGAATACTACATGGTAAAAATTAAGGTGACAGTGTGGATAACATACGGATAACCCGCACCGCACTAACACTCTCAACATAGAAATATCCATGAGATGTGATATTCACTTACATCCTATATACTTAACTGTTTTTTGCAGTAATAATGTTACTGAATGTAACAAACTTTAAAAAAGATATCTAGATGACATGACCATTTTTAGGGGTGTGCAGAATTCGGTTTCACCCACAAAAATCGAAAACCGAAACCGAAGTAAACCGAATTTGTCAAAACCAAACCAAACCGAAGTAAATATTTGGTTCTCGGTCGGATATGATTATAGCACAATGAACTGAAAACCGAACACACATAAATATATATAACTTTTATATAGTTATATAAAAAAACATTAAAAGGTTTTCATAACATAATTATGACATTTTTTAAGCTTGGATTTTTTTTGATAAAAAAATATATATAATTATTTAAATAAATAATTAAAAATATGTAATACGGGTTATTCGGTGTGGTTTTCAGTTATTCGGTTTGGTTTTAGTTATTCGTTTCGGTTGAATTAAATTTAAATTCGTTTTAGTTTGGTTTTCGATTTTACCTAGAAAATTTTTTAACCAAAATAACCGAACTAAATAAAACAAACAACCCAATAACCGAACCGATGAAAACCTCAAACTCAAACCGTTTTAACAAACTTAAGTTTGTTAGCCAATTAATTTGGATGAAGTGATAAGTTAAGATAGTTACTTAATTAATGAACAATATTAATATAGGAATATCCAAAATGAACAAATAAATAAGGTGTAAGTTTGTTAGCGGGGTGGGTTATTAGTGACGATCACTGGTTTTTATTAGGACCCCTAGTTTTTTTTTTTTTTTTTTTATTTTTATAATTTTGTTTATATCAAAAGCCTATAAACGCGAAAATGCGAATCATAAATATAAAGTTTAATAAAGTTTCAAACGCTTAAAACCGTCGAATACTGAACAGAACCGACAAAAACTACGTTGACTTGAAAAATGGAGACAGAGGAATATTCCCTATGAATGTGACTCCATAGGGAGTGTTCCAATAGTGTATCCCTTGTTAGC
The DNA here is from genome assembly GCA_022545495.1 of Chrysanthemum lavandulifolium. Classification (NCBI taxonomy): domain Eukaryota; kingdom Viridiplantae; phylum Streptophyta; class Magnoliopsida; order Asterales; family Asteraceae; genus Chrysanthemum; species Chrysanthemum lavandulifolium. The sequence continues at coordinate 45,970,409 of CM040240.1, read as the reverse complement.
AAGAATAATTTCCGTACAGCCACCTAGGCAGGTTTGTGTTCACCCTGCACCCCTACATCTTATGGTCACGCATATTTGTACAGTTGTTTCTTTTGTCTTTTCTTCATGAGATCACCACTATGCATACTGTAGTGTGATTGGCTTGGTGACTTTATGGTGTTACATGGACTATTCGAATCAAATCATATAACGTTACAACATATGTTGTTTAACAGAAAACAAGAATACAAGATGTATTCAAGATATCAAAATATCATCGTATTAAAATAGTAGCATGTGACAAGTTGTATTTACATATTACTTGAAAACACAATATTCGAATAGCTATCGTTAAAACACGATGCTAAATGCTACTAAAATTATATTGTCATCAAGTGATGACCTAGAAAAATAAATTACGTGCTCTTTTTTACATTCATCTCAGTGATGGCATTATCAATACTGTATATCTCGGAGAGTATACATATGCTTCTTTTTAAAGAAAGTGTAACGATTACTTTCTTTCATGACTATGGAGTATGGATACATCATCTCCATGTGATTCGGCTAGATTCTATTAAGTTGTATACAAACAATGTTCAACTTTGATAACAATGTTCAACAATGTTCAACTTTGCTTGCGGGTTCGTAATGGTTGTTTATTGGTGTTACAAGCTTTTGTTTTCTGTTCGGAACATTAGCTTCTTTGTCTCTTTTTTCTTTTTTCCTCGGGCTTGTTTGGGTCTTCATCAAAAACACACCGGAGTGAAAACCGGTGGCTCGGCCTCCGTGAGTGGGGATTTTTCTCTAGTCTCGGGTTTCCTGTAATTGACTAGAGTTTTTTCATCCCTTTTGTAGGATTCGCAGTTAAAGCCTCGGGCAGGGGCGGAACTACATAGTAAATAGGGGGGGCCGGTGCCCTCCATGGTTCGCCAAAAAATATCAATTTTTAGTGTAAATTTTTTTTTATGACCATTTTATTAAAGTGCACCCCATTACAAAATCAAATCGCTTCCACCTTAAGATCAAACAATGTAAAAACCTTAAATCTTATCTTAATCTAAAAATATCGCTTTTAGTGTAAATTTTTTATGACCTTTTATTAAAGTGCATCACGAGTGTTAAAAAAAAAAAAAAAAAAAAAATTGCCCCGCCCACTAAAATCCAGGTCCGCTGGCGCCGGGTAAAGTCTAGTTCATGTAATTGTCTAGTCTCAGATCTTATTTTTGCTTCTAGCTACTTGCTAAGAACATTGTTCTTTATATATATTTATCTCTCTTTAGTTAAAAAAATCCGATTAAAATGAGTATGGGAGAGTCTAGTAATAATCATTTTGGGAATAGTCTCAACTATGTGATTGAGATTAGAGTAAATTACATCGTTCGTTCTCGTGATTTAGCTTAAATCCCTGTTACCGTCCCTGTTTTGGCTTCTTTTTTTTTTTGCATGAAAGATCCTTATTTTGAAAACTCGCATCCTTATCAGTAATGATCGGTAAATGAGTCCGTCAAATTTTGCACATGAGGGTAAATTCCACAATTTCATCTTTTATTACTACCTCCGTCCCATAAAAACTGTCAATTTTGACTTTTTAACTTTTCCTTTTTCAACCTTAACCTTAAATATTTATGTTTGCGTTATATAACACTTGATGAAAAATATATGAATAAATTATGATTTAAAAGCACTTTCATTTGTATAACTTTCATCAAATATTAAATAATGTAAACAAAAATATTTAAGGTCAAAGTTGAAAAAAAAATATTTAAAAAAATTAAAGTAAACAATTTTTATGAGATAGAGAGAGTATTTTATTAATTTAAAATAAATTGAACTGTTTTTCTCTCACTACTCTTTATCTTTCTTTTCGTTATTGTCCACAACATTAACAAAAAAATATCTAAATTGTCACGGAGGTTCAACTGCGCTGAATTCGTGCTATCTAAAAAGGTAGTCGCCCTAAGATTAATTGGCTCACAATATCGTCGGAATCCCATGTAACCAAAAAAAAGAGGAAAAAAAACTAAATCTTACACCATAAAAACAAGTAAATCGTCCAATTAGATTAAACAAATACCCACGAAAATCCTCACCACCCACTATTGAAATTCGACAAACATCATCTTTTCCGGCTACTATAAGTCCAAAACCTCAATCCTCAAATTATAGTCGACGACACAAATATAAAACCTAATTATCTCGTTGACAGTTTTACCCCTAAATATGAAAATAGCATCGAGAGAAAACCATACAAAATCGATTTTTAGACCATCATATAGTTAAACATAAATTGATGAAAATGTGTAATAAAAAAATAATAATAAATTGGATTATGCCACTGAAACACATATCCATTTGAGTTAGATTATTACCCCACGCCAGTTTACATGTTTGTGTTGTAAGTATGAACTCAAAAACAATAACATACAAACTAAACCTTCATGATTATTAAGCCCATGACTTACTCATGAACAACATACTTTAAAAACGTTAACCAAATGGGCACTGATGAGATGCGCAAAGTGTTTGGAATAATGATTTGCTTGTCATTTCTTTCGTTAATGATTTATCATAATATATAATCACTTAAAATTATTCTAGAAACAAGTAAATATGGGCCGAGTCCATAAGACATATACAAAATACATATCGACTAACACACCTCCGCGGTTTGAGCGAAAGGTAATCGAACACTTAAGCTGGTACGAAACTCCTCAAACAACGCAATAGGAAGCATTTTAATGAAAATGGCAGCATACTGATAGCGAATAAGAACCTAAACCTGACTAGTAACAACTATATCACGATAAAATGGATATCAATCTCAACGCATATCTAGGATTATTACATTAATGATTAATTACAATATATAATTGGTTAGGATTATTCTAGAAACAAGTATACATGGGCTAAGCCCATAAAACATATACAAAATACATATCGACTAACACAAAGCATATCTCGAAGCAAGACGTCGTGATGTGGATGGGGTTGTTCGTTATGGGCTTAGTGGCATGTGGGGAATATGCAGCGGCACTGATGGCGGTGATCGGCTGTGATTGGTAGGTTGGAAAGGGTGTTTATGCGTGTGTGTGTTTGATTTGAAGTTTGAACATGGATGTAAGTTCAATTTATGTGTTGGTGTGTGAGATGATGAGAGTAAGTTGAGTGAGATGAGGTTGAGATTGATTGTGTGCGAATTTGATAACTTAGTTGTGGTGGACTAAATATTTAAAAAAAAGGGTTAAGTGAGTAAAGTATGACTGTTTGGATGATCAAATGAAAAATAAGATGATAAAATTATAATTATGCCCTCATGTGCCTTGCACATGAGAGGATTCAGCGATCGTTATTGATAAGGACGAATGACGTTACAAGGTTTTAAGATTAGGATCATTCATGCATAAAAAAAAGATCGGACTATTGTAAGGATTTGGGATAAATCACTAATAAACAACAAGAAAACTATCAAAGTTGTTATTTTATTAAAGTATGGAACTTTGGGTTTCTCTTATAACTTTCTTCCCTAGTAGCAACAAACAACTATGGTGGCGGTGTTTTTGTTTGATATCTCATAGCATCATGACTAAACAACATGTTCGAGTAGTAAGAGTAAAATAGCTTTGAAAAAAATTAATGGGGAAACAAGGTGATATTATTAGTTACTTTGTTACTTCGAGGAGAGAGGGTTTGATAATGATGGGGTTCACTTTAGCTATCTAACATGAACTATGTAGCATTGGTTGCTCGATGAGGGAAATGGAGATCTGATAAGTTTAGAGCGTCTGTTGGAGGGGTTTAGACTAAGTGATCATGGTGATAAGTAGACGTAGCTTGGAAGGGATCACAAGGAGTTTAGTGTTAAGGCTGTGAAAGATTTCCTTAACAACGAACGTGATTATAGCAACATACATGTTTTCAGTTGGTCGAAATGGGTTCCAAAAAAATGTAATATCTTTATGTGGAGAGTGGGATTGGACCGCATTCAAACGGCCATGGCTCTTGGGAGGAGAAAATGTAACATCTCCTCCACGTTATGTGGGTTATGCGACGACGAGGAGGAAGAAGTGGATCATCTTTTTTGCCATTGTGCTATAGCAACTCAGGTTTGATTTCGTATTAGTAGATGGTGTAAAACCATTCCCTTGTTCATGTTTACTGTTAAAGATTTATTTGACCTTCGCAATTCGGTTGGGCTCGACAAAAAGAAGAAGAAGGTATTCCAGGGCCTTGTGTTTATAACATGTTGGTGTATTTGGAAAGCTCGGAATAACAAAAGGTTCTCTAATGGTGCCATCTCGGGTGAGAAGATCTTCCAAGACGTGAAGTCGCTCGGTTTTTTATGGTATAGGAATAGATCGAAAGGATGTTCGATTAGTTGGAAAGATTGATGTAATTTTGATTGGATGTAGTTTTGTTGTGTCTCTCGCCGGCCACTATTTGGTGGTTTGTGCTTCGTAAATAATACCCAAATTTCAAAAAAAAAATGTAGCATTGGTAGTTTTGAAATTGTGCCAAGAGACCCACTTTTTATGGTCTGAGAGGGTCACATTCATACATACACACACATTGTTCGTATAAACTCTAGTCCAGGTGGCTCATATTTTAGTTTTCCATTTTTGTGAAAGCATTTTGTAGCTATGCCAATTTTTTATTAATTAAATTTATTTCTTGTTATGCAATGACTCTAGCTAGCTCACATGCTTCTTTGCCTTTGTTTATTTCTTAAGAGTGGTGGCAGTCATAATCTGATGTCTCACACATGCCTCACCACCCACCAATAATATTCTGCCATCTCATCCATTTTGATAATTCAATTTGTAGTACAGATATTTTACGAAGAAATACAAAGGTATGTATTTCCCGGGTCGTTCTCCCAACGAAGGCTGAATGGAGATTTCGACTCACGTCGCGTTTTACAGGTTTTTGAATGGAGAAAAGGTCAAATAATGGGTTTCCAAGCTACGATAATAATACATAAACTAAAATTAACTCATAAAGCATATAAAACGATAACATAAAGCATAATTATCCTAAAACGCAATTTAAACCTAAAACGCAACTACAGGGATTCATGGATTATAAAACGCGATTTAAAACTAAATATTGTAATTTAAACACTACAACTGAAATTATATTTTTCATAGGTACTATTTGACAAAATAAAATTTTAGGAAAAAGAATTATATTTTTTTGATTATTTTTCTATTTATTATGACTTAAAAATGGAATTAATCTAATTTAATTATTAAAAATAGTAAATGGTAACGAAAAATTATGATAAATTTATGATAAATACTTTAAATGAAACTAATCTTAGTAAAAATGACAACTTGGAAAAATAAGCTATAGATAAGCACAAATAAGGTGAACAGATTAATAGGCTTAAAAAAGAAAAGAAAGCTTAAATGAATTGTTTATGCAATCTAAGTCGCGGGTAAATATGTAGCAGAGATGGTAAATGGTGTTGAGTGTGGGGCTTTGGCTGTGTGAAAAGACTGCCCTAGGCCTATTATCACAGCAGCTTGTTAACCATAATTTCATGTCTCACATAATTTTATTCTTTTATTTCTTATCTCATAATTTTATTAAACAATTTAATAAAAACATAATATTTCATTAATAATTAAAAGAAAATTACATAATACTTTAAAAAAAAGAAATCACTAATCATCGAGAATACATATCTAAAAATTGCACGGCCATCCATATTTAGTCGATTGTTTTCTTTTTTGGACTTCTTGAACATCTTCATCATTTTGAGCTTTGCCTAATACATAGTATAACAAATAATATTATAACAAATAAAATTATAACAAGTAAAATTATAAGAAGTTTAGCAAATAATATTTTAACAAATAAAATTATAACAAGTTTAGCAAATAATAATATAATAAATAAATTATAATGAATACAGAAAAAAAATAAGTATACCGATTGGATTTTGTTGTTGTGTTTCGGGAACATAATCAATTTCATCATCCTCGTAATCATATAGCGGTTGTTCTCGTTCGACACTTGGTTCACGCCGCGAAGGACCTTCACGGTAGTCATTGAACGGGTCGAAATCACTTGTCATTGACATCATGTATTGGCTTGGATTCATCGGTGGAGGTTGGGGATAATATTGGCGTTGATGTGATGGTAGATGCACCGGTGGAGGTTGGGGATAATAGTGAGCGGGTTGAGGACTCATTTAGGGATAGTAGGGAGGTGATTGTGATTGAACTTGCGGACGAACGGGTTGTGATCGAGAGCTTCGTCCACGACCTTTGGATGAGGTTGAAACACCTTTTGATTTCTTTGCATCCATCTTTTTTAAAAGAATGAGAGTTGAAAGTAGAAGAAGTGAATAAAATGTGATTTGAAATTAATAGTGATTAAAGTTTATATTTATAGAGGATTTTTTTTTTTTTTTTAATGTGTCTAACGGCTAGAAATATAGTCGTTGCAACGGCTAGTTTTTTGCACCCCTTCTTCATGCCAATTCGGCAAACTTTACCGAGCTCCCTCCATGCCTTGCCATGCCGCAGCCGAAGCGGCGGTGTTGCCGCTCGGCATGATCTCATACCGAGTCCAAACCGAACCCATTGCCACCACCCTAATGTTGTTGTACGTAACTGATCCATTATAGAGCCTTGTGTGACCATTATAATTTAGCTCGAGCTTAAAATGTATGCACGACCTAGTTTTTGATCGATCTCGAGTTGTAGAGGACGAGTCAAGCGCGAGATTGAATATTACATCAACGTCCACTCTCACCCCTAAACCCTTTAATTGTTAGGATCTTTACTTATTAAGTATACTTTAGTTAAACACACAGATACCCTCTAACACACTTACACACACACACAAATCTAAAGCTCATTTTTATGCACCAACAAACTTCATTTTTTGCTCGACCACGTGTGAAGCAAGTGAGTCTGTTGCAACGTTCGCGTGTGAAAATTTGTGCCACCTAGTCTGGCCACGCAGGGACGGAACCAGCGGGTTTTCGAGAACCTCGTGGATTTTTTTCGATATAGTGTTAATTTTTGGAAAAAACATTGGTTTTTCTAAATGCATCTTAAACTCTCCTGGTCCATCGAAATGTGTTTCTTGTTTTATTTAGTTAGTATACTCACAAATAAAAATTAAACATAAAATGCACTTTGTCATATTTGGTCTCGATTCCGTCCGTGTAACCACGTCTCGTATATGGTCCTAAGCCTTGTTACGTACACCTTGTCTAAGAACGACCTCAATGCGATCAACTCACACGTAAAGCATACTAAGACAATTAAGCAACATATTTTTTTCAAGAGTCCTTTTATTTTATGCTTTCCAAAAAAAAAAAGATATTAGTGGTTATATATTTTTAATCATTGAGAAAAGTTACATAAGTAAATCAACTTAAAACAACACAAACACACGCGTCATTCATTATTGAGAAAAGTTACGTAAGAAAATCAACTAAATCAACTATGCTTCAATGCTTGAGACGTTTGAAGCAATGTAGCTAGGGGTGTCATTCGGGCTGACCTCATCCGACCTGAATCTGACCCGAGTCAATTTGGGTCGGGTCAATCGGGGTTCAAAAGTATATTCGGGTTAATCGGGTCAACCCAAATTGACCCGAGTTCTAAACAAGGTCGGGTTCGGGTATATTTTTTTAGCCTTGACCCGACCCGAACCCGACTAACCCGGCTAAACAACACATTTACAATGTAAAATACCCGGGTTGACGCCGAACCCGAATTGACCCGACCCGATTGACCTGACCCGAGTTGACCCGAACCCGAATTGACCTGACCCGAGTCGACCCGAATTCTAAACAAGGTCGGGTTCGGGTATGTTTTTTTAAAACTTGACTCGAGTTGACCTGACCCGAGTTGACCCGAACCCTACCGAGTCAACCCGAATAACACCCCTAAATGTAGCATTCATTATCTTCTCAAATGGTTTACGAGAGATCGTATCAAAGTTGTACTTGCAGTTATTTAATATTAAATTAGGGTTGTGTGTCATGATAATTTTCTTAACTAAATCAAATGGTATATACCGTTGGCTAATCAAATTCTTACAAAACGAACCTATCCAATCAACTTACCTTTTTCGAGTTAGCTTCTCGATCGTTCCCATTGTTTATTAAACAAGACAAAAGTTTTGTTCCAATGATGTCACTGCTCCAGAACCAATACAACATTTTTAAGAAATAGATCATGAGTTCAATCTTAACTCATAGATAAAAGTTACTTAAACACGTGTTTAATGCTTGAGACTATTTTTGAGGCATAGACGGAACATAGACATAATGTCACAAAGTGCATTTTTAATAAACTAAACAATACTAAAAATAAAATTTTTGCGAACCAGATACATTTAAAAAAAATTCGATGTTCTTTAACAAAATTAGCACTACGTCACCAAAATCTATGGGTGTCCCGAGACCCCCCAAAACCCACCCTGGTTTCGTCACTGCCTTGAGGAATGGTCAAGCGACACTAAAAAAGGATACATGGAGTCAGGGTTTTTTGTCGCTTTAAACCAGAAAAATGAAACGAATGTATTTAACTATCTATCTAACTCATCTAACTTAATATACATGCTTAGTATATTTTAGAAATCAAACGTTTAGTAAAAAGGTTATAAAATGTTGAAAGTTCATTTTTGCTCATTTATATATTAAATGAAGGATATAGACGAATAAGGACAAAAGTCGTGTTCATTCGTTTACGTTCAAATGTCTAATGATGCGCTCACTAAAGTTAATTTTTATACTTATGTTCGTTTATGCATAAATATTGTGTCTTTATAGCATAAATGTTAATAGAGATGTGATTTACACGACACCCACTACAAGCAGACACAACAACATCTAATTATGGTATACGGTACAACTATCTAATGAGTTAAATAACGTGTATCAATAATAAAATGAATGTATGAAAATTACCTCGGCTCTTAATAAAATTGGTATGACCGAACTTATGACCAAACACAACAATGAAAGTTATGAACACTTAAAGTTTTTTCTTGTTTGTATGTTTGTAATCGCGAACAATCTTATATGTTCTTTTAATGAACAAATATAAACAATATATTGTGTTTTCTTAAAGCTCATGTTTGATCATTTGGTTATACTTGGGGAACAAACACGCTAATGGATGATTATTTGGTTATGCTTGAAAGCTGAATTTGTTCAAATGAGATGACCGTTATGTACATTTGTTTTTGAAAGGCAACAGACCGTTATATACATTAACCCTCGTTATCAAAGTTGATGTTATTATGTAGAGTAAATTTTATCGAAACGATTAAATAGATATACTACGTAATAAATAAAGAATCTCTGGGAATATATAAATGGTGTAAGTGTCTGATTGGCTTGTTGAACACTTTTTCCGTACCCGCCACCCATGCAGGTCCATGTTTGTCCAATGCCTCCTGCAAAGATTGTTTTATTTTACATGGGATCACTACAATACAAAGTGGAATGTGATTTTTCTTGTTGAATGCAAGGAGTCACAATATAAAATTAGATAAGGCTAGCGATAGTCGTGACTTGGGTCACCGGCTGTCACGTCAGTTTTTTCTATTCGGCGACCAGACATGATTAAATTGTCACAGTCGATGACTGAACCTTTTTTATTAAAAGCTTCTTATGGATGGGAAAGCTACTCTTGTTGATGATGTTAGTAATCCTGTTAAAAAGGTTGATTATCCAGGTAAAAAAGATCTTCCGTTTACTTCATCTATTAAGAGGGTTAACCCATTCTCTAAGGTGGGAGAGATTGTTGTATCCGACAGTGATGATGAGGAGGTTGTAAACACCTTTGATGAGTCGAGTAACTTATTTGGTGGTGGTCATGATCGAGAAGATGACTTTGATGACTATGGTTATGATAACTATGCGGATCAGGTTTACGATCTTTCAGGTAATTTGGATATCAAGCTCCAAGGCATTGGTAGGAAGTAAATGGTATCTTCATAGGAGTCTGATGTTATATTTTGAGTAGTGGTTTATTTTCTTTTTTAGAAAATAGAAGTATCTTGTTATGTAAGCGTTTCGCCTATATAACGGGCTGAGATATGGGATTCACCCATATCCTTTGTACTTAAACGTTTTTTGGAGTAATATATTTACCGGGTCATTGACCTTTATCAAAAAAAAAAAAAAAAAAAAAAAAACCTTTTTTATTATTATTTTTTTAATTCAAACATTTTAAACAACAAATTTAAATTCATTAAAAGTAAAAACATTACAATACTAAATTCAAATAAACATTACAAACTTAAACTAATAATCTAACTTGTAGCGTGTCTTGATTGTTTCCTTAAGTTCCATCAGTTCGGCTAGTTGTCATGGGGGCAAATTTTGGTCGATTGGGGTATTGTAGAAAATTAAGTCCGTCTCCCGTTTTGATAGCGTCATGAATGCCATTTGCTTTTTTGGAGCTGAATTTTCTGTTTTTTCATCTCCAGCTCTTTTTTCCCTCAACCTTATGTACGCATCTTCTATACCCTTAGCTTTTTCCGCTTTTGACGGCTTGAATTTGAAGAAGGTTTTGGCTAACGAACCAATAAATGATTCTGATGGTTGATCACGAGAGGAGGAGGATGATTTCTTCCTTGTTGCGTCACGACCTTCTGGTCGTGATTCTCTAGTCTCTTCCTCATCATCAGAATCATCAACGTCTTGGAAATTCGAAGGACATTGGGTTGACCCCAAGGTAGTTGTAGAACCCTTTGATTTCTTTCGACTATTCGTTCTGAAAGCCGGCATCTCACAATTCTTCCAAGCATCATGAGTCCTCAAAATTTGCCAACACTCCTCCAAGGTAAAATCATGACCGTACATCATACGGTATTCTCTAAGAGCTTTTTGTTTGTCGTCTCCATCATTCTCACCACTTCCATGATTTTTCTTGACATTATCAATAATAGCGCAAAAATTCCCAACCCTATTACAAATCCTATTCTTCCATTTGGTCGTGATGGAGTCGTAGGTTCTTTCTGAGCCAGTTTCCTTTTGAAAATACGCTATCACCTCCTCCCAAAAGCGATGCATGTTCATAGTGTTTCCTCTCGCCGAGTTTTCCGACACAAAAACCCAAGCTCTACAAAGCGCGATCTCTTCCGCCTTTGTCCATGGTTCGGGCTTCTCGCATTTGCCCTACGCCTTTGAAGCACGTCTTGAAGGCTTCTTTGGTTTGATGGGTGACGTCTCTTCAGCATCGTCATCGTCATCGTCTTCAACGGGGATGGAATCGTGGTACGAACGTGGTACGAACCGTGACCCGAACCTTGCCCCATCGAAGCATCTTGACTCGAATAGTTTTGGGTCGGATACTCAGGGATATAATCCTCCAAATCCATTTCAAGGTTAGTACTACGAAGAGGGAAATAATTGTGATACGGTTGGGAAGGATACAAGAAGTCCATGTTAGGACGATACGACGACCCACTTGGTTCTTGGCGGTAATCCGTGTTAGATCGTTGCGGTGGGACAAATTGACGATTAACGTAAAACGGGTTTTGGTTTTGATTGGGTTGTGGTAGTTGTGATTGATATTCAAAAGTTGGTGGACGTAGACAAATACCCCGGTTTTGTGGTGGTGTTATGCTGGTTAATTCAAAGTTGTTTTCCGACGAGAAATTAATCCGATGCATTTTGGGGTAGTCGTGATCGTCCATTTTTTTATTGTGAGGTATTTTTCTTTGACATGTTGAATATGGATGAGAAGTAGATTGAGGTTGGAAGTGAATATAGATGAGTAGTTTGAGGCTGAATTGTGTCTGAAATTGTGTTTGAGGTTGCTGTTTATAGGATGTAAAGTGGTAAAGTTTTTTTTTTAAAAAAAGTTTTTTCTTGTTTTTTTTAACGGTAAGATTTTTGGAAAAGAAAGAGTTTGAAATCGGTTGGAATTTCAACCGATATTAAAGTTTTTGTGCCTCGACCGAAATAGCGACCGATGTTCCACAGTGGTTCCGACCGATTTCAAAGTTGGTCGAGGTCGATGACCGACCGATCTTTTACGTCCCATTGTAGTTAGCCTAATGGATAGGGACATAAGGTCATGCTTATAAGATAAAACCATATATAAAATGACTTGTTATCATGATTAAGGTTTTTGTAATGACCGCCATATTCATATTTAACCCTTATATATTAATGTAGCTGATTAAAAGTAATTATATTTGACATAAAAACACAATATTCAAACTATTTCTTAACACGCATAATGTGAAAGGCAACTAAAATTATACCTATCACTCCGTCACTGTAAATGTTCAGTTAAGTGATCAAAAAAAGCTTTAGTATATATGCTATGGATTCAATCTCAACTTTCTACTAAACGTCAATAAAGCATGATGGGGTTAGATCGTTGGAGAGAAAAGGTCCAGTCGCCACTCAAAAAAGATGCAAACGTTAGTTTTTCCGTCGATTTAAATCTTTTGGAGTAAAAAAGCTATACTCTTTTTTACATTTGTTACAATGGTATCATATAGATAAGGATCTCGAAGAGTATGCTTGAGTTTCGTTTTAAAGATAGTGTAACTTAGATCGTGTTTATGATTATGAATAAGTGACAATCATATCTCCGTCTCAAAGTAATTGTCTCATGAAAAACAGCTCACATAGTTATTTTTCATTTTTTAACGAATGACACTTTCTTTGAGTAAAGAGGGTTATTACCATGGGAAAAATAACGAATGACACTTATATTTTTAAAAATTAATTTATTCATAAAACTTTGTAGTATTTATGGTAAACTCGGTCATTTTTATTATTTACTTATAATATTGGATAATGAGTCAAAATGACTCTAATAAGAAAGCTTAGATAAATAATTTGAAAACAGACTAAGTATTGGTTTCATGGTTTATCCATATATCTTCACGTACTCACGATTTCACGAGTCACGATGGACATGACATGAATGTTTTTCTAGTTTCTCTTTTTTATTTTTCGATATAGAAAATCTTTGCTGATCAAAATGGATACTAATGAAATATTCGGATTTTGATATTTTTGCTCAAAATCAAAAAACACAAAATAAAAGGTCAACTAAAAGTTAGAAAAGATGTAAACGGTCACACATGGTATTTAATGGAGAGTGAGGTTTTCTCTCGACCAAGTGTTGCATGCCTCCTGCTTGAGATTCTTTATTTTCCATTTTGGTGATACATTCTTTTTTTGCTATTTATGGTAATTCTAGTTTTGAGAGGTTATTTTTCATTTGGAAAATGATTGGGAGGTCTAAAATATGTGACTAATTGTATGGCTAATAGATGTGTCAATTAATTATTGGTTTGTGAAAAAGTGGGTTTCCTTGTTGTCCCCAATAAGATGTTGACACATATGTTTAGGCATGTTATTAGGCATACGAGTTAATCATCCCAATCAATGCTCTTTTCATTTTACTTTAAACTTAACATTTGTTAATTTATTTTTCAGTTTCGGTTTTTAGCAAGTCCTGATTTAAGCATGTGCGGGATAAGCGATCACACATGGTCTTTATTTTTTAGGGGCCTCCGATGTCAAAATCTTCAGTAGTTGTAACCGGAAAAAAATCGTTATATCGTTATAAGATGATTTAGGAGGATTTATATCGATTCGGTTAGGTTCGACCCAAAACCGACAAAAACACACTAAACACACTTAAACCGAACCGAACCGAACGGACCATATTCGGTTCGGTTTAGGTTTTTCACGATTTTCAATTTTCGGTTTTGTCGGTTCGGGTCGGGTCGGTTTTAAATCAATGTTCAGCCCTAATTTAAACTAAATTTTTAACACTCATTTACTCTACACCCATATACATATAAAAAACTACATACACAAACTAACGCCACTATATACCATCACCGCTATGCAGTGGCAGAGATAAAAGGGGCAAAGGGGGCATGTGCTCCCTAGCGAAAAATTTGCAGTGTAAAATTTTTAAAATATTTTACTTTTTTCGTAATTTGCCCTCTTTAAGAATTAATTTATAATGTAGTTTCTAAAATTTATTAAATTGTGCCTCTTCAAAAAAAACTTTTTAGTTTCGCACACATATATTAATCTAGTTCAAACAAATTACGAAGTTTTCGTTACCCTAAGTTACAAATTAATTTAAAAACTCAAACCTAAACAACACTTTTGTATCCAAATTTTGTATATCCCATAAAGTGGTGGTGTTCAATTGTGTATAGGGCATTCATGGTCTGCAAGGGCACAGTATGGATATGTAACACAATCGCACATGATCATAAGTTCTTTTTGGATCTTTTAGGTTCCAATCCCTTTGTGGTTTTAAATTGTTGTTGAGCATCATTTTTGGGCTTTGGATTCTATCGAGGCATTCTTAATTATTCTCGTTAATAACTTCTGTGCACATGTTTTTCTCTACTACTTATAAAATAAATTTGCATATTTTTGAAAATAAAAATACTTAAGAAGAGTAAAATGATTTACTTAATTTACATTTTAATACGCTTTAATACTTCTTAAACTTTTATCTCAAATTTCAACATTAAAATTATCAACTAATAAAAACAATCTCTACTAAAAAACAAAAACTTATAAAAATACGGTTTAACAATGATAGAAAATTAAAAATGATCGTCCTAATCTCTACTATATTTAAAAATGAGGATTTTCATATATCCCCACATACACATCTATATTTACATATTTCCCCAAACACAAGTTTTTTATGCATGATGTACAAGCCTGTTAAAGCACTGTTTGAGGAAATATGTAAATATGAGTGTGTATGTGGGGATATATGTAAATGCCCATTTAAAAAATATATATATAATAAATAGTTTCACGGTTTCTAATTTACAAATATGCATACACGGTTTCATTCTTTTTACTATTTAAGAAAATTATAATAAATAGTTTCAAAATAATCGTCCTAATATCATAACCTTTTTTCTTACTTTTATGGTAATTCATAGTTAGGTTAAGAAAATGAGCAATTAATTTTTTTTTTTTGATGTTAATATTGAGGTTAGTACATTGTGATCTTTTATTTATCGTTTGTTTCATTGCTTTAGTTCATGGTCATTTATATAACACCTACTTGTGCATTGTTTTTGTTTGTTTATATACAACTTCATCCCGCTCCCAATTCCAATCCATTTTTTAACCCAATTTGTTAAACTAGAACTGGGATGGTGTTATTATCTTGTCGGATGATGATGAAGACATGCAACGCTAATTGTTGAGAATCAAGGTTTGGTATTTGCACGTAAAAGGATTTACAGTCTAATTGATGAAAGTGAAAGTAATGAAGATTAATAGTGGAGCATATTGATATTATTTATGTAATATGTTTCTTCTCAAAGTTCACGTTATACGAAACACTTAACCATAATATCGCAACTATAATTGTTAGCCACTAGAAAATTTCGTTGCTATGCTATAAACACTCCTACAGTTTTTTTATTACGAGGATTTACCAAATTAAACGAACTTGAACCATTTGTTTAGATTGAATAATGTTGTTTTTCATTTGATCTACCAATGTTTATTTCATATACAGTATATGTTTTTTGGATGAGGAATTTTTGACAACGCGAAGACCATGTGTTTTAAAAAAAGCAAGGTTCAATCACATTTTTTTTATTGATAGGACTTTAACGACATTAGATTTACGAAAATTTAGATTATCACATTTTTAAGGCTATAAAACAAGGTTTTTAAGATCGGGATCGTACTTAGGATCGTTTTCGTCTTTGCAAGATCGTGATCATAAGATCGGATCAAGATCTAAGATCCTACTACAACGTCATTTTTTAATAGTCATTGTAATATTATTCAAATCTACAAATTACTGTATATCATAAATAAAAATTTATATGAATGTTTTGTGTAAACATTGTTCTAAATTATGAATATTAAATGTTTAGGAAGAATCACATGTTGTTTTATTAATTCTATTAAAAGATAACTCACAACTTTGTGGTTTTTTAGTTTGCGGTTCGAGAAATGTAAGATCAGAACGGATTAGATCTTACAATCTTACGGTCAAGATCGGATCCTGTAAGATCTTAAGCTTTCTAAGATCCCACGTAAGATCCGGATCATTTTTGCTTTAATAAATCGTAAAATCCTAAAATCATGATCTTTATTCTGACAACTACGCTATAAAACATACACAGACTATTTTTATAGAATATCGTCATGGTATATATGATAGGACTTTAACGACATTAGATTTACGAAAATTTAGATTATCACATTTTAAGGCTATAAAACAAGGTTTTTAAGATCGGGATCGTCTTGGGATCGTTTTAAATCTTTTGCAGATCGTGATCGTAAGATCGGATCAAGATCTGAGATCCTACTACAACGTCATTTTTAATAGTCATTGTAATATTATTCAAATCTACAAATTCATCGTATATCATAAATAAAATTTATATGAATGTTTTGTGTAAACATTGTTCTAAATTATGAATATTAAATGTTTAGGAAGAATCACATGTTGTTTTATTAATTCTATTAAAGATAACTCACAACTTTGTGGTTTTTAGTTTGGATTCGAGAAATGTAAGATCAGAACGGATTAGATCTTACAATCTTACGGTCAAGATCGGATCCTGTAAGATCTTAAGCTTTCTAAAATCCCACGTAAGATCCGGATCATTTTTGCTTTAATAAATCGTAAAATCCTAAAATCATGATCTTTATTCTGACAACTACGCTATAAAACATACACAGACTATTTTTATAGAATATCATCATGGTCCGTGACCCCCATATTTATATTACGTAGGGATGGGATCGAGAACACGCATACAAATATGTTTTTGGACAGTAAATTTGGTTCTAATTTTTCATATAACCAGATTTGAAACTAACGTGCCTCAAAAAAGATACCTTCGATTTGACACATTTGACTCCATCTTTGTTATCAACAATATGGTATGTTGCTTGTTTGACTATTCTGTGATTCTATTTATATAGTGCATATGTGCAAGGCCACCACATGATCATGCCTCATGTTATCTAGTAGCATTTGAATAAAATTGACACATAGTTACATGTGTTAGAACTTTATAAAAAACGCAATAACTAGGCTCAAACGATCACCAGTTAAGCAGAGTTATGAAAGTAAAAATTTGAAATGGTCATCTTCTAGACAAAACCTCTTATGTAATAAGAGAATTCTACAAATTGAAGAAAAAAAAACAATTTGCAATTAAATCAATGATAATGCATTATTCTGCCCATGTGGCAAAATTAAGCATTTCTATTGGCAAATAAAAGTTAAAATAGAAGCTCAATTTGTCATATATTAAATTTTTGTACTATTTATAAACAGTACTAAAAGACATATGTATCAATTTTGTAAAAATAACAGAAAACTTAAAAAAAGAGTGAAATTAAAAACTTTTAGTGGTTAAATTTAAATAAAATATACTTATAAGTTTTCATGTTTTTAATAACTTTATAAATTTAATAAACACCCATATACTTTATAGTTTATAAGAAAACGCAAACAATATGTTGTTATTTATATATGGGATTTGCTATACAATGTTTATTGAGCAGTGGTTATGATAAACTAGACGAGTACCCGCACTTAGCGGCAACGATGTTTAGTTTCGACAAAATTTTAGCGGCGATTAAGTTTGTTTCAAGAATCAGTATTTTAAGCGTTAAGGAATCCAATTTAAATGATTATATTAAAATCCCGGCTTTGAAGATTGAAGATTGAAGAAATCATCCATATTTTTCAAAGTTATCAAGTTTGACATGGTATGAGACATTCACGAATGGGCTGGGCAACATTTCAAATCATTATATACTTTCCAAAGATACAACATCGCATTTAAGTTGAGATTATAGCATAGTTACAGCATAGCATTCAATGGTATGAGATTTCACATGTTCCACTTTTTCACTTTTCACTTTTTCAATTATTGACTATTTGACCATTTTATCTTTTTATGTAGTATAGATGTGTTAAAAAATAACACATTTATAAACATGTAAAAACATAATTTTATCCACAATTATAAGCGTGTAAAAATCTAAAAGTGATTAATGCTTGTTTTATATTAGTAAAGAATTTGTACACGCTTCTAGTTGTGCAAGGGCAGAGCTATTAAGGGACCGGGAAGGGTCCTGGCCCACTAGGCCTAAGCCCGTTAGTGTATTTTTTTTCGCGATTTCATGTGTATTTCCAGAAGAAAATTTATTTCGGCCCTCCCATTTAATTTATTTCCCGAAAAAAAAAATTGTTTCAACTCTCCCACGGAAAGTTTTCTAGCTCCACCATTGTAGGTGTGGAGAGTATTTTAGATGATATGTCGATATGAAATTTGGAAATGTGATTTCTACACGCTTGTTGATGTGAATATAATTATATTATTTTTCTACACTTATACATGTGTACTTTAAATATTTTAGTTCCACACTTCTTCATGTTAACATTTAACTACTTTATCCATATTTACAAACTACACGAGTACCCGTGCCTAGGGGCAGCAGTGTGTAGTTTCGACAAAATTTTAGCAGCGATTAAGTTTGTTTCATGAATTTGTGTTTTAAGCGTTAAGGAATCTATTTTGAATGATTATATTATTTTTTCGATAGCGTTGTTTTTACATACACTTACAAACTATCAACAAACATACAAATTACTAACAAACTTACAACTACACACAAGAATTTACTAACTACTTTAAAAAGAAACTACGCATTTACCGGCAACAAAAGCAAGTTCGATTGCGGGGCGAGACACATTCAGGCAGCAACGGCAATAATAAATCTATAAAAAAAAATTGTCAAAAAAGTTATATATACTCAAAGTTGAAAAATAATACATATATAGATAGATCTAAAAGTATTAACAACAACTAAAATAAGGCATACTATAAAGTGCGACAACAATTTTTTTCCGACAACATAAGCCATGCAGCCGCGACAGTAGATTTTTCTAGCGAGACAACGATGAGTGCTCGTTCTATTTTCAGCAAAGCAGTGGTGGCGGAACCAATTTCCGGCGAATCCGCGACGACGGCTATAAAAAAATTATAAAAAACTTAGATCTACAAATAAAATCTATAGATCTGTAAAAAAAAGTTTATAAAAAACTTAATCTATTATTAAAACTCAAAAAAGTTACCTCAAAACATGATGGTCGTGAGTGGTGGTGGTTATGGGTTTTGGTGGTGGTTTGGTTTAGTTGGTGGAGTCTTCCTGTGGCGATGATGACCAGTGGAAGTAACGTCCGGTGGTAGAGGTTCGGTGGTGGGTTTTGTGGTGGTGGGTATGGTGGTATTATTTTGTGTATGTGTTTTTAGTGTGAGATGAAATAGTGTGTGAGTGAGAGAAAGATAAGTTTTTCAATGTTACCAAAGATAATTTAACCTTTGACTTTCAACTTTCAACTTTTAATTTTGGGTTTAGGCCGTACAATACACGCGTACTTTTTCAAATATTTCATTTTGGTACGTGTACTAAAATCTGTCCCACTTTTAGATGCGTACTTTCATGTTTTGTACCATTTTGCACGGTTAAACTTGTTTTACCGAAACCATAATCACTATTGCCACGTGTGCAAGCCACGTCAGATTTCCACTAATAAAAATAAGTTAAATAATATGGTTTTGGCCGCTAAATAGCTACGTCTTTTCAAATGTACCGTTTTGGTACATGTATAAGTTTTGTCCGTTTTATCGTTTTCGTCATTTTCTTAGTTTTCTTACGTTTTACCCGTTTTATCGTTTTGTTCGTTTTATACGTTTTCATCCCTTTTATACAATTTTCTTATGATTTCAAACGTTTACCCCATTTTATCGTATCCTTATGTTATTACCCGTTTTATCGTTTTAGTCCGTTTTTACGGTTTTGTCTTTTTTTGTTTCGTTTCGGTTTCTTTCGTTTTTATGTTTCGTCCATTTTGGCGTATTCGTCCATTTTTACGTATTCGTGTTTTTTTTTTTTGTTTTCGTTCATTTTTATGTTTTTGGCGTGTTCGTGCGTAAAAAGCGAAGAAACGAACAAAGGGAAAAAGCGTAAAGATACGGACGAAAACCTAAAATAACGAAGAAAGCGTAAAAAGCAGAAAAACGTAAAGAAACCGATAAAAACTCGGTAGAAAACAAAAAGCGGAAGAAAGCGTAAAAAAACATACGAAAATAAAAAAACGGACGAAATTGTAAAAAGAAACGTAAAGGAAAAAAATTATGAAAGCGTAACGAAGCGGATAAAACGTAAAAACATACGAAAACAAAAAGCGGACATATCACGTAAAAAAGAGAAAACGTAAAATGACAAAATTTTACAAAAATGGATGAAAGCGTAAAAAGCGATCGAAAACATAAAGCGGATGAAAGCGTAAAAAATGGGCGAAACGAAAAAAAGCAGACGAAACGACCGGGGACGATGGATGCAATTTGGGACAAACAAGAAGGACTATCTATGTAATTTACTCAAAAATATGCCACATAGGCATTTTGCGGTTTATACATTCACGACCGGTTGCGGTAAACATGCGTGCAAAATGGTACAAAACATGAAATACGCATCTAAAAGTGGGACAGATTTTAGTACACGTACCAAAATGGAATATTTGAAAAAGTACGCGTGTATTGTACGACCTAAACCTTTTAATTTTCACTTTCACCTTTAACCATTTTTTTATTTTATGTAGTTAAGATATAAAAGGAGAATTAGGTTTAAATTAGAAATCACATATATTTAAGGTAATTTGTATGTTTATTTATTATCAATTAAATAAATAACTACTTTAAATATTACAAGAGTTAGTTATTTAATATCCTTAAACATTGCCAAGTGGACATTATGTAAAAAATTCTTTTATATATATTATTATCGGTGTATATTAAACTAACGTATTTGCACGGAATTATAAATAAAAAAGAAAAAACACAAGTTACTGTGACATGTAAATAAATACACAAGATTATACATATATGAACGACTCATGTTATTTCTTTTATGAGTTTAAGTAAGGATATCCGTAATTTAGTTTACCTTTAACTATTAGGCATTCAATAACGAATCATGTTATTCCTCTTTATAAGTTTAGACGAATATTGCTACATCAAACACATTTGATGCTCTTGATATGGACGATACTGATGTGAATGATATTCCTTGTACTACTCCTATTGTTGAAAAATTGGGAAGCTTGAAAAGCTTATTGTTGATGGGAAAGCTACTTTTGTGGATGATGATGGTAAGCCTCTTAAAAAGGTGCAGGTTGCGGCTACTAAGCTTAGTTCTTTTTGTTCTCCGTGTATGTCTTTGAAAATGTGGGCAACCCATACTCTAAAGTGGGTAAAATAGTTGTTAGTGACAGTAATGAAGACGATATACTTGAGCCGGATAATGATATGTTAAAATTTCTTGCATCATCTGATGACTATCATGAGCTTGAAGATTATTTTACATCATCTATGATTAACAGTACATAGATACATTTATATAACTTGATCTATAAACACAGATAATGCTATATTGCTATTGCTATTGGGAACCTGTTATTTATTTGACATTAAATATCATTATTCATTTATTTGACTAAGCACCTCAGATAATGCTATATTTTTTATTTTTTTTTGAACGAAGATAATGCTATATGGCTAATGGGAACCTGTTATTTTTTAATTCCTACACAGGATTTATTTAAGACTTTCAAATTGCATTAAATTTACCAATTCATTTATTATAATGATTGGTTACTTCGAGTTATGACTTATAGACGACAAATTAAATAACCTGTGACACTTGTATATTAAATGCGAAAAAGCATGACAAGAGTTGCCACCAAATCATAAATCATACCTTGAGACTAAAATAAGTGTTGGAATAATTGGTACTTACATATTAGTATATATATATACTAACAGCTGTTTTGGGGCCGTACAAAAATGTTGCTTATACATGCGTTGCTGTAAAATTGCCATTGGCTGATTCTATATTTATACAAATTCTACTACCAAAAACAGAGATGTGGCAAACAACCATTGGCCAAAGTGTGTTTGGAAAATTACTGTTCACGTAGATGTTTTATATATATATACTAACAGCTATTTTGGGGCCGTACAAAAATGTTGCTTATACATGCGTTGCTGTAAAATTGCCATTGGCTGATTCTATATTTATACAAATTCTACTACCAAAAACAGAGATGTGGCAAACAACCATTGGCCAAAGTGTGTTTGGAAAATTACTGTTCACGTAGATGTTAAAAACATACGGCAAATGTATATACGCTTTGCCTGTACTAAAACCCCAAAAAACTTCACCGCCTCACTTTTTCTCTAGATCTTTCTTCTCCACTCTCATTTATCTTCACACAAATCTGCCACATATCAAACCATCATCTCTTAGTAGTCCGTTTTGAGTGGTCCGTTTTGAGTTAATTCTCATTGTACCGTCCTTGGTTTCTCATCTTAATCTTCACCAACCAAAAAGGAAACCCGGGCTAAAGCAAGAAAAAAACTCAAAAAGAAGAAAATTATAACTTTGTTGAGGTAGTGAGAAAGTTTCAATTTTGATTAGTATTTTACTTTCGGTTTATGTTTCGGTTTGGGTAAAATAACTAAACTTAATTGGGAGTAAGATATGCCTATGTGAGTGTTGTTTTCATGATTTAAAGGTTTGAGTTTTAGGGATTTTGTATCATTCTATGTGTTTATGAAGGTTAGATGATTTGATTATGTGGGTGTTGATTGGGTTTTGATTTTTGGTTTCTAGGATTGTATGTGCGAACTCCTGCGAATCAAGAAACTCTTCAAGATGAAAGGTATGTGTATTTTATTCAAGTCAAGTTAGTCGTATACAAGTTATGATGATAATTTAGTTATTCACGATGCTTTGTGAGTTTTGCGAGCCGGTTAATGAAATGGGAGTTGACGGGATCTTGTTGAGGTTCCGACCGCTTGATCGGGTTCATGTTTTTTATTTCTTTTAGGTTGGTGTTCAAGTTAGTCATTTTTTGGTACCGCTTATAAATAAGCACTTATAAGCTACTTGAACTAAGCATTGTAGAATATTGAGTTTGGGTTTGCTTATTTCGTAGTTCTCTTAAATTTAGTTTTCATAAGTGGATAACTTTTGACTTATTGCAAAACTTACCGCTAACGAATGAGCATTGATAAGTGGATAACTTTTGACTTATTGCAAAACTTACACCGCTAATGAATGAGCGACTTATGTGGTCGACTTTCATAAATTATTTGGTAATTGTTTATATTTTTTGTGTGAGTTTTGTAGCTATAAATTTCTAAGATATAATTGGTGACCTCCGTTTTGCTATTTTTGTTGTTGTTGAGGTGATATACTTAGGTATAAATGCTTAAATTTTTATATCATCGGCGGATATTTGTTGTAAATAAGAGATATAACCGGTCATAAAGGAGAAATGATTAGGATGCGGTTTAAGTTTTCCATGTTCTCTTACCTTTTAATTCATGATAACCCGCTCTAAGAAGTTACATGTACACCAATTTCTATCTTGGTTTCTTGAACAAGCTCTTGCATATAAAATGGTAATCATCCAACTATACAAAAGGTTTAAATTAATGGTATGTTGTCTCAAATTTATGGGCTTGATTGGTCTTATACTTTTATGATATTCGCATTACCTTTGGCGGATTTAAAAGTTGGTTTAATGATCACTTTTTTTTTTTTTTTTTTTTTTTTTTCTTTTTAGTTTTGTTTTCATTGTTATGAATTTGGGACCGAGTTGGTGTGTTTGTGTATCAGTTTTCGCGTTTGCTTCTTTATCGAATGTTGGTGCATTCAAAAGGTTGGCCAGAATTGCTGCAATGGAGGTACGTATAATTAGATTGATCTGTCATCCAAACACCCAATGTGTCAAATATTGGTCTGTTTCTTGAATTTTTCTATGATCCGTGTAGTTTGGACCGGTGTTGCCGCTCTTTTGTTATCAAATGGGACTGATCTAAAGCTCATTTCTGTTGCGATCAGTGGCAATCGCCCCATGGTACGTATTTAAAACATAGAAATTTATTCCAATTTCACGTGTCACTACTAAAGTTCACATTTATTTCGGAAGGGTTTAAATACCTTCAACCGATAACTTTGTCTTGGAAACCTTCACTGAGAATTTACCACAAAAGAACACATTTTTAGAGGTAAAACTGCTACTATTTGTTTACTTTATTTTTAACTATAACGAGTCGAATGGGTCGAAACAACTGTATTTAGTGTATAGTGTCTCATTTTCTTAGGTTAACATCAATATTAAACTTGGGTTACCTTATCTACTAATGCTCATATAAAGAAAAACATAACAATGAGATATTGCTGTAGATGACAACTTGAAATGTTATGCATAGAAAAGTCCACTTTATGAGCACGAGGATATTACATCATGCTCCTAGGATTTCAGGTCTCTTGACCCATGAAAATAGGTGTGATTGATATATATGTACTTTTTAAATATGAGATTTCTCAGTGTCTAATAATATTAGTTACCTTAATGCAGTCATCTTTGTATTCTTTTGGTCTAATGGTTGAATGAACTAAATACAATAACTAACAGCAACTATGATAACTCTTTTACATGTCAAAACATTTTTTTTCCTAGATGTCGAAACAGGTCATGTTTGGATTGATCGATGTTATTTTTATTTTATTAGTATTTTTTGCAAAATGTTTAAGCAGTTGGTTTAACTTATTCGGATATAATGCTTTAGGGGTTATATATCCGAAATCGTGTGCAAGGAACTTCCGCTAAAAATGCTTAACTAAAAATACAAAAGGTATTTTGACCCATTACCCGACCTTGCGACTCTTTTCAATCACAATGAAGCATTGTTTGACATAAATTTTCAAAGCACTTGGAAGTTTTGAAGACAAAAGCGGGGAATTGCTAAAATGGGATAACAGATTATAGTGGTGGAAGTAATGTCTTTTGTGTTGAAATGATATATTTTGATACCATTTAGAAGATGCGTTTGTCGAAAATGGCTAATTAAGATCCACGTGGATGCGTTTAATGACTATCGACCAACAACTCCAAAGTCTTCATAAAATCCCATAGGTATGTCTCGTTTATGAGAGTTCCACACCGTTTATACTTTAGCCACTTACATATTTATAGAATTTAGAGCTTGCTTCAATAATTATATTAAGATATTTCTATGCCTATAGATAAAAGTTATTGGAAAAACAGAATATAGATAGTTACCTTTTGGTGCGTATTATTAGTTGAATTTCAAGTCTTCTGCTACCTGATTCCGATTAAAGTTATAGTTTTTGTCCCATACAACGATATTTTGTTTGATGACTGAATCAACGATACTTCTTTAGTACAGGTTATTTCCTTCATAACTTATGATGAGCGAATCGACGATGCTTTGTGAGAAATGCAATCAAATGCCTTTACAATTTATATGCAGCAAATGATATGTTTATTACACACATTTGTTGAATGAAATGCAATCAAATGCCTTTATAAGTTAGCCAAATCTAGGCTATGTGGTCAATGTTATGTTGCGAATGGATAAGTATCTTTTTAAACACATATGTTGTATGAAATTCAAATAGCCTTTTATTAATGTTTTACGTAGATATTTGAATGTTGAACGGAAACTTATAAACCATCAACACGGCATTCCCGCAGCAACGCGCGGGCTCGCTACTCGTTTAATGCTAAAACATATGACAAGAGTTGCCACAAATAATTAATGGCATGTTGAAACTAAACCTGGTGGAGAGTAGGCCCAATTTCAGTTGGGCTTGTTGGTTATGGGCCCAAAATAGAAAGCATGGCACTGCAAGAAAAAGGTGTTTTAGCACATTTGTAGCGACACGCTTTGTGACCCAACTTGAAGTCAGCGACATCAAGGAGACGTCATTATATATGAGAGAGATTTCTGCATTATCATTTATCAAGACTCAGGGCGCTAAGTGATGCCCTTGACAACCTCTTAAAAATATGTCGCATATTTGCGACATCAAAGCCTATCGATAATTGTGTCGTTGCTTGTTATCAAGTTATTATACTTAAGCATTGAACAGGATATGTTACCAATAGACTTGACATTAAGGTAGCTGCTAGTTGAAGCTTATGTTTTATAAAAACTTTTAAAAAAATGGATAAACGCAGCCTTCTATATTTAAATTATTATGACACGCATAAATTGCTTGTACTTTCAAAATAACTATCTATCACTTAAATTTAACTACTCTCAATCAACTAAATGTACTACCTTTTATTTTATAATTTTATTTTTTTTAATATAACTCTTAGGGCTGCATATAACAAAATCTTTTTTATAACGTATCTATATATCTTACTGGAAAAGGTTATCACTTTGTTAGACTTTATTAAGGGAGACTCAAGCCATTGAAAATTAAGTAAAAGTTATGGAGTAATTGTTATCACTACAAGAAAAAGGCTTTTTAGCCACATTTTTTAGCGACATATACACTCATGTCGCTATTTGGCGACACGCTAGCGACACTTTAGCAACTCCAACTTCGTCCATGTCGTAAAATGTGCCGCAAAGTAAGTCGCAACATTTGTAATCGCAAACCGTGTCGCAAATTATGTCGCTATTTTTTGCGACATTTAAAAAAACATCGCAAACGGAGTCGCCAATTCGCGACATCCAAATAAATGCGGCTAAATGAGTCGTTAATTTGCGACTTCGGAAAAACAAGTCGCTAATTGTGACGCAAATTGTTTTGCGACGTACTTGAAAGTCTCTATTTATGTCGCCAACTTAATGTGTATAATTTTTAAATTACATCATAACGTATATAATAAAGGATTTTCTGGATTTTTTTTTTCCCTTCACAAAGGTATGATAACGTAATTTATGAGTATTTTAATAACTTGATATGTTAGTATTGGTTCAACAGTAAGTTAATCCTAACTGGACTGAATGGATTTGTGATCCAAAAAACGTTTGTAATGTTGTTTTGTAAGTCCTTTTCTCTAGTATTTTGCTAGAGTTTTAATATATATTGCCGTTCAAAAAAAAAGTATTGATTCAATAGTACAATATTTTGTTAACTCATAATAGCAAAGCATTTCAACAATTGTTCTATTTGAAAAACTGAAAATACTGAAAGGGTATATTATGTAACTTGTCTTAAAATATATTTTTATAACTCATAAATATATCCCTTCTTCAGATACTGAATATTCCCTTTCCCTTTCACAAACTCTCAAAAATGGATCTCGGAATCGGATAACCACCGCTACACCATCGCTACGCCGCCGCAACATCTCCAATCGAATATTAGGTAACCACCGCAACACCACCGCCACCACTACACCGCCGCTACATCACGCCACCACTACACCACGCCACCACTACACCACTGCTACATCACCGCAACATCCAATCGATTATTTAGTGTTTTTTTATTTATCGTTATATACATCAAATCGATTATTTAGTGCTTTGCTTTGTAGGTGTCAGGTTAGCTCATTTAAAAGCAATTGGAGGGACTCACGTCATTCATTCAATTTAGCGCACGGTCAATTTGTAAGTTTAATCACTTTTTAACTGTTAATTTAACACACGGTCAATTTGATGTGTTAGTATATGCATTTACGTTTTTGTATGATTTGGGGATTGTGATGATATGAGTGTCGTGATACGTGATAAATGATGTTTAGTGGAAGTTGTTTCGTAGATTAGTTAAATTTACGCTGAGATGTACTTAGGAGGTTGTTCTATCAGTTTTTTGATTTGATGTATAGAAGATGTGTATGTGCTAGAAACGTAGGAGGTTGTTCTATCAGTTTGTCTAGTTTAGGCAATTCTGAATTGTGATTCGATGAAGTGTAGTTTCGAATGAGAGGAATAGTGAAATTGGGTGAGATGCGTTTTGTTAGTTACAATAGCATATTCTGATTCTCCACAGTGCCTTAGCAGTACTAATAAGCTTTTTGTTTCGTATTTAGCTTTTGCCTATAGCTATTGGCCTATTGTGTGATTTTGAACCCACATCATTTACAGCTTGCTATTAAACTGTATCAAAATAAATGAATTACCGAAGCTGGCTTACTTGGTGGCTTTGGTGCAAGTTCTGATTACCTTTATGTTTCTTTTCCTTTGTTTATTTGTAGAACATTCTTTGTTAGTTTTGATAAAATGCCGCCTTAGTAAGTAGTAGTATTATCTTTGTCATTTGCGTTGACTTAGTATTTATAGTAATTGATTTATTCGATGTATGTGGTATTTAGTTGTTTCCACATGTTATTACTTTACATCTAAGTAATACTATTATATAAATTTCTATGTAATTAAGTATATACATGGAAATAATACAATCGTGAACAGTTGTTGCCATAACATTTGACCGCCGCTATGATACTTTGGTGTGGCGAGTAGCATCTGTGCAAATAATGCATATATTTTGAGAATGTTAGAAGCATACGACTTACTCTAAGAGTATATCATTGACAAGTATATTTGACAACGGTCTTATGGATATTATGATCCCGCATTTACATTAAGGTATACTGCTTCATGCTAGGTGTTTTGACGTTAGGCGGTGGGCTAGGTGGTATATAGTATTCTTTTCTAGGGGTTTTGAACTTAGATTTTAAGGCTATCGAAGAGTCTCAAGTTTATGGTCTTACTATAAAAGCAAACTTGAAACAAATTGAAGTTAGAAAGCTCTCACCTAAAATCTTGGTTATGATGTCGGCCGGTGTGCTTGGTATGACCTTAAGGGTAGTAAGGTAGCTGTTTTGCGCTACATGTGTTGACTTTTCAGCTAGTTTCAGGATGTAAGGATCCTTTGAGAGTTGATGTTTTCTAGTCATTGAGATTCAGTAACTTTAGTTTTGTGATTATAAGTATTTTTTAATCTAATGTACTTTCACTATAGAGTTATAGGTGTATATGATTATATAAGAAAAAAATCACTGTTGTAGAACTAATACCTTATCTGTTATTATAGAGTTATAGGTGTAACATAATTATGACTGCGTGTGTTAATGATTTTTAACAGATCTCAGTTTCGATAAAAATTCTTATTCGCAAGTTAATTAAGCTAGTTCAGGTTGCTGGTTCCTTTGTGATCCATTAAATAGTTCTTATTCATAAATTTCTTAATAAAGATTTTATCGGGTCGCGTCACTAATGATTATCAGGTCAAAGTAGCTTTAGTGTATTTAATAACTTGTTGTATTATGTTAACTCTAATGACTTACTTTTTAAGCACAGTAATAATGAATTTGAGGTATGCTCGTGAGTGGATGTATAAGATGGACACTCCTGAGTTTTATAAGGGAGTTGAGGAGTTCATCAAACATGCAGCATGTTATTTTCATGCTTTAGGTTTCACTGATGGCACAATAAAATGCCCATGTAAGGTGTGCCAAAACATAAAGTGGAAAAAAAAGAGGATCTTGAAATACGATTTGTGTAGATGTGGGTTTATACCGATTATTATGTTTGGACAAGTCATGGGAAAAACCTTCTCAAGGACCTTCCCAACAAGTATCACATGATCGTCATCAAGGACCTTGTCAACAAGTGTCACATGATCGTCTTTGAAGTCGTAAATTTAGTACAAAATATGGTCATTGATGCGGTGGCCGAGTTTTAATCCACTTGAGTTTCACGATTTCGTTCCCCAAGCACCAAATTCTGAACCTCCAAATCCGAAAGCTAAAAGGTTTTATGACTTGTTGTCAAAAGCAGAAGAGCCGTTGTTTGAAGGCTGTGAGAAGCACTCTACGTTGTCGGCAATGTCAAGACTTTTGAATATTAAATCAGATTTTAACATAAGCCAAAGCTGCTATGATCGTATCATGCAGGCAGTAAAGGAGTTTATTCCAGATTCCACCTTGTGTTCTAATTATTACGAGTCTAAGAAGATCGTTTCACAACTTGGTTTAGGGTACCAAAAGATAGATGTCTGTCCTAATGGTTTGTAGAACCAAGGCGAGAAATACTATTGTTGCCCCTGCTCAATCAATAGACACAGCATACCAAGAAGATGGCAATGCATTACCTTTCATTGTCACTGAACATGATGAGGTTGAACAGTTAGTTGATAATGAAAGTGATATGAAAGAGGTGCAGAGAGAACAATTGACCTATTTGGAAGAAGAAGAAGAAGAAGAAGAAGAAGAGGAGGAGGAATCGGAAGATAATAATGGGGCAGACACTTACAATGATGATGATGATTTCTAGACTATATAAACTGTATCACTTTCATTCTAGTGTTTGACCGTATAAACTGGTTCTGTAATTTGGCTCTGTAATATGGTAGTTTGATTTGCATTCAAGCTCTGTATCACTTTCATGATATATAACAAACTGGTCATAAAGGCTATGTAATGGTAGTTTAACTTGCATATTTGTAATTTGGCACTAAAAGTTACTTGGTTTTTTCTTGAGTACCAGGATGGCAACTGAAGAGGTAAGTGACGCTCGCAATATAAGAGACGGTGATGAGCATCAAAATAACGAAGACAGGCGTAAATTTTTACGAGTTCAAAATAAAGCGTAAGTTTAAACTACTTGACAAGGTTCTTTTTTACATATATACAACTTCTAATGATTCTCTTTTCATGTAGGTTTATACCATCCAATAGTGTAACACGTAATATCTCTATCATATGGAAATCCCGTTTCACAAATGCATGGGATACATGGAAGAAAGTTCCGAAAGATGAGAGGGACATTTGGTTTGACCTCTTTAAGGTATTGTAATCTGTTTATTCTAATTGTCATTTGATGTGCTGCTGTATGTTAATTATTGATTCTTTTGGTCAAATTTATATGTCTAAATTAACTTAAAATGACCCTAATACCTTTTGTTCCAACATACATTCTATGCATAATTAAGTTCCTTTATTAATTATCTTAAACTTTTTTTTAATACACAGAAAAAGTACAGATGGAATCCAACGATTGAAGCTGATGTTAGGTGTGCGTTCAATAAAGTTGGATCAAAGAGCATTAGCGATTGCATGTCTAAGGCAAGGAAAAGAGCCCAGAAACCTGAGTTTATGAATCTGACCACGTGGGAGGCATTGTGTAGATTATGGCTAGAGCCTGCATTTATTGCAAAATCTAAGAGGGGAAAAGCTGCTCGTCAAGCAAATAAAAGATTACACACTGGTGGTTCAATTTCAGTTAATGAACTCAAAATAAAAATGGTACTCCATATTAAACACTAAGATATTATTAAGTTCTATTTCGAGTATTAAAATTTGATTGTTTAACTTGTTTAGCGAGAAGAACTCGATTAGAGAACCTAGTGCTTCGAACTCTTTCTATGCCGCCATCGAACAAGAACAACTGTTTGTTGACGAAAGCAACAAAAGTGACATGGGTATGTTTTATTTAGACACAACCTTGGGTCAGTTTGAGTATGTTTTATTTCGATAAAATTGTTATACTTCTAATTATTGTTAACTATTGGTTGCTAAAGCTGTTCAGTATCTTATCTTTCATATTAAGTGCTTCTATAATTTGTAGCTCTACATTCTCGACACCTTTAGTGCTTATCCTGATAAAGTGGTTACATCTGTGTATAAAAAGTGAATAAGTTTTGACTAAGATGCAATGCAAAAAATGTGGTTAGTTTGACTCTTAAAAGTCAATAATAAAAGGAGTAAATTAGAAGTTATCTCTACATCCTCTTGACTTACCATTATGGCAGTTTCGTCCATTCTATGTTACAATAGTTCTGACTCTGAGCCTTTCTCAATGACGTTCTAGTGATTAGTTATGCTCAATTTCTGCCTTCTAGGGGTCTGGTTTATCATACATGGTCAACGTGTGTCAACCATGTTAGTAGAGTAGCCAAATGGTTGGGTCGGACGAGTTAGGTAACTGGTTAATAGGTTAATATGAGTCCGAGTTGAAATAGGTAAAGTGTGTCTTGTTAAACTTGGGTGGCTCGGTTGGGCATAAACACATTCATATTAGAGGATTAATATAGATCAATGTTCTCTCATACATGTTTGTGTATGGAATACATGTTTTTAGAGGCTCCTCATTGGTCCTAACACCTCATAAGATTGATCCTGTGGTTGAGATAGATTTTGATGACAAGTTAGAAAGATCAATGGCTCTGATTAGAAGTCCCAGAACCTTCTGAGCTCATCCCAAGCTTCCCCATCAGCCTATAAAAGCCCTTGAACTTCACAAGAGAAAGTCGTCCAACTTTTCATGTTTTAGAATTGTTTTGACCAATCTAAATTTCTTGTCATTTAATTGTTTTTAGTAGTTAATCAGTAGTTAATTCATATTGTAATCTCAGTTTTTCAGTTAATGCAAATTTACTTTTCATTATGTTATGTTATGTTATGCAAATTTACTTTTCATTATGTTATGTTAAGTCAAAGGAGTAAGTCAAATTAGCTTAGGAAAATTTCTGGTTTAAAAGCTGTTCTGATGTTGAGTTTTGAGTTCATTTAGTCATGTTGATTTACATCTAGTCATTGATCACAAAGTTTTCAAAGCCAATTTACTTTTTGTTCAACAAAAGTAGTGTTTGGATCCGTGTTGATTTTGAGTTTTTAATGAAACTGTTTAGCTAAATCCTTTTGAATTAAGTTCAACTGTTTTTGGTGCTTTAACATTCATAGTTTTCAAGTTTTCATGTCAAAGTTGTGTTTTCAACCTTTTAGTGAAATCTATTTTAGTGTCCAAATTCTGTCCCAAATCAGTTCATTCACAGCAGCTTTACTACTTTTTCTTTTGATACATTAGTGAGAATTTTGTTAATTTAAAGTAGTATCTCATATAGGTTTACTGTATTTGAGCTTTATGTAGGAAGTATTGCCTATTTTGTGTGCTCATTTTAGGCTGCTAAACCCATCTGTCCACTGAGAACTGCTACTTAGATCCCTTTTAGTCCACTGAGAACTGCTACTTATTCATATTAGAGGATTAAGATGGCAGAAGTGCTTGCTACTTGTAATATTTTTTTAAGAAATTGTGGGATATTATTACTTTTTGGTTCCCATATTATAAAAGCATATCGGGTCGATTTTTTGACTAGAGGATGGACACTATAGTAGTTAGTATGATGGATTATTTGTTTTATTGCAGGAAGGGTATAACGAAAAACATGGTGCTGAGGACTCTCTTGATGCTCAGTCTGGGAATGGAGCTAAAACATTCCCCAAATGGATTGATCATGTGGGATCTAAGAATGGGACAGCTTACGGAGTTGGAGATGTTGATGGATATGTTCAGCAACCAAATATGGAAGACCCATATGCGCAGAATATGCCTAATGCAGACCGTGTTCAACTCCTAGATATGATTAAAGTACAACAGCTGGAGCAGAATCTTATGAAGACAGAGTTCAACAACTTAAAAAATGCACAGGAAGCACAGTCAAAGAAAATGGATGAGTATGTAAAAGCTCAATCATCAAGCGAGAAGCGACTAAGAAAATATGTTGCCCAAGAAGTAGGAAAGGTAGTTGCATAGGAAGTGGGAAAGATTGTAGCTGAGGAAATGGGAAAGGCAACTCAGCAACTTCTGGATGGGTTGAGAATTCGACCCGTTTGAAAGGTCAGGAGTGGAAACAACTTACCTCTGCAACACATATATTGTATTGTTTACTATAGACCTGGAGTTTACTTTTATCTTACATCTTCAGTTATGAAACACATATATGAAACTATAGACTTTGAGTTTACTTTTGATAACCAACTCAATTAAAAATGTGATATTGGATCGTTTCATTTAATATGATATTGTATTGTTTTAGTTTTTACTTTTGCCTCGAGTTTACTTTTGCCATTGTTTAATTTGATATGATATTAGATTGTTTCAGTTTTTAGATTGGACATGAATAAAATAGTGACGTCGAAGAACGATCATATTAATAACGCGAGTTAGAAATAGCGATTGAAATAGCGACATAAAATAAGAAACTCGCTAATTTGGCGTCAGTAATAGCGACTCAATAATAACAACGCCGCTAAATAGCGACAAACATGGCCATATATTTGGCGACATTTTTACGTAAATTGCGACATATCTAACGACGCATAGCGGCGACATGGAATATAATAGCGATTTAAGTAGCCACATATGAACATATGTCGCTATTTTAAATGGCGACATATAGATAAATGCCGCTATACGCGTCGCGATCTTTTGCGACGTATATTTACATGTCGCAAAATTCTGCGACTCGTTTCTAGAGACATCTTCAGTTATGCCGCTAAGCTCCTCGCTAGCATTAAATGCATCGCTAAACATGTCGCTAAACACCTCGCTAAAATGCCTTTTTCTTGTAGTGTATATTCATACAGTATCAAACGTGATCCATTTATGTCAAAATGTTATACCTCTATGTCGATCTAGATCGTGTTTGAATGTTCTTGTTTGACGAATAACGACTCTTGTAATGAGAATTGTTGCAGCTTGCAACTACGCTAAGCTGGAACCAAAGATGATATTTGGCCATGATTATTTATTTACTAGAAACCCATAAACCAAGATATATGTCCTCTGGTCGTAAAAACGTTGAAGCACCACCCTCAAAGTTCAAGCTAGCTTACTGTAGGAAACATCTCATGTACGTGTACTGAAAGATTATTAAAAATCTATATTAAAGTCAAGCTAAAGTGTTTGACTCTATTCATCGTAGTATCATATGGCTGATCTGGTCATGCCGAAGTGAAAAAGTTTTCAACAACTCATACACGACTCCATCTGTTTGGTTTACTCTTGGATTAAGCAAGTACTCGAAAGTTAATTTGATATGGTAGGGTTAGACTGGATTTCCCACCTCACACACAGATAAATTGAAGTGATTATGAAACATAATAGACTGAAGTGATTATGAAACAGGCCGTGTAATCTGCAACAACACAATTGCTTAATGTTTTGAACAGATAAATTCGACAAATCTGCCTTTCGAACTTACAGCATCCACAAAAGGATCATACGCTTCTTCGGCAAGGTATGAAATGGTAATTACGGAATCATTACAGTCCCTCTCGGCTGCCTAATGTTGCAAACATTGATGGATCAATGGAAAAAAGTTGGCCCTTTGGCGGGTATGCTCAGCAGATTTAAGTAGTAAGGTGGCCTGGAAGTAAATGCGTAACGGTCACACCCAAGCAAACTTGTGTAAACTAACAACAAATAAAAGGCCAAAGGTTAGCTTTGGACATGGTTTCTTTTCGGGTTATGCAAACTACAATGTATAAGCTTTGAAGAAGAACAAAATTAGTACAATTGTTGAATATTTGTGTGCATAATGTTCATTACCGCAAGAGAAATACTACTGTGACCGGATAAGCGGAGTATATACCATGTTCCGCTCAATTATCAAACCTAGAAACAATATAACACCACCAGCAGTGGCGGAGCCAGGAAATATGATTAAAGGGGGCAACGAGTGATAAGAGTTACCACCCACTTTTATTTTCATTTAGTAAAAATAAGCCGGGTCGGGCGGGTTCCATTATAGACAAACACCATTATTTTAAGTCAAGTACTTAGTTTCGTTGGAGCAAAGATATAGGCGTAGGTATAGGTGTGTACAAAAAAAATCCAATTAGTAACTTTATCCCGTTTCTCTCAAAATAAATACTTAACCTTGCAGTTTTTTTTAGGAGCATTTACATATATCCCCACATACACACTCATATTTAAATATTTCCCCAAACAATGCTTTAACAGGCTTGTACATTCTGCATAAAAAACTTGTGTTTGAGGAAATATATAAATATAGGTGTGTATGTGGGGATATATGAAAATCCCCCTTTTTTTTAGATCATATCTTTTATATAATAAATGAAAACCTCATTTGGGTTTTTGAAATCTTGAAAAAACAAAATCATCTGTTATTAGGTAATATATTTTCTTTAATTATTATTTATTTATTTTAAGTATGCTTAATTTAAAAAGTTAAATATTTTCCATCTTTGTCAATATTGTTTATATCTTCCATTTTTATTGAAAGATGCTTGAAAAGTCAAAGAATACACACTCATTCAAAAGCTATTTTATCATAGTTTTGGGTTAATTGTAATATCTCTTAGCACAAGTATTATAATTAGTAGATATACTTAGCAAAAGTAAATGAACATACTTGTGTTTGGTGCAAATTAATTTAGTGATAATTTATACTTGTGTTTCATGCGTCTAAATTATATAAAACATTGTAAGTTGGTGAATTTTACGACATAAAAGAGATATTTATTAAAACAAGTAGTTTAGTTTTTCTATTTAGAAAAAAGAGAGTGAATTATATATATTGTTTCTACGTATTATGTTACTCTGTACTAGTACGTAGTACGGAGTATAACTTTTTATATTCACAAATTTATGAATGAAGCATCTTTTGACTTTTTATTACTCCAGTATCCCACGCATCTTTCTTTCTTTTAATAAGGGCCGCACACATACCAACCTCCCTCTTTCCTTCTTTGTTATCTCTTCTTCTCTTTGCATACTTTCAGACCAAACATAACCACCGGAAAAAAAGTATACGCATTATAGGACTTTGATTCTTGATAACCAAAGAGAGAGTCGAGGGCACTCAGCTTATTTGCTTGAGGGCACTCGACCAATCTTCTTTGAATTTAACTTTTTTTCCTATATACTTTGTGTGTCCGGAAGAGGTTGGCCGGGGGCATCGCCCCCCACTGCCATTAAAGTGGCTCCGCCCCTGACCACCAGCACCATTGCCAACAAAACAACGAGAAACGCATCCTTGTGAAGGAAGTTGTGCAATTACCAATAAGCCATGTTGACCAGTCCCGCATATCACATCAACGGCTCTATCAAACTTGGTCAAATCCCCTTTGTGTCATGCTACATCTGTTTTCACAAATTACCCAAAAAAAAGTTAATGGTCGGATTATGGCAAATTATTGGTAGCGCACCCAAACACTAGATGCTGAAGCATGTTCTGATGATAATTCCCAACAATAGTATCGACAGAAACTTGATCATAGACGTAAGATCAAACAGTATGTCCCACTACGATATCCATACTGAAATGTATAACTACACTGATTATTAGAACCAGAACATCCAGAATCAATTAGGTCTCTCATTCTTAAATTAGGCATGCCTTTTTTTTGTAGTATATATATATTAATTCCTTCTGAGAATCTCGCTTTGTATTGCAATCTTAATAGATTTTATAAATACCTAGCAATGAGCAAGCTAGATAGAGAAAAAACAAAACGAATCGTTTACAACAAATTCGAAACAGCCACTAAATTAAAGGCAGTTTCAGGAATGGAGATCAATAGATTCTATTAAAATCACACCTCAATGCATACACAATGTGTAAAATTAAGCATTTGAATAATAAAAAGGTATAAAGCATGTCAACTAATGAATCTGATGTAATAAAGAAAACTTCCATTAAAAACTGGCAACTATTTAAATTTCGATATTAACCCTTATTTTGGAGGCCATTAAAATCTGCTTTCATCTTGATATTTCGAGTCCACTTCCCCTTCTTCTTCGGAATAGTTATCTTCAAGACCTCATCCTGCACATCCATCACCGTTTTACACCAAGGATAGTAGATTGTAGCTGGTATATGAATCCTGATGAAATAGCCTGGATAAGAGTACGACCCGGGACTGAGGCCCTCCAGTCCTACGCTAAACCAAAGATAAGCTCCTCCACGCATTACACGTATACAACCAAAGGCGTTCTGATGCAAGACTGTAACAAGCAAAACAGAAAGTACATAAGACCCTGATATCAGCTAAGTTGCTCATTTCTTATAGTTATTTATTAGTAAATTCTCACCATAAAAGTAACTACTTTTTATAGTAACATAAACATATACATTTTTTACGGCAAGTTTTTATACACACCCTAGCAAGGAGCAACATAAGTATGTACGTAGAGGAATAGTTTTAGTCATACATTTTCTTAAGTTTGGTTGATGCATATAATCTTTATTAGGGAGTCCAGACATGTCGCGGATGATGTGGAGAGCTTTAGCATCCTCCATCACCTCCCACCTAGGACAGAATGCTAGTGTCACTCCGATGCGATTGTCCATCAAGTTTAGTAGACGGGACAAATTCCTGGTTGAAGGTAGGCGAGGACAAATTGCTTCTGAAATCAACAAAAGAAAATCTGTGTTAACCATTTTATGCCAAGCTAGCTTACTCTAGGTCTTAATGGCATTCCAAAAATTGTGGCCCTAAAAGTCATTGAAAAAGAGGAAGTTACCACATATTAATACAAGCAGATTTTGGATCGTAGATTCGTGGTTGAAATCAATCCTAATGTGATTTAATTCCCTATTCCTATGAAGAATCCAAGTGTGTGAATCACCATATGATCCACAAGGTGGTTTGAATTACAACATCGAAGCAACCTTTGGTAAGGTTTATTCCCAATGAGATTAGATTAGCGATAAAAATGAACAAGTTCTAAACTGATTAACAAACATCAAGTTGAAATATCTACTCACTATTGAAAATATCGCGGATTTCCGGTGTGCGTCGGCCTTCATGCTTTAAGTCATAGAAGCGACAACATCTTGTCCAAGGACGAACGGGTCGGGAAGCAATGAGCTTATCAAGCCAGCAAGCCGTCGATCTACGATCAAAAGGATATATAACAAACTATCAAGAAATGAGCAACATATGTTATATATATGTAGAAGGGACTTTACGGATTAAAACCAATGTTTCTGGAAGCAATGAGTTTATCAAGCCAGCTAGCCATGGATCCCTGATCAAAGGACAACAAACTATCAAGAAAAGAGCAATATAACTTATACAAATACAAATTAATAAGAGCTTCATTTGCAAGAAAAAGATATGATCAATGTTATTATAGAAACTATTATGACAATATAACTAAATCTTTCATATTTATTGACGGTTTCTAAGTTTTCAAAATATAACTTTTACAAAATATCTTGCCTTTATTTAGAAAAAGCTAGAAGATCTTTCAAGATGCGATGCGGTAATCGACCACCGACTATTTTTGTCTTGAACAAATGTTTTTCATTTTAAACCTTCTTTATTTAGCATGTCCCAAATACTTTATAACGTAGTAGATGTATGTTTTTCAAAAGTAAAACGTCTAAATTATTAATAATGTAAATAGTTAGTACTTTTATTTTTCAATTTTTAACATTAAATTGATGGTTATAATTTAGTGAACTTTTCTTATAAATAATTCTATTAAAATATAGAGGAGGTTACTATATGATTTAAATAAGAATTAAATTTTTAAATTTTACATTGGTTTTCTACTTTTTCTTTTTTTTTAGTAATATTTTTTGTTTTAAAAATTTTAAGACTTCCTTTTGTAAAAAGTTACAAATCCTTATAATATAATGTAGTATAGATTGTATATCTAAAGCATTAAAAGCCTTCGTAAATAAAGCTTCATTGGCCGAGTCCTTAAATGCTGAGTTTATGACACTAAAATTTATATTTATAACTAGCAAAAGAAAATAGCTCGAGCTTTTTAACTTAAGTCAACTTCAATAACCCCAAACCAGGATCCTTCTATTCATTAGTCACCTCGTGCTCGTTAATACGTCAGTCTGTTAATGGTTAATAGCTAACTAATCGTTGTTTGTTTCAAATAATAGATGAATTTGTGGTAATTTTAGAAAGAATATTAAGTTTAGAAATAAAAGAAACTATTTTTAAGGCAATTACTTAAAAAAAATTATAAAAGCTGTTTTTTTGGGAAAGTAAATAAAAAATTGAAATTAAAGTTTTAAAGGGGATTTTGGGAAGTAAATATTACTCATTTTTAAGTATTTAACGATTAAGGAAAAATATTTGTACATTATATATAGTGGTAGAGTATTCAATAAAAAGTTATCATTTTTAAAAAGTCTAGAAAGGAATTCATAAGGAGACACGTGTCCACCACTTCAAATAATTAAAAAAAAAATTATCAAAAGGGGATTTTTTTCCAAGTGTGGTCTGTTTTAAGACTTTTTCTGCGCTCTTTCCCAAAAGAGCCACGCTCAACCGCTCGACCATACATTTTTCGACATGTGTCATTCCTTTCATTCGCTTTCACTGCCGACTTGACCGCTTCAACCGCTCGACTTTGTTCGCCACCGCTCGACTCCACCCAAATTTTGCCACGTGTCATTCTTTTTGTCTTGTGTGATTGAGCGGTCTTGGGTTGAGCGGTAGCCGGTTGAGCGTGGCTCTTTTGGGAAAGAGCCTAGAAAAAAGTCTTAAAAACGGACCACCCTTGAAAAAAAGTCCTCTTTTGAGAATTTTCTCAACAAACTGAGAGAATTTTTTAAATGAACTATAACAAGTGTCCATTTACCAAAATAAACTTCGCCCATATTTTTTTACCAAAAATAAACTTTTTAATATGATCCGTTAGATTTAATTCATGACAACTTTTGAACCCTACATGTGTTTCTCATTTTTCTAGGCGACGTTCTTGGCGATTGAAAAGTATAAATGCTACACGCGATCAGTTGGGGTGAACTCCTAAGCGATGTAAAATATTGGGCGAAGCTGGGGCGAAATTTTAGGCGATGTAAAATTTTGGGCAACAAATGGATGATCTTGGGCGAGCAGTGAGGCGAACCAAAATCACTTCCTTTTAGATATGGGCGATACAGGGGCGTTTGAATTAATTAAAGGTGACAATCTAAGGGTGTTCAGTTTACCACGTTGACACCTAATATTAATCAATCAATGCTAAATGTGTAAAGAAAGAGTTAATTCTTTTCTTTGTATGTAATATTAAAAAATTGTTTATAGGGATAGGATAATTAATGCTCAGTAAATTTGCGGGATGTCTTCGGTATTGTAAAAAAAGGTTTACAAGGCCGATTAATCACCGATTAGGTGTTACTGGGCATTCATTATGTGATGACACCTAATATTAATCAATCAATGCTAAATGTGTAAAGAAAGAGTTAATTCTTTTCTTTGTATGTAATATATTAAAATATTGTTTTTAGGGATAGGATAATTAATGCTCAGTAAATTTGCGGGATGTCTTCGGTATTGTAAAAAAAGGTTTACAAGGCCGATTAATCACCGATTAGGTGTTACTGGGCCACCGACCTTTTCGATTTGTGTAAATCGTTCAAACAAATTGGTCCACCGTGGTCAACGGCGGTTAACGATGGTCAAACTTGCCGAAAACATGAAAATCTTACCGGAAATACCCTAAACTCGCCGTAAATTAGTTATAATCACTGTTTATATCTATTACAAGATGTTTTTCAAGGAAATTTTGCCGAAAATACCAACGCTTGCTGTAAATACCTAAAACTTGCCAAAAATGCCAATACAATTAATCACCGATTTGCTATTTTTGAAACCCTGAACAAATGCAATCACTTATAGTCGCTATTTATATCTATTACAAGATGTTTTTAAGAAAAATCTTTTCGGGAATACCCAAAACTACCCAAAACTTGCCAAAAATGCCAATTCGATTAATCCCCGATTAATCCCACCTAGATCGATTACAAGCTACAGGGGTCGACCGCCTCACTATCGATTCGCGATTTTTGCAACCTTGCATGTCTCGCCTATATTATGAAAAAGAAAAAGTCTCATGTGTCTGAAACCCACCTATATTGAATTTGTTGATGTGACATTTTTAGGTCATTTTTGTAAATTCAATTTTTTTTATGTCGTAAATCAAATGCTTTATTGGGTTATACTGGTAATTGACTTTAAAAAAAATCCCGTCATAGGTATATTGGTCATTTTTCACGTTTTTTACTCTCCAGTCTCCACCCTCAAAATTCAAACGCACATAACTTTTAAACGACAAAGTTTTAGATAAAAACCAATATTTCTAAAATTTAATCATTTTTAAATTGGTATAAATCTTGTTAAATATTTGAATTTTTTTTTACATATTCATTGGGTCTTAATTTTCTTGTTTTCGACCTTATTTTTTACCTTCAAAATTGTAGAATCATAAAATACTTAAAACACGAAAGTTGTAGACTTTGGTTCACTCTTAGCCCATAATTTTGAATTACTCAAATCCGATATGATATGAGTGAGATATCACACGTTAAAGATGACGTTTTAGTCATATTTATTGCACACAAAGTGTTTGATGAAATGTCTAGCCTGAATTTTTAGTGTTAAATTTGTGTTAAATGCTTTAAGTTTTGTATCACAACACATCATTAATCATTTTATTAATAAAAGATTCAAAAAGTTATATTTTTTAATCTTTAATTTTTTTTAATAAATACATTTTGTTCATAAGTTAATCTTGTTCATTAGTTACTATTGTTCATCAGTTAGTGTTGTTCATCAGTTACTTTTGTTCAAGACTGATAGACCGATGAACAATATTAACTGATGAACAAGACATATTAACTAATTAACTGTTGTTCATCAGTTACTCTTGTTCATCAAAATATAACTTTGTTCATTAACTTTCTCTCCCATATTACTTTTGTTTATGAGCTTTACCCATTTTACTTTTGTTCATTAAAAACCAATGTTACAAAAATCGGTCAACTCGGCCGATTAATCGTTAATCAGCCGAGTACCTTGTCGATTTTTGAAAATCGGTCAAAAAATCGGCCTAGGATAAAAATCGACACTAAGCAGTCAAAAAATCGGCCGAATCGGTAAAAAATCGGCCGAATTGGGCAAATCGGTCATTTTAAAAATAATAATAATTTAGGCATTATACTTAATTTGGGGATCGTATATTTCACTTATAATGCACAATGGGCATCATAATCAGGATTGGAGCCTTTTATTGAGGTTTGGAAACATAGCAGGCTTGGAATCGGTTAAGATTTTTAGTTTGGTCTCCAGAAATACCAAAAATTGCAGGAAATACCAATCCGATTAATCACCGATTACTCGCTGCAAGGTGGTCGACCGCCCGACTACCGATTCACGATTTTTGCAACATTGTTAAAAACAAAGTTTTGTTCATGAGAGATTTACTTTTTTTATTAAGACTCATGGCATTAACAAGATTTTTACCATCGCAAAAGATTTACTTTTTTGTATTAATAAAAAGTGTCTTTCATCAATATAAAAGTGTTGTTCATCAATAAAAACAGTTGTTCATTTATTTATCAATAAAATATGTTGTTCATCAATAGAAAGTGTTATTCATCAATAAAAAGTGTTATTCATCAATAAAAAGAGTTGTTCATCAGTTTATCACAATGTTCATCAGTTCTTTTTATTTTTCGTTCATCAGTTATATCACAATGTTCATCAGTTATGGTCACATTGTTCATTAGTTCATCAGTTGATTGTTTGTTCATCAGTTACTCTGTTCATCATTTAATCTTTGCTTATCAGTTAAAAAAATCTAAAAGTAACAAAAACAACAAATGATGTATTCTAATACACCAATTAGGGCATTTAGATGTACTTTTATAAGATAAGTTTGTTTTAGGCATTTTATTAAACACTTTGTGTGCACTAAATATGACTAAGACGTCATCTTTAACGTGCAATATCTCACTCATATCATATTAGATTTGAGTGATTCAAATCTATGGGTAAAGAATGGCCAAAAAGCTACAACTTTTGTGTTTTAAATTTTGCATAATTCGGCCTTTAAACTAAACAAAATTAAAGCCGAAAGTGTCAAATTTTTTAAGAAAATCAACATTTACTTAAAAAGCTAAAAAAAAAAAGAGTTGCAATTCACATACCAAAATGTATACCAAATTAAAGAGAATTAAACTATAAATATTATGTGAAATCGGTTTTTTGTAAAAGTTTGTTGATACGCGTACGAAGCGCGTTCGGGGTCAAAAGAACTTCCTTTTCGTCGAGCAAGTTTTTTAACACCCTAGGCAGTGAACCTAATCGTTGTAGTGTAGTATCGGGTAAGCCTCGGGTATTGATATCGTTCTCTAGGGGAATAGGAATGCTAGCAAGAAGTGTACTACGCTAAGGTTGGGGTTGAGGATGATTATTTTTTATCTTTTATATATTTTTTAGAAAGCTAAGGGTAAAATCTCGGGGCTTGGATTTGAGGATGGTACTTCTACCAATTACTCTACTATTCTAATTAGCTAATTCTACAGGTAGGCTTATGTCTATTGATGTGTGCTCGTATGAAGATTAAAAATGTGCTTACCTAGATATTATTACTCCCTAGTTATCTTTTATTGATGGTTGAATTGTCACGTCCTTATTCTTAACGCGTTGTGTTTTCTAAGGTCGTAGGG
The DNA here is from genome assembly GCA_022545495.1 of Chrysanthemum lavandulifolium. Lineage (NCBI taxonomy): Eukaryota > Viridiplantae > Streptophyta > Magnoliopsida > Asterales > Asteraceae > Chrysanthemum > Chrysanthemum lavandulifolium. Next base: position 45,926,323 of record CM040240.1, on the reverse strand, counting down.
AATGCTTATGCCCTAACTCTTTGATAATACCTTTAGGTTATTGTTTACGAAGTCCTCTAGATGATTCATAACTAACTTTAAGGTTATCTTTGGATGTTTAGACTACGAAATTCACTAAGTGTTTCATAAACTAATGTTCACGAAGATTACTCAAGCATTTAAACACACCGATAGCCTAGTGCACTCCTAAGCCATTTACAATTAAGATAAGAGACAACCAATCAATAATTAACAACTAGGTTTCATAGATCTAAGCAAACACACAAGAAATTTAGCCGGACATGTTAAACAAGCAAGCATACACACATTCAATGGAAGACATAATGAAATGAATGGAATAAAACACTTATCTTGATGAGTAAAATAGCGTTTGGGACCCTAAGATACTGTCCAAGTCGGACTACAAACGTTTAGGGTTTTTACTCCACAAGTCTACCTCTTTAAAACTGAAAAATCGAATTCTATATATAGATTTACACTTGCGACAGCGTCGCCTTATAGATGGGACGCCGTCAGATCGCCGTCATTAGGGTTTTCGTCTTGGCCAACTTATCGTTGGGACGGCGTCACGTTGTAGTTGTGACGCCGTCGGGCTTCCCGATAGGGGCGTCGTCGATTACGGATCCGGGTCGTCGAGATGAAAAGTCTTAGTGGCGCCTTCCTCTTCAAAGCTCGGCGCGTCGGTGTATTTTAACAAAAGTCTCTCGAGTCGTCGGTGTATTTTAATTAAATCCGTAGAGAGGACGGCGTCACCCTTTAGTTGGGACGCCGTCAGCTTCAGTTTCAGCAGTTTGAGTGTCTTCGATCTTGACTTAGCTTTTCTTCATATATTCATTCATTTTCGTCCAAAAATGCATCATTCCAGCATTTTGCTTCCAAAAGACCTAAAAAGTGAAAAAGAACGAAATTAAGCAGTAACGGATATAAAAGTGGGCAATTAAGGGCTTAAATGACCCCTTAAAAGTGTACGTTTTTGTTAATACAAATAAACCGTAAAAACGTTTATTAATATTTTGCGATCTCTTTGTGTTTTGTTGATAACAAATATAATGTTATCCTAAATAAAATTATAAGTATACATGTTATTTTTGTAAAGCATTTACATATAGTCACTTAATACAAATTGTTGTAATAAATCATTTGTTGTAATAATTTATTAGGATAGGTAAAAATCACAACCCATGGATCATATCCATAACTCATGGTATTGACCCATACCCACTTGACTAGATACATTGCACTCATTAGATACATTGTATCTAAAGAAATACCCATGGACCAACCCATAACCCATGACCCATAACAAAAAAACCCATGGGCAAAGAGGAGCGTCCCACGGATCCCTAGGTTTACACTAGACGGATCCCTTGTGGGAGGGATCTGTGGGATCCGGGGAACAGTGACAAGTTTTGCCTATAAATAGAGAGTCATTTCTTCATTCTAACTCACCCCTCTTCTTACTAATTCTCTCATATACTCTCATTCTCTTCTAACAAAAGATCACTTGATCTAGAGAGTTGTTCTTATTTCTTTCTTTAGTGATTCTCATATAGGTCCTTCTCTAAGGTGATATCACGAGCATTCTACAAGTCATCCAAGCAAGGGGTCCTTGATTGATTTGTTCCTCCACAAGATTTCTGTAGCAAAGATCTTGTATTTGATATTTCACATAGTTGTTGTGTAATAGTCGTGTTGGTTTGGTCCACCGTGTTACGGACTCGGTATTTAGCTTTGTACCGGAAAAAGGTGTAAGCAACGTTGTGAAGGCTTCTCCGCCAAGTTGAAGGAGTTTGTTGACATAGTGCTTGAACTCTCGAGTAGGATACTCGGGGAGTAGAGTAGGGCAAGGAAGGTGTCCTTGTAGCCGAACCACTATAAATCGGTTGTGTCATTTCTATCCTTTACTTTACTTTATTTACTTGCATTACCATTAGATCTATACTTTCTCTTCATACATACGATTTCACATAATATCGAATCTAAAGTTTTTGAAACTAAATTAAAATCGGAAAAACTATTCAACCCCCCTTTTAGTTTTCCACAATTGGCATCAAGAGCTAAGTTTATAAAAGTTTTAAAGTAAACCGTATTTTAAAAACTTTTCAATCACTATGAGTTCTGAAAATTACAAGGAAGGGCAATCTATGCAACGACCACCACTACTTGAAACTAATGGTTTTATATATTGGAAAAATAGATTCGAAACGTATGTGAAGTCTATAGATATTGATCTTTGGTACATTATTGTTGAAGGCGATTTTGAGGATACCTCAAAAGATGATAAAGGAAATTTAGTTAACATACATCATGATAAACTAAACGATGACATGAAGAAAAAGCTTTCAAAAACTAGTGAAGCTAAAATGGTTTTTATATAATGCTTTACCCAAAAAGGAATTCAAAAGAATTTCTATGCTTAAAACCTCTAAAGAAATTTGAAATTCTTTAGTTGTAACTCATCAAGGTAATCAACAAGTTAAAAATAATAAAATTGATTTATTTGTTCAACAATATGAACAATTTTCAATATCGGATGAGGAAACTATAGATCATTCTTTTGCTAATTTTAATACTATTATTACATCTTTACAAGCACTTGATGAATCTTTTTCTAGCCGTAACCATGTTAGGAGATATCTAAGGGCACTTCCATCCAAGTGGAGATCTAAGGTGACAACAATCGAAGAGTCAAAAGATTTGACAATCTTCACCCTTGATGAACTCATAGGCAACTTAAAAGTCTATGAGCTTGCCCTTGCAAAGGATTCCGAAGCGTCAAAAGTGATAGAGAAACACAAATCTCTTGCCCTCAAAGCCAAGAAGGCCTCAAGTGATGAAGAAAACTCCTCTTCGGATAGTGATGACGAGGAGTATGCCATGGCGGTAAGGGACTTTAAAAAGTTTTTTAGAATGAATGGAAGATACGTCAAACAACCTTATGATGATAAGAAAGGATTCCGGAAAAGTAAAGAGGGCGAGAAGCCAAGAGATGATCTTGCTTGCTTTAAATGTGGGGACCCAAACCACTTTATTAGTAAGTGTCCCAAACGCGATGATCAAAAGGCATTCATGAGCGGTTCGTGGGGAATGAGCGAGGAGGAGGACGAAGAAATTTGTCTCATGGCAAATGACGAGGTATGTCACGAATACTATAGTAGCTCATCATTAGATGATGACTCATTACATAATGAATATGACAAACTTTGCAAAATTAGCTTAAAAGTAATTAACAAAAACAAATTTTTGAAAAATCAACGTTTAGATAAGGAAGTCATAGAGTTAAAGGCAAAATTGAAACGTCTAGAAAAGGGTAAAATAGCAAGTGGTGAATGTGAACTTTGCGTTCAACTTCAAACACTAGTTAATCAACTAGATTCTAAGATTGCTAGAATGAGTACCAATACTCTAGATATGATACTAGATAGTGTTAAAACTGGAAATAACCAAAAAGGTTTAGGTATTCAGCAACATGATGCGTCAACTAGTGAAAACAAAGAAACACAATTCGTAAAAGTAATAGAAAAACAGGCCACTGTTGTGGCGGATCCCACGGATCCCACAAAAAGGGAACCGGCTAGTGTACAGTCAGGGATCCGTGGGTCTGCTGAAGCAAACAGTGGTAAAAACATAGCTTCCTCTTCTAGAACTGATTTTGTTATTGTTAATAAGAAGAAACCAACTCATATTACCACTAGACAACCACCCCCAAAATATAATCCTATTTTTGCAAGAAACAAAGCTCCATCTTTTTCAAAACCTAACACATCTAGGAGACCTAATAATGTTTACCCGAGAAGTAACCATCAAATGGGATGGAACCCAAATATACAAAATGGCTTTCCTTTTCAAAACTTTGCACCATGGAATGCATATTCACCTTATCCATACATGTCTAACATGAATGGAATGTTTAACACTAATGGACCCATGAACAAATGGGGACCAAACTTTTGAGTTAATTGTTTTCTTAGGTGTGCTTAAAGGTCGACCTAGATCCGGATGAATGGGTCGAGGATAGCGGGTGCACGAGGCACATGACCGAAATAAAGATCTATTCTCCACATATGAATCCTTGATGGAGGAAATGTGGTGTTTGGAAATAGCAAAAGTAAAATCATCGGTAAAGGTACGATTTCTAACAAATCTCTAACCATTAACGATGTGTGTCACGTAGAAAACCTAAACTTTAACCTCTTAAGTATAGGACAAACATGTGATAAAAAGTGCAATGTACTTTTTACCGAAACCGGTAGTAAGATATTAAAAAATGGCATAACCATAGGATGAGGAATTAGGAAACATGGAGTTTATGTCATTAAAATTGGTAATGAACCTAAAGACAAACTTTGTCTTACCTCTATGGATGATACTTCGACCTTATGGCATCGAAGATTGGGTCATGCCAATATGCGACTACTTCAATCGCTATCATCCAAAGATCTAGTAAGAGATCTACCTAAGTTAAAATATGAACATCACTTTTGTGATGCTTGTAATATAGGAAAACAAGTTCATTCTAGTCACAAAGCTAAAAACATGGTGTCTACAACTAAGTTTCTAGAATTACTACATATGGATTTATTTGGTCCATCCGCTATCCAAAGTTATGGAGGCAACTACTACACTTTGGTCATAGTGGATGATTACTCTAGGTATACATGGACTAAATTCTTAAAGAACAAAACTGAAACGTTTAACTACTTTGAAATATTAAGCAAGAAAATCCAAATACAACTAGGTATTCCTATAGTGTCTATTAGAATGGATCATGGTAGGGAATTCGATAATGAAGTGCAATTTGGAGCCTTTTGTGACGCTAATGGTATTACTCACAACTTCTCGGCTCCTCGCACTCCACAATCGAATGGGGTAGTTGAAAGAAAGAATAGAACCCTACAAGAAATGAGTCGCACAATGCGAAATGGGCAATCCATACCTCAAAAGTTTTGGTGCCAATGCGGTTGATACTTCAACGTACATACTTAATCGAGTCTTAATTAGACGTATTTTAGGTAAAACTCCATACGAGTTACTTCGAGGCAAAAATCCTACGCTAGACCACTTTAGAGTCTTTGGTAGCAAATGTTTTCTTCTCAACACTAAAGATTACCTTACAAATTTTGATCCTAAATCAACCGAAGGTATCTTTTTAGGTTACTCTCCTAATAGCAAAGCTTACGTCATACTAAATAAAGAAACAATGAAGGTAGAAGAGTCATTAAATGTAAAATTTGATGAAAGTCCACCCAAACCCTCTCCACCTCTTGTCGATGACGAGATTGTAGAAAGTGAAGCTATAGTAATAAAGAAAAAGATAAATGAAGAAGAAGAACCTTTAAATGATGAAGTCATAAATATTAAAGAGTCCAAAGATCACCCCGTAGATAAGGTCATAGGAAAGTTAAACGAAAGAACATTAAGATCTCAAGTCCAAAACCAAAGTAGTCTATTTTGTTTTGTCTCAACCATAGAACCTAAGAATACACAAGAAGCCATAAAAGATAAAGTTGGGTAATGGCTATGCAAGAAGAGTTAAATCAATTTGTTTCTAATGATGTTTGGACACTTGTCCTTCCACCTAGTAACCAAACCATAATAGGAACCAAATGGGTTTATAAAAAAAAGTTAGATGCAAACGGAGTAGTGTCTAGAAACAAGGATAGACTCGTTGCCCAAGGGTATAACCAACAAGAAGGAATAGACTTTGATGAGACCTATGCTCCCGTGGCTAGATTAGAGTCTATAAGAATACTTCTTGCTTATGCTTGTGCTAATGATCTTAAGCTTTATCAAATAGATGTCAAAAGTGCTTTTCTAAATGGTTTCATTAATGAAGAAGTATATGTAGCTCAACCTCTGGGCTTCATCGATTTTGAAAAACCTAAACATGTGTATAAGTTAAAGAAAGCCCTTTACGGTCTTAAAAAAGCTCCAAAAGCTTGGTATGATAGACTCAAGTCATTCTTAATCAAACACAACTACACCATGGGGTTAGTTGACAACAAACTTTTTACTAAGAAAAGAGAGTCACATATAATTATCGTTCAAATATATGTAGATGATATTATATTCGGATCTACTTGTCAAGACATGTGTGATGATTTCTCTAAAATCATGCATGACGAGTTCGAGATGAATATGATGGGAGAACTTAGTTTCTTTCTTGGTCTACAAATCAAACAAGTAGAAGATGGTATCTTCTTTAATCAATCTAAATATATAAAAGAGATGTTAAAGAAATTCGGTTTAAAAAAGTCAAAACCAATTAGGACACCAATGTCATCCGACACCAAACTCACAAAAGATGAAGACGGCGAATCCGTTGATAACATTAAATATTGTGGCATGATTGGTAGTCTTCTCTACCTCACGGCTAGTAGGCCGGATATCATGTTTAGTGTTTGTCTATGTGCTAGGTTTCAAGAAGATCCTAAAACATCACATCTAGAAGCCGTCAAAAGGATATTTAGATACATTAAGGGTACAACTCAATTAGGATTGTGGTATCCTAAGGGTACGGGAGTAGAAACAATTGTATATGCAGATTCTGACCATGCATGTGATTATGTTGACCGAAAAAGTACAAGTGGGGTATATACTTTTGTGGGATGTTGTTTAACATCTTCGTTCCCAAAAAAACAAACGGTATTAGCGATATCAACAACCGAAGCCGAATATGTCTCCGCCGGCAAAGCATGCCAACAAGCACTATGGATGAAACAAGTGTTAGTTGACTACGACATTCATCTAACTAACATAGCCATTCTATGTGACAACAAAGGTGCCATCGATTTAAGCAAGAATCCGATATTACATTCTCGCACAAAGCATATAGAGATTCGTCATCACTTCTTAAGAGACAATGTTCAAAAAGGGAACATCTCTATTGAGAAGGTAGCGTCCGAAGACAACATAGCCGACGTCCTAACCAAACCGTTGAAGCGGGAACAATTCAACCTACTTCGTCTTGGTCTTGGTCTCATGGAACAATCGTCGTAATTTTATTTTTAACTCTACAAGGTATGTAAACACTTGCCTTCTTCTTTCTGAGTCTAGGATCTCTATTTCACGCACAACCCACAAGCAATACTGGAATTTTCAAAACCCAAGATAAGTTTTTCACTTATAACTCATAGTTCTCTCTTATTTTCTTTCAAAATAAGTACAAGTTGCAAACACGTAATTACATACACATCTTCTCTTCAAAGGATAAACGTTTTTCTTCACACATGGAAATCTCTTTTCAAAATGTTTTCCAAAATGATACCTCTTCCCGTATCAATTTCACAAAAGCAATTTCTCACGTCTAGGACAAATCGCTTTTTCATTATTAATACAAAGTAAAAACCCGTTTTCATTGCATCTCATGTATTTTGAATGCTAAAGAGGACACATAACTAATATGTGTTTTCGGGTACATTCATTTAAGCAACAATGAATTAGGAGCACTCAGGTTATCTCACATAATAGTATGCTTTTTCACTTCTAGTTTATTTTTTTCTTTTCTTTTTAGGAGTCGAGATAACCGCAACTCCAAATGGTTTGCATATAGGCACACACTGGGCACAAATGATTCCAAAAGGAAAATTTTGAGTGCTGAATCACCAAGTACCACGGACCCCACCTTAATCTTGGGCGGATCCCTCGAGGAAGGATCCGTGGGAGATAGAAACTATTTTAACTTCTATTTTTCTCACTTTGTTTTGGAGTATGTGATTTAATGCTTGTTATCTTATTATCACATGCCTTAAATTCATATCTAATCATTAGATTTTAATCCATATTTTGGGTCAAGCATTCATTGCAATGCATATTTTTTTTTCTATAAGTAGGATTCCCAACATTGCTTGCTATTCATTTCATCCTCACAAACAAACACCACCATGTCTTCCAAAAAATCTTCCAACTTAGATGAATCACCTAATGCAAACAATCCATTTCAAGAAATCCAAACTTTTGTCCTACCACCTTCCAAAATACCACAATCAAAATCTAGGATATCCGCACGGATTAGCATCCGGACTTGTTGCTTAGCAAAACCATCTTCGAATGGCTCATCACCAACCACTAACTCACCACAAGATGCTTCCATTATAGCACCTCCTTCATCACCAACAAGTACACCAACTTCATCACCCATCAACTCACCACCCAAAGTCACTCTTTTGGAACTCCTTAAGACTCCAACAAGATCTCAACAATCAAAACAAAAAGAAATAGCCTTTTTGACACTTCCACTTCTCCAAACACAAATTTCAAAGACCTTGAAACATCACCACCCTTAGCTCCCATTAAGCTACAAGAACATCTAGGTTCTTTTCCACCACCACTTCCAAACATTCCGGACTTTGATCCGTATTTTCCTATTTTTTCCACCACATCTTCCGCATCTCACAAATCAAAACAACCCAGAAACCTTCCGCACTCATTACCCACATCACTTACATTGTGAACATTGCCAATCCACTAGGGATATTGCAATAGAAGTTAGGGAAGAAATGCGATTCATACTCAACCTCATTCTTGATCGCATCAATATCATTACTCATCAAAACCTCCATCCATAACCTTATGCAAGCATGGAAGGAATCATTATTACTATTTTCTATTTTAGTATTTTTTGAGTTATTTTTAAGAACAAGTCTTGTTCTTACTTTTACATGCTTGTATGTGGCATAAATACCACTACATTTTGTTGTTTTATTACAAGGCCTTGTTTACATACCTTGGCTCCCAATCTTGATTCTCGTCAATCACAAGATTACTTATGCATGTTACTACTAACCTTTTCTTTGTAGGATCTTTTTATTTTTCTCACTTGACGCCCCAAACAAGGAGGAGCTACCGTCAAGGGGGAGTAGACGATACGTGGACTATTTTTCCACATTTTATTTCTTCGATGGGTTAACTTTTTGTTTCGAAAAAAAGGGGGAGAAGAAGTAAGACTAAGGGCTTTCAAAACATACATCTAATCTTAAGTTTTACTCATCATAACATTATGTTTTGTCATCAACAAAAAGGGGGAGATTGTTAATACAAATAAACCGTAAAAACGTTTATTAATATTTTGCGATTTCTTTGTGTTTTGTTGATAACAAATATAATGTTATCATAAGTAAAATTATAAGGATACATGTTATTTTTGTAAAGCATTTACATATAGTCACTTAATACAAATTGTTGTAATAAATCATTTGTTGTAATAGTTTATTAGGATGGGTAAAAATGACAACCCATGGATCATATCCATAACCCATGGTATTGACCCATACCCACTTGACTAGATACATTGCACTCGTTAGATACATTGTATCTAAAGAAATACCCATGGACCAACCCATAACCCATGACCCATGACCCATAACCAAAAAACCCATGGGCAAAGAGGAGCGTCCCACGGATCTCTAGGTTTACACTAGACGGATCCCTTGTGGGAGGGATCCGTGGGATCCGGGGAACAATGGCAAGTTTTGCCTATAAATAGAGAGTCATTGCTTCATTCTAACTCACCCCTCTTCTTACTAATTCTCTCATATACTCTCATTCTCTTCTAACAAAAGATCACTTGATCTAGAGAGTTGTTCTTCTTTCTTTCTTTAGTGATTCTCATATAGGTCCTTCTCTAAGGCGAGATCACGAGCATTCTACAAGTTATCCAAGCAAGGGTTCCTTGATTGATTTGTTCCTCCACAAGATTTCTGTAGTAAAGATCTTGTATTTGATATTTCACATAGCTGTTGTGTAATAGTCGTGTTGGTTTGGTCCACCGTGTTACGGACTCGGTGTTTAGCTTTGTACTGGAAAAAGGTGTAAGCAACGTTGTGAAGGCTTCTCCGCCAAGTTGAAGGAGTTTGTTGACATAGTGCTTGAACTCTCGAGTAGGTAACTCGGGGAGTGGAGTAGGGCAAGGAAGGTGTCCTTGTAGCCGAACCACTATAAATCGGTTGTATCATTTCTATCCTTTACTTTACTTTATTTACTTGCATTACCAATAGATCTATACTTTCTCTTCATCCATAAGATTTCACATAATATCGAATCTAAAGTTTTTGAAACTAAATTAAAATCGGAAAAACTATTCAACCCCCTTCTAGTTTTCCACAGTTTTAAATCCTTATCATTTGTCGTTTAAAAGTTATTTACGTTTAAAGTTTAGGGTGGAATTAAAAAAAATGGTCAAATGAACAAAACACCCTTTAACCGAAAATACTAAGAAAAAGGAAGGCAATGGGTGAGGGATATGTGGCACTAGGTGACTGGCTTTGCAAACTTTTTAATTTCTTTCACTTTCCAGTAGATCGCAACTCTGTATGTAGTATGGATAGAGATAGAGATAGAGATAGAGACAGAAACATGGATATATAGACGTGGAACATTTTTTTTTAAATAAAGGGTTAATAACCACCAAAGGACTTGTGTCTTAATTGTAAGAGTAAAATACACCGTTCGTCCCTAATCTTGTACATACGCATCACGTTTAACCAAACCTAGGCGTTTTCATCGCTGGAGGTCCAAAACATGGGTTTTATACTCTAGACAAGTCCCTTGACCAGGATTGCCAAAGTCAACATAAATTTTCTGGGTTTACATCGAGGGTATAATAGACCATTCACAATTTTAACATGTCATAGTTAAAATCTAACCCAACCTTCAACCATATTAGTACCGGAAACACACAACATTGAACCCTAAATACAAGCAACACACATTCTACCCAAAGCAAAAAAAACAATAATGGCACAAAACGATAAGGGGAAGGCTTTGTTGAGTTCGTTGAGGAAAGAAGACAGCCCAAATGAAAAGGGTTTGGGTGTTAAGAAGGAGAAGGAAGAGGCTGGCATCGTGTTATCAAAGGTTAACGATTTGGGAAAAAGGATTACAAATCTGGAAATTTTGTTTAAATATCTTAAGGAAAGGAAGGAAATGAAGGAAAAGGATGATAGGGAGAGTTGTGGGTCTAGCTAAGTGTATGTTTAGATGATAGGAAACTTTGTAGTAGTTGTGAACATGAAATCGATCAATAAAAAATTAGGTTCTTATGTAAGTAATAGTGTTTGGTTGTGCATTGTAATTGCTTGAAATCGTTGTGCATTTGTTAATAGGTTTGACTTACCCAAGTCATACCACAATAGTAAGTTACAATTTGTGGCATTTCATAAATTTTTTTGACTTGGGTAAGTCAAAATTAAAGATCTTACAATTTGAGGCATTGGGCGTGTTCAGTCCCACTGTCAACACTAACTACGTACCAATTTCTTCCTAAACAATACACCATTGTCAATACATTATGATTTAGTGCTAAACATTTGCATTTTCAACACATATTTATAAACCATTGCCTTTGGTTTTGCTGATACAAGGGGGTGTTTGGTTTTGTAGGATATTGGATTTCACTTACATAACATAACGTTAACACACTAAGCACATAGATGATTTTAGAGAGAGAGAAAGTGGGATATTCTAGTAAGAGAAACTTGTGAAATATTAGATTACCAAAGAACATCCAACCCTCTACCTTGCAAGGTAGAGGGTATTTATAGGTTACAAACTAAACGACCTCCTGACGGCCTGTGGATCAGGGATACAATGGGTAAAGACCCGTCCTTCCTCCACGGTGTTGCACTATACTATTCTACGCTACTACTTATCTAATAACTAACATAAATAGTGACAAGTCTGCGAGCTAACTTTTGCTAGATAATAATTGGGGTGACCGACTCTTTTACTTATGGAATTTCTGATTCCTAACAATCTTCCCCTAAGGGAGGTCACCCCATAAATTACATTGTGTATCCTAGCTTTCAAGTAAGTCTTCATTCTTGAGCTCGTGAGACTTCTCTTCAACAAAGTAATCAAACCAAGTGCATCCGTGGAGAGTGCAATATTGAACAACGAAATGAATAATTCGTGGAGGTTGAGTGTCGATCCATCGTGATAGCAATAATTTTGAGCCGACTTTTGAGATCATCATTAACGCAAATCTACGAGATATCCATTGTGGTATTGGTATTATGTGATGTTGTGACTTTCGGACCGACATGCACACATTCGGATCATGATATCTTCTCATCGAGTAGTGGAAGCTTTCGTTGATTCATGATATTGGCGGCGTAGCGAAGCATGGAGTGAAAATATCGAGTCATTGATGCACTTATCATGATTTCTTTTGAGATGAATGTGTAGTGTGAGCATGCGGCTATGGATTGACCGCTTCATTCGATCATTTGCAAACGTCGGGTGTACCGCATAAAACAGTTAGCAATAAAGCGCCGCGAAAAGTGTCTTTGATCACTTCGTTGAATTGAGGTACACGCCCACGGTTCCCGTTGATCGATTACAAGCTTGCTGTGATCGGTATAATTCCTAAGAATTTCCTTGACGGGGTTTCGCGGTGCTCTAGTTGTTCTCAAACCGGAACATCTCAAAGAAGACAACACGGTGTGAGTAAACCAAGTAGAAATTCACCGATTGATGAAAAGAGATTTGAAAGACAATCGTGTATTGCTCAATAGAAATTGTTTTGCAATACAACGAAGGTTTTAATGAAAATCAATTATTAATCATAAAACACCTTTTGATTTGAAATATTCGAACACGGACAATGTGCTAAAGAAAAGAGTTTTAAGCACAATGACTGTTTTTCAAAGGTATCCGTCAATCCATAACTCGAACCGTGATTGATTCAAAGATTGAATCGCCCCATTGTTTCATTCGGTTGTCACATGGTTGATCTATTGAATAGATCTCACATGCCACCCACCGGAGCTTGTTTGATATTGGCTCCGGAGGGCTTTCCATCTTCATTGTGAATATGTAAACACATCACTCGGATGTTCGGCATTACCACAAGGATAATGCGTAGGACTCAAGATATAATCTCTCTTTCCACATTGTGTGAAACAGAGAGTCTTCATTGAAAGTGTCCTAATGAGATTTATAGATGATCTCGTGGCTCTAGACTCAATTTTGTGCATATTTAGTTTTTGTGCCGGAGACTAGGGAGAGGGTCTCCTTCTTCAATATCAACAATCTCTAAGAGAAAGTCGATAGATAATGTCGGTTCCCCGTGATAATGAAACAAGTCCTTTTAAGAGGAACTTGAGTGGTTTGGAAAGTTGAAGTGCAGTGTGTCACTGGGTCCATGACGTGTTGTCTTCAATACCGATGTTACCATGAGTAGCATATGAATTGAACCCGGTTTCTGCCCTAAAGTTGAAAATATGGAGGGCTATTTGTTTTCACCCTTTTCTCATTCAATTCTTTTTAATTCTTCAACCCCTGCAGTGCTTACCGATACTTCATAGCTAGAACCTTGTTGGGTTTATTCCAGTACTAGCTCAGTCTCAGTCCGCACTCTTCCCATATTCTCATTTTTCTCCTTTTTTTCAATATACCTAATGGACTCTACACTATCTAGTGGGTTGTCCCTGGGTAGATCCCTCCGGTTCTGGCGGATCGTGGGAACAAATACCTAACCTAATCATCCTTATAACACCATGCATAAAGTAGATTTGGTCGGTCTTTTGGTATTGTTCATTCCTTCTCGAAACCAATTGAAAAATCATTTGGAAAAACCAATCAAGGTACTTATGATACAAGATCAAAGCATTTTGTACCTTAATAGTTTTGATCATTTAGAAAACCTCCCCCTCAACATGTGCGAATGATTTAGAAATTGTTTAGCACAAGGAGGCAAGTGGACTTTGAAATATTTTCTTTGATCACAATTTTCATACGAAAAAGCCATTTGATTTTCATGGTAAAATTCTCCCCCTCAATATGTGCATAGGATAAGTGAAATCATTTTATCACATAGAGGAAAGAGTTCTTTTGAAGCACATCCACGATCACAAAATCCATTAATAAAACCATTTGAAAACTCAATCAAGGTACTTTAAAAAATGGAAAATTGTGTACCCTGAAGTCTTGAATTTGCTCAAAAAAAATGCTCCCCCTTAATATATGCTTCGAGATTCGAAAATTGTTTCGCACATATTAGAGAGCAGTATGCACAACAAAAAGGTCATCTTTTAACATCTTTCATATTTATATCACATTTTCTCCCCCGATCAAAAATTTCAAATCCTTTGAGACTTTGGATCTCAAGTGATTTAAATATGTATGAGACAAAATATTTGTTGGAGAAAATATGTCCGGTTTTATATGATCGAAGTGGACAACATCGATGTTCCCTTTTGATAAAAGGAAACCACGATACATAACCTAGCACTATTACATGTATTACAGTTGTTCAAAGTTAGTACACCACATATTACACAAATTTAAAACACAATGAAGTCGCTTCCGAAGATGTCTTCATTCGCTCTTGAAGAAGTTTGTAATGACCACCCGAAGCCTACCACCAACAAAACTTTCAAGGTCGGAAGATCCTTCGAGTCTTGAGTCTTCGCTTTGATTGCAACAATGAAATCTTCACACCGCTTTTTGTCATCATCAGTCCAAAAGGTAGTCTTTACCCAAGATTTCATATCAATTTTGATTTCTTTCACTCTGGTGTCAAGTTCTTCTTCAACCAATTTGAGAGTACCGTCACTAAACTTGTAGAGCTCACATAGTCGCATAAGCATGCGAGACCCATATATGTCGGTGAAGATGACGGCTCTAGGGGTGTCAAGGACTTTGTATTCGCGATGAAATTCATGCCTTGTTGCATTCCATTGTGGACTTGTAAGGTTGATCCTGGTTTGGTAGCTTTCTATGCCAAGCTGAAAGTCCTCAACTAGTTTTCGAATGACTAAGCCCCTGATCCATAGAGTGACAGCAGCAGAGATGGCCTTTTTCTCACGGACAGGCAAATGCTCAAGGTATCCTTGGAGATTCAAGAGATAGAGATCTTCGAAATCATTCGGCAGAAGATGTTTGAAGTCATTTTCTTCAATAGTATACTCTTTCAAGTCTGATCTTTTAAGGACTATCTTCTTCAAATACTCATATCCATAGATTGGGAAGATCTCTACATGAACCACACTTAAGATTTGCAGCTTGGATCGAACATTATTGCGTCTTTTATCAGCACCATGTCTTTCAATGTAGAAGTTCTTCTTTTTGTACCACTAGTGAGAAATACCATATGATGCGGCAATGTCATACTTTTGTTCTTCATTGGCCCAGAATTGATCAGGAACCATCTGTTCAAGCCCCTGATCAGAGTAGGTTGCAGCTTTCATCTTTGATATTGATAGAGCTGGTCTTCTCAGAGCGAGCACAAAGATAGTCCAAGTCATGATTGAAGAAGAATTCAGCCTGAATGGTCATCTGACCAGGTTCACCACCAAGAGGAAGAGATTTGTTAACATTGAAGCGACTAATTTGCTCACTGACTTGGTCATTAAGCATCTTATGGCATTCTTCCATATGGTATTGAAGTTGATTGGCATCTGAGTGGAAGACCTTGACAATTTCATAAGCTTGTCTTTCAAGATCTCTTGGAGTTATGGATGAGATACTCTTCCGTTCACAAAACCATCTAATGAAGCTTCCCATATCACCAGTGAAGTGCAGAAGAGAGTCTTCAACTGGAACTTCATAATTATTGGTGATAATTGATGCCCAATTGTTGTCAGGAATAATCGAGTCAGACTCTGGGATGGACCATGTAGGTTCTGGAGTAGGAGGTCTATCTTCAACAATGCAACTTTGAATTGTGTCCCTTGAAAGTGCTACTCTGGATGTGCTAGTGCGATTACCTGCCAAGTAAGCATCAAACCAATCTTCTTCTGATGGCTTAGGAATATGTTTTGTTGATGCATCATCTTCATCAGATCCCGAATCTGCCATGACATGCGACTCTTCGTGAACCATTTGATCATCAGGAATAGAGGTGGATGTGGATGTGAACCTTGAATCAACCGTCGTCCAAGCAGCAGATTTCTTCAGAGTACTATGTTCTCTTGTAGGACTTGATTGATTGGAAGGTTTTGACGGTGATAATGGTGGTTGAAGTGGAGGTGTGTTGGTTGTCTTAGAAGATTCACCAGCTCCAGAAGTTCCAGCACCCCCCGTTGGAGGTGGAGGAGGAGGAGGATCTTTACGGTCTTTATGTAATGTTTCCAACACAGTGGCCCTCCTTTTCTTCTTAGCTTCCTTTTCTCTGATGTCAATCAAGTACTGTTCATAATTGTCGTACTTAATTGATTCTTCAAGTGCCTCATATAGCTTCTTATGGACCTCATGCTTGTCCTCATCAGCATCATACATCTTTTCTAAAAGTGCAGCTCTCATATCAGCAATAGGTAGGTCCTTGAACCGTCTAAGAAGTGGAGCTTCCATTGCCCATTCCACAGCATCCTTAACTTCCCCTTCAATGGCGGCTGCAACTCCTTCATCGAAGTTGAGGTGCTCTAATCTATAGACACGATCCTCAAGTGAATCAATGATTTGGAAGTTGCCATTCAAGAGCTTATCCTTTTCTTTGCGCTCTGTCAAGCGCTTGATCCAAGTAAGGATTTGAGGTGGTGACGCAGGTGGATCAACCGTATCAGCAACTGTAATGACCGGTTCAGGGGAAAGTGAAGATGTAGGTGGTGTTAGTACAGTTGATTGAGCAGGTTTGGGAGGTGGAAGTGCATTTGTGAATGAAGATGCTGACATCGGAGGAATGGTTGATGTATCTTGCTGAATGTTGACCGTAAACATGGATTGTGTTGTATCTATGGGTTTGTCATTTAAGTATTGATCTCCGAAGGTGAAATCTGTATCAAGATTCTTCAGTGAAGGTAGAGTGTCGGTAGACAGATTCGGTTCATCCAGGTGCATGGTCTCATTAGATCTTGTCTCAAGATTCTCCAGTGAGTCTTTATGCAACAAAGTATCAACATTCTGAACAGACTGGGTCTTACTTAGTGTAAGAGATTCTGTTAACGTTTCAGACACTTTTTCCAGCCTAGATTGTTCTTTAGCAGGTGATGATTCAGTTCTTCTCTTCAGTTCATATTGATTGGTGGTACTAGATGGAGATGATGAGATTGTTAGAAGCATGTGAGCGGCTTGTTCAGTTTCAACACTAGCAACTCCTTTTCCTTTGTCTTTCGTGTTTGATGTGGATTGTCGAGGCAATTGATCAGGCTCTCTCAACACAACTCCTCCAACTGGCGTTCTCACATTATGACTTTCTAGGCTTTGTTGATCCCAAGTTGCGAGCGAAGATCACCTTCATCACCAACCTCATATTACCCACGAAACCTCGGTTTCCTCAACATTATCCTTTTCCACTTTCTTCTTCTTTCCTTTCGCTTCTTGGATGTGGAGTCAGAATGTTGTGACCTTTCACGTCTCTTTTAGGAAGAGAGACATAAGACGCTTGTGATCTGAGGTGGAATTGGGAGCATTGGGTTGTGAGGGAGTGGGTGTGACATTATCGATGATCTGGCGGAATTTTCATGAACTGTTTGAAGTAGTCCTTTTTCTTGATATCGTCCGTGAGTAGAATATCAGGAATTGGCAATCCAAAGATTTCTTTATCCATACCTCTAGGAACATATTTAAGGTTTCCTAAAACAAATTCATCTTCTGCTTTATGTAGAGTTGATTCAATCCTAGGGTTGAAGTTGTGAGTTTGTTGCAAGAACTGGATAACAAGTTTTGAAAATCTGATGCTGGGAATCACAAGCTTGTTCAGTTTCTTTCGGCCTTGAGCTTTGTTCTGAAAATTTGTTCTATCAGATATGAATGTGTTCATTGATAAAGAAAATTCTTCCCAAATACGACCTGAGACATCCACATCAACCTTATCGACAATACCCCATAGGATTTGCAAGATGGGAATTCTCACTTTATCGAACCCTGATGTTTTGCCAGATAAGCACAAGTTGAGAATAGTTGTAATAGCCCTCCAAGGTTGATACATGTGTCCAGTGATGATGTCGGAAGCCCTTAAAATGCTGTTCTGATAACCCAAACCAATTAGAAAAACAATTAGATCGTCAGCACCAGGTGGAGATTCAGAACGTAGGTTGGGGTTACATGGGGTGATTCCAAGGGCCTTGCTAAGAATGTCTGAATCAATCACAAATTCGTTATCATCCAGTTTGCAAGAGTATTTAGCTGTGATTTTGTCCCATTGAATTGTGTTCCAGAATTGTTGAATGTAAATGGTGGGAATTGAGCATTGCTTGGTAATGGCACCGAAGAAGTTAGTGTTTTTGAGGATATCTATAGACACTTTGAGTATAGGATTTTGTTGCAGCTTTTGTAGGTCCACATAACAGTTACTTTTTCTAATTTCTGCCCATTGACTCCTAGGAAGGATTTCTTCGTCTAAAAGAACTTTGTGTGATGCCGAAGAAGTAACGTTCTTATCAGAGATTGAACTTGCCATTGATGATCTGAGTATAAATACAACCAACAGTAATGATTGGGAACGAGTTAGATAATAAATGATTAGTGAGACAACATTGAGAGAACCCTTATGACATAGACATTCAGACATAGTAACTCAGAAGGGGTTCCTATGAGTGACATTAGCGAGACATATAGGATAAAGACTCCATTTGATACAGTTTTCACGAGACGAGTTGTTTTGGAATTAAAAGGTTAAAACGCACATTTGCAAAGAAATAATGTCATGAACCAAGATACAAATGTAGAAGTGATATAGCAGATTGTATGAAACAAGATGTAACATTGAATAGCCACAAGGGAGTTCAAGAACAACTTGCTTAAACAAAATGATATAGCAGGTTACAAAGAGTAAGTTGTCAATACAAGTTGCTACAGGAAATCCTGAAACAAGATTGTAAGCATGAGATTATCCTAGCAAATTGCCTTTAAACATTTTAATAACCCTAGACACCGAATGAAAAACAAACCAAACAAGTCTCTAGTCATAAATGGACAAGTCGCTAACCAAGACTAATTCGCTACATGAAAGCAAACTATGTCGCTAACTTGTAAAGACAAGTCGCTATCACCAGTGACACAGTCAAGTCGCTACAAGTTCAGTTCACTAAGTCGCTACATTTGCTAATTCGCTAACTTGTAAGACAAGTCGCCATGAACAGTAACATAGCCAAGTCGCTACATATCTGTTTACTAAGTCGCTACCGTTATTAATTCGCTAACTTGTAAAGACAAGTTGCTGATAATAATGATACAACTAAGTCGCTACCCAAGTCGCTAGTAAATAATTCCCTAAGTCGCCACGGCAGCTTAGTCGCTAAGTTGAACAGTATTAACAGCAATAACTCGCTACGATGAACATTTAAACTAACTCGCTACCAAGAACAATATTAAGTCGCCATCAAGAACAATTTTTCGCAACAGATAATCAACCCAAACCAACACAACTTAGTAGCTATCTTGAGCAGGCTTAAAAGCTCTAACTCGCCATGATGAACATATAAACTAACTCGCTATCAAGAACAATACTTAAGTCGCTAATAAGAACAATTGATACCTCAACAAATAACCGACTCAAACCACCATTTATACAACACCAGTACTTGGACACACATTAACAAACACTCAAGAACAATTATACCAAACATTTAACACACTTGCAAAATCATCATTACAACAAAACATGATTACATAATAATTCGAACCTATGCGGGAATCAAATGTCACGAATCCTAAGCACGATGAGATCTGGTTAAAAGGATGTGTTAGAAAAGCAACACAGACATGTATAGGATAACAAATAGTGAAAAATTAACTTCATACCACTCCTAAATCGCTATGTCGAATGCTTATGAAGAGAAGAATAGAAGAGAAAAAATGTTTTAAGACTTATGAGAAGAAAAAGAAAAAAATACTAAGTCGCTAGGGGTAAGAGGAGGAGACTTTCAAGAAAGGCTAATTGACACATTCGGTCCCCGTGGTTTAGAGGCTAGTGTGGTAATTCGCTATCAAAGATTTAAACTAAGTCTCTAGTGTTTTTCACGATGAAGTTGCAAACATGGTCATTAAAAGTGTAATTTAATCATATTCTGCATAGTAGATATAAATAATCCATGGCCATAATAGAATTATCAGATAGCATATTAATTCAGATAGCATAAATAATCACAATGATAACCATGAATCAAATAAACATTCAATGCAAAGCACTCAATTCATGGGAACACAAAGATAATCACAAAAGCAAGACACGACCACAACCTACAACTGAGCAAACACCATAACCAAAGATCAAGCGATGTAACCAAGAAAAACTTACACAAAATCTCCCTCAATCAATGTCAACAAAGACCATTGATTGACATTAACCAACCTGTTTTTTTTTTTTTTTTTTTTTTTTTTTTTAATTAATTTTTTAAATGAATATCGGTTGTTCGAACTTCATCTATGATCCCGTATCATTATTGAATGATATTTCTAGGATCGTAGATGTTATCGATGACAACGAATAAATCTTTTATTAGATGGACGAAAATGACAAAATTATGAATTAAAAAATGAAATTATAACATATAATGAATATAAGATAAAATAAGTAAAAAATAATATTAAAATAAGTAAAAAAAAACTTTTTTTTTTTTTTTTTTGAAATTAATTTATACTCAGATATAACGAAGCGAGTCCTGATTCAAGGTGAATAGGAGTCAAAGTAATAGGTACATTAATTCTGGCATGCTATAGCTCCTGAATAAGCCATATTCATTTTTGATGGAAACCAAGTCATGAGGTTCCTGATTGAGTTGAACATTGTACCGAAAAGATCGAGAGCACATTGTACTGGAAGCACATGTAGGATTGCACATAGAAGGGTTAGTGACATGCTTAATCTCACAGCTTGGATGCATCACAAGATAATACGACGTATCATTAATGGGGATCCTATTAGGTTCAATATTCTTTAAGAGTTTTCTGTGGGAATCCACTGAGGTAAGATCTAGGAATGTAAGTCCGTTTGAGTCCTGTAAACTTAAAAAATCGCGGTGGGAATCCATTTGAAACAATTTGTTAGTTGAATTGAATGTGTGCACAGCCTTGTTTTGACTATTGGTCCTTTTGTGATTAGAGTATTTCTTAGGGGATTGATCAGTCAAATGATGTTTTGAATGAGAGCTAGTTGTACTTTTTGTATTACTGATCTTAGAGCATTGAACATAAATCTGAGGTTTGAGATTCATCGTATCGGAACTAGGCAATGAAGTGAATGGTTTTGACAAAGCAGAAATATTATCAACTTGGGAGGTAAGCCTAGGTTTTGATGGTTTAACTCTTTCAGATCTAAAGGCATTAGGCTGTTTAATAACTGTACGTTTCGAGTGGTTCTGAACAGTTGACTTTCCCAAAGTTGAAGATTTTGCAAACTTAGTGTTCTTCCTATTTCTAATAGATTTCCTAAGCTCATTTTTAGGGCAACAATATTGAAGCTCTTATCCTGAATTTGTGCTTTGAGGTAATCAATGTCTTTCAGCAAGAGGTTAGATTGATTGACTAATTTAGAATTCGTTTCCTCAAAGTTCTTTCTTAAAGACTCATTTTCTCTTAATAGGTTGGACACACATAGAGCTAGTTCAAGATTTCTAGATTCTAGTGTATCACTCATCTCATGATACCATATTTCGCACTTCGAAGACGTATTTTCGATTGCCTATGGTCGAATCTTTGTCCCGAATCTGGATTTTAACTGATTAATTTCAAAAAATTCTCGAAATTCTGGAAGTTCCTGATTAATACAAGATTTTTTTGCATAAAAGATTTCATCCTTTTGTTGTATTTCAATTTGCAATGAAATACAATGTTTTTCAAGAATTGAAAATTTGTTTAAAAGCTCATTGATTCGGTCCCAGACGTCAAGTTTTATCACTCAAGCCGACCACTTGTGAATGGCCAACCGTAACAAACTTAAAACAGTCTGGAAATGAATGCAATGAAGATCTGGAGATTATAGTGTTTCCCCGGGTCGTTATGTCCCAGCGAGCTATGCGATGAATCACCAAACGTATAGTGATCGAGAGAATTTGAATGAGAAAAGAGTTTTGATTTATTATAACTAAAGAAAAAGCAAACAAATTACAGGGGCTTAAATGCAAATTAAAGAAAATTAAAAAGATAAAATATATTAAATAAACGCTATCACTATTTGCAAAATGATGTTTCTGATTTTTCTTTTATAAAACTTAAATTAAAAACTACGCGACGTACAAAAGAAAATGTGAAACTGAAACAATATTAATCCTAAAAATATGAAAATGACATTTTTACAAACCTAATGATAAGAGAAAATTTTTAGAAAAAGAAAATTATTTTTATGACTATTTATCTAATTATTATTAATTAAAAACTAATTTTACTTATTTAATATTAGCCTAAAATACAAGAAAATATGAAATAAAGCTAGAAAAATGAAATTATGACTTGGCAAAATCTAAAATAACAAAAGAGAATTTTCAAAACTATTTTTGTATTTTTCTCGATTATTTTCTATTTTCTATGAATTAAAACTATTTAAAACTACTTAAATTGCTTAAAATACAAATTTAACTAAGAAAAATCTGGAAAATATATTTTTTGACTTTTATATTTATCTTAACCTAGGAAAAATGAAAAATTATTTTTTTGAAACTTTTCTGATTTATTTGTATTAAATGCTAATTAAAATGACTTAAAAACTTATTAAAATTAAGAAAAATACCAAACTGACCTAGAAAAATCTGAAAAATTCAAGATAAGTCTAAAATAATATTAAGAATCTAGAAAAAATATAAAAACAGGGGGTTGTGTGTGAGAAAATGCAACTGCAATGACAAGTGCTTATGAATAAGCATTTAAAATAAGCCAAATTAGCACAATAAGCTACCAAACTAAAACAGAAGCTATAATATGTTATAAATACCCAAAATGAACTAAAATCAACTGCTCTCAACCACTGAATTGCAAACTACAAAGATTTGGTTGTTTTGAGTTTAGTGCCAAAAACAGTTTGAGGCTACTACTTGCAGCCCAAGAATAAGCTACACAATAAGCTAGAACTGAAAAACATAAGTGGGAACCTCAAGAAGACCTGGCTAGCTATGTCTAAACCAAAGATGAGCCCTGGCTGAGCTCTGATGAGCTTGGTACAAGCCTAGCACAAAACACATGCACACTCGCTAATCTTGAGTGTGTACAGGCACTTAAGCCCATTTTAACAAGCTAATATGAGGCTTATAAAAATTTACAAAAATCAGAAAAAATCACAATAAGAAAATTGACCAACTGAAGTTCTTAAAACCACAATTTCACTTAGTTTGGCCCAAAGATGAATCAATGAAAATTCATCCTAGTTGGGTGAAAAACTGGAATTTCAACTTTTGACTTTTAAAGCAGAAATGAAATGTTGACTTAAATGAACTTTGATCTTGATTTGCCAACTGAATATGATGTTAAATGGTATAATGAAACTAATGCAAGCTACTCTAGTGATTTCTAAACATGAAACAAGCTCTTGATTTTGTAAAATTCCAGCAGTTAAGCTAATAGGACAGATTACATATGATGTTGACTTTGAGCCTTTGCAGGTGCAATATTAAGACAGATATGAGTATAAGTGAGCTAAACAAGCCTAGAACAACAAGTATCAATCACTGAACAAGCCTCAAACACAAGCTACCCAACTGATCCAAACACCATTTATTAAGACTGATTTGCAATTTAAAAGAGCTAACTACTGAACTATCATGTAATATTGATCAAACTGAGTTTGGCTAACCTAAATACAACTTAATTAATGATAAAACTACTCCTAACCACAAATACGTATAATGGAGTGATGAAAATAAACTTACATGTGGTCCTAGCCACAATGGCTTGAAATCAATCAACCAAAGATCACAGAACCACTAGCCTAATCTAAACCATAACCTAGCTCATTATCACCCCAAATCTATGCTCGCAACACCCATATCCATTTCCATCACCAAATGAACCTGCATTGACTTTCGTTGACCAAAATCCACATTTGCTTGAAACTTAAATGCAAGCTTACAAAAGCTATGTTGTTTATATAAGCTTGTTTGAGCTTAAAATAAGCTACTAAGAGTTTGACTATGAGAATTTGAAATGGAACTTTGCAACAAGAAACACAAGAACATGAATTTTAACTAAACTTTGAAATTGATTCTTAAAAGCAGATTACAATGATAACATAACTCAATTTAGATCATAGAAACAAAAGTTTACATTGTAAAACTTAAACTAAAATATTTATACTAAAAACGACATACAAAGAAAATTAAAACTAACTACTCTCCTTCTTCTCCTCTTTCTTCTTTTTTATATGCAAAAGGCTTTCCCCACTTGTTCTGAGCACTTCCCACATGCATTTAGGGCAATTGGATCATTTGAGGAGATTTTGGCCATTGATTCTATTTTGGCGGGAAAAATATATATTGCACTGGTGGGGGTTGAGTGTTAGGGGGAGGGGTGCATTTAATGCCTTTTGGAGGGTTGTTGAGGTGGGGGGAACAAGGTGAGTGGAGGTGAGCTGGGGGGAATGGAAGATGGAGTGTTGCAGGCTAGATGTTGAAGAAGAAAAAAGGGCGGGTAGGGGGTTTGACTTGGGATGTTTGACCGGTTTTAATATTATGAAGGGGGTCCAAAATGCAAAGGGTCAAATGGAATGGCAGGGGTCACAAGCATTTTGATAGGGTCCAAGGTTTAGGCTTAGTATTAATAAGGACTTGTTTTGCAATTTTCTGAAAGTACAAGGACCAAGGCTGCCATATTTGCAAAGTTGCTCCAAGGGACTAAAAGTGACAAGCTCCAATAGTACAAGGACCAAACTTGACATTTTCAAATTTCCAAGGACCATTTTTGCCAATTTTAAACTCAAGGACCAAATTTGTAATTTCTCAAAACTTTGATATTTTTCACCAAAGGACTAATTTTGACAACTTATGATTTTAAAAGGACCTTTGGTGATTTTACTTTTGAAATAAGTGCTCAGGGACTATTTCGACAACTTTTGAAACTTGGGGACCTGAAGCGCCAATTATGCAAACTTAGCTCATTTTTCATCGATTTTGAACATTTTGCATCCGAAACATATAAAATGCAATTTTGGAATATTTTCGAGATTTTGATGCATTTCGAGCATTTTAAACGCTTTAGCTCAGATTTAACCAAAATGATGAGTATTTACACACTCATCAATCCCCACACTAAACTATTGCTAGTCCCTAGCAATCTTTTGAGAAAAACATAATGGATTTGAATCTCTTTACAAAAGCCATTACTTGGAGTAGCCAAATGTTTCAGTTCAAGTAAGAACCATGGTACACCGATAACCATGTGATTTTGAGCAAACCACCGCCTTCCAACGGATTTGATTTGTCTTTACCGTGCCGTTTGCTCGGACTAGCCAACTCTTAGATAAATTATCAATATTATCTTTGGTGAGCCGATTACCAATTATGGTTTTTCCATCGCCTTTACCACAAGCCATAAACTTGCGGGCTAGCCAACTCTTCACTTTTAAGGATACGGTGAATAATACCATACAATTTTGGGCAAATTGCAAGTCGTCAACGGATTTGAGATATCTTTACCAAGAGCCGTTTGCTCTGGATTAGCCAATCCTTTTGTGGGTTAGACATGGCGGATCGATAACCATAAGTCGAGTAAGTGCAAAACACTTACTCCAAAAAAAAATTTGGCCAAAACGGAGAATCACGGTATAATTACATGATAAAATTCGTGAGAATTCCCCCACACTAGAAATGAATATTGCCCTCAATATTCAAAGTACCTACGGTTATGCCGAAACATAGAACGTAAAAGAGAAATACTACGGCCATTATTTAGCAAGGTGTTTTTTTTTTTTTTTTTTTAGAAACCATATATACAACAATGGGAAACTCCCCACACTAGGGTGGCACACACGGGTGAAAACCCATGTTTAACTATCGTTTTTGATTACCGAGTCGCTAGCTTGACTCGACCCGAATTAATTGGTTCATGGGGAAGTAAGTGGAAGAGACAATCTCCATCGGACTTTCATTCAAGATGTTTGGACAAACATTTGAAGCACGTGAAAGTTCCACACCGATGAGATATACATAGAACCGCTCAAAAATGATAAATGAAAATGCCGGGTCAAGGTAGTGTCTTCATTCCGAAGGAGTGAAGATGAAGAGAAATTACAAGATATTTGAGGAAAGGAAGAAAGATTTTGATAACAATCAAGATCCATTCTTCATCCTCAAATGTAGACATATCGGGAGGAAGGGTGAGGGTAGTATCATTAATAAGCAAACTCGTATGATAGAGTACACCTTCCTCCGAGCCAATATCATCCTCAAGACCAAAATGATCATATTCCGAGGAGATATGTCATGAGAGAGTTCACCGGAGAACTCTTCATGAAGAGAATCATTCACATGAAGTGAAATTGTGAACTCTTGTTCCATTGTGGGCTCATCACTATCCTCGGTCTGAGTATCAAAGAGTGGATTCTCATAAATTAAAGTGAATTCAGAGTTGAATTCAAATAGAGGATTAGTGAGAGTTGTTTTGAACGCTTCAGGAACAAAGTGATCAACATTCTCTATTGGACTGTTGGGATAAGAAGTGAGTGAACGATCATTATAAGGGAGACTTTCAATCTCTCCCAGATCGGCTTCGAAATCAAAGAGATCATCATCACTTTCCGATGAAAGTGGAATGATGTGAGTGAGTTCATCGGAGAACTCCTCAAGAAGAGGATCAGACTGTGGGAGTGATGCCTCAACATACTCGATGTTTCCATAAGAAGCACAATCTTCGCTACAATTGGAGAAAGTTTCAAAATGATCTTTTGAACACTCAAGAGGGGAAAGAGAATCACACATATGATCGAAGTTCCTCGTGACTCTCTCGGATTGGGACAAGGTTCTCAACACTAGACTTTATGAATTCGTCCGATTCCTTTTCGTGAACAAAGGTCAAGATGCTCGTCCCCATGTTTAGAGAATGAGTGGGAGTTTCGTGTGATAGCAGTTGTTTGAGATGGGATCTCAACTGGGGGATATCAACCGACCGAGGAGTTGAGAACTAATATTAAAAGGATAAAACTCTCCTCGTCATCATCATATAGAGTTGCCTTAAGAAATTGGGAACGCCTTAGAGCCGCTTGCTCTAGGACTAATAATTCTTCCCTAGATTTGAGGGCCTCTCTTCTTGACTAGCAATTCTCCCATGGTCTTTTCACCACTCACTTGATTCTTAAAGTTACTAATCATATCATCAAGTGTTTTCATTGCGGTTTCAAAATCTTGGGAGATTTCTTGAGACAACGGCTCGTGGAGTTTGAACCGTATGGTCTTTGTGGAGGTTGGAAATTGTCAAACTGTGAGAGTCATGATTGTTACAAGGAAATGGATTCCCTATTTGACAATCGAGTGAAGTGGGGACCTCCACAAGACTCACAACAAGAAAATGTTGAGTCTGACCGGTGAATTATATGGATATTGGTCATAACCAAAGTTCTCGAGCATCATCGAAAACTGCTCATAGACAAACGTGTTTCCGGATTGACACTCAAATCCTTGGTGAGGACCTCCACAAAATTCACAGCGATTATTATATGAAGATAAGTCGGGTGTGGTGGGTAATTGGAAAATTTTGAGGGTCGTTAAATGAGTTCGGATTAGGATCATAATCAAATGAATTCCTCGAACCACAAAACAAACAACTCCGCTACGAATATCATTACCACACTTTGTACACACGTACACTCAATGATACGGTGAACCAAAAAGAGGCTCACCACAACCGACACAAGGAATAAACGATTCCATGAGAATAGAAGAAGTTAGAATCAAATGGATAGAGGGTAAAGGGATAAAGAATCAAAAGGGTAAGAGGGTAAAGATGAATATTTTGGGTTTTGTAAAACATGTTGTAAAACAAAGAATGAAAATCTTTTGGGTTTTGATTTTTAAGATGTTTTGGATTTTTGATTTTATAAGAAAATATAAATACATATAGATGGATGGTATGAACAAAGAGTGAATATTCAAATTACTAATCTGCTAAACGGAAGATAATCAAAGACAATCCCGTGGCGCCAAAATTTTGATTCGTCCCGACGTCAAGTTTTATCACCAAGCCGACCACTTGTGAATGGCCAACCGTAACAAACTTAAAACAACCGAAATGAATGCAATGAAGATCCGAGAGTATAGTGTTTCCCGGTCGTTATGTCCCAATGAAGCTATGCGATGAATCACCAAACGATAAGTGATCGAGAGAATTTGAATGAGAAAGAGTTTTGATTTATTATAACTAAAGAAAAAGCAAACAAATTACAGGGCTTAAATGCAAATTAAAGAAAATTAAAAGATAAAATATATTAAATAAACGCTATCACTATTTGCAAAATGATGTTTCGATTTTCTTTTATAAAACTTAAATTAAAAACTACGCGACGACAAAAGAAAATGTGAAACTGAAACAATATTAATTCTAAAAATATGAAATGACATTTTACAAACCTAATGATAAGAGAAAATTTTTAGAAAAGAAAATTATTTTATGACTATTTATCTAATTATTATTAATTAAAACTAATTTTACTTATTTAATATTAGCCTAAAATACAAGAAAATATGAAATAAAGCTAGAAAATGAAATTATGACTTGGAAAAATCTAAAATAACAAAAGAGAATTTTCAAAACTATTTTTGTATTTTTCTCGATTATTTTTCTATTTTCTATGAATTAAAACTATTTAAAACTACTTAAATTGCTTAAAAATACAAATTTAACTAAGAAAATCTGGAAAAATATTTTTTGACTTTTATATTTATCTTAACCTAGGAAAATGAAAAATTATTTTTTAAAACTTTTCGATTTATTTGTATTAAATGCTAATTAAAATGACTTAAAACTTATTAAAATGAAGAAAAATACCAAACCGACCTAGAAAAATCTGAAAAATTCAAGATAAGTCTAAAATAATATTAAGAATCTAGAAAAATATAAAACAGGGGTTGTGTGTGAGAAAATGCAATCAGAATGACAAGTGCTTATGAATAAGACTTAAAATAAGCCAAATTAGCACAATAAGCTACCAAACTAAAATGAAGCTATAATATGTTATAAATACCCAAAATGAACTAAAATCAACTGCTCTCAACCACTGAATTGCAAACTACAAAGATTTGGTTGTTTTGAGTTTAGTGCCAAAACAGTTGAGGCTACTACTGCACCCAAGAATAAGCTACACAATAAGCTAGAACCGAAAAGCAGTGGGAACCTCAAGAAGACCTGGCTAGCTATGTCTAAACCAAAGATGAGCCCCGGTGAGCTCGATGAGCTTGGTACAAGCCTAGCACAAAACCTGTGCACACTCAGTTAATACTGAGTGTGTACAGGGCACTTAAGCCCATTTTAACAAGCTAATATGAGGCTTATAAAAAATTTACAAAAATCTGAAAAAATCACAATAAGAAAATAGACCAACTGAAGTTCTTAAAACCACAATTTCACTTAGTTTGGCCCAAAGATGAATCAATGAAAATTCATCCTAGTTGGGTGAAAAACTGGAATTTCAACTTTTGACTTTTAAAGCAGAAATGAAATGTTGACTTAAATGAACTTTGATCTTGATTTGCCAACTGAATATGATGTTAAATGGTATAATGAAACTAATGCAAGCTACTCTAGTGATTTCTAAACATGAAACAAGCTCTTGATTTTGTAAAATTCCAAAGATTAAGCTAATAGGACAGATTACATATGATGTTGACTTTGAGCCTTTGCAGGTGCAATATTAAGACAGATATGAGTATAAGTGAGCTAAACAAGCCTAGAACAACAAGTATCAATCACTGAACAAGCCTCAAACACAAGCTACCCAACTGATCCAAACACCATTTATTAAGACTGATTTGCAATTTAAAAGAGCTAACTACTGAACTATCATGTAATATTGATCAAACTGAGTTTGGCTAACCTAAATACAACTTAATTAACAGATAAAAACTACTCCTAACCACAAATACAGATAATGGAGTGACTGAAAATAAACTTACATGTGGTCCTAGCCACAATGGCTTGAAATCAATCAACCAAAGATCACAGGAACCACTAGCCTAATCTAAACCATAACCTAGCTCATTATCACCCCAAATCTATGCTCTGCAACACCCATATCCATTTCCATCACCAAATGAACCCAGATTGACTTTCGTTGACCAAAATCCACATTTGCTTGAAACTTAAATGCAAGCTTACAAAAAGCTATAAGAAGCTTATATAAGCTTGTTTGAGCTTAAAAATAAGCTACTAAGAGTTTGACTATGAGAATTTGAAATGGAACTTTGCAACAGTAAACACAAGAACATGAATTTTAACTAAACTTTGAAATTGATTCTTAAAAACAGATTACAATGATAACATAACTTGAATTTAGATCATAGAAACAAAAGTTTACATTGTAAAACTTAAACTAAAATATTTATACTAAAAACGACATACAAAGAAAATTAAAAACTAACTACTCTCCCTTCTTCTCCTCTTTCTTCTTTTTTATATGCAAAAGGCTTTCCCCACTTGTTCTGAGCACTTCCCACATGCATTTAGGGCCATTGGATCATTTGAGGAGATTTTGACCATTGATTCTATTTTGGCGGGAAAAATATATATTGCACTGGTGGGGGTTGAGTGTTAGGGGGGGTGCATTTAATGCCTTTTGGAGGGTTGTTGAGGTGGGGGGAACAAGGTGAGTGGATGCGAGCTGGGGAATGGGAGATGGAGTGTTGCAGGCTAGATGTTGAAGAAGAAAAAAGGGCGGGTAGGGGGTTTGACTTGGGATGTTTGACCGGTTTAATATTATGAAGGGGGTCCAAAATGCAAAGGGTCAAATGGAATGGCAGGGGTCACAAGCATTTTGATAGGGTTCAAGGTTTAGGCTTAGTATTAATAAGGACTTGTTTTGCAATTTTCTGAAAGTACAAGGACCAAGGCTGCCATATTTGCAAAGTTGCTCCAAGGGACTAAAAGTGACAAGCTCCAATAGTACAAGGACCAAACTTGACATTTTCAAATTTCCAAGGACCATTTTTGCCAATTTTTAAACTTGAAGGACCAAATTTGTAATTTCTCAAAACTTTTGATATTTTTCACCAAAGGACTAATTTTGACAACTTATGATTTTAAAAGGACCTTTGGTGATTTTACTTTTGAAATAAGTGCTCGTGGACTATTTCGACAACTTTTGAAACTTGGGGACCGAAGCGCCAATTATGCAAACTTAGCTCATTTTTCATCGATTTTGAACATTTTGCATCCGAAACATATAAAATGCAATTTTGGAATATTTTCAGATTTTGATGCATTTCGAGCATTTTAAACGCTTTGCGCTCAGATTTAACCAAAATGATGAGTATTTACACACTCATCACTCATCATATACCTTTTTCAATCATGTTATTAACATTAGATTCAGGCTCAACCAAGATCGATTTCATGATGTTATGTTCAGAGTAAGAGTCAGGTACTTTTACATAAGAATTTATGTGATCGCTAAGTGTACCTTATCGCCGAGACCTTTTCTCGACTCGAGTATTTGAGATCCGTCTCGTTGTCTTCATCCCTTTTCATTGCGATCGAAATTCTCGCAATCGGTATCATTCATCGTTCAATTGGTCTATTGCATGACTTGTCACAATCGCTCCATAGTGTCTCTTGACACTCATTCAATTCATTCACTTATTATTCTCTTTGCGCCTTCCTTGATGTATATTTCCATATTACTCATAAGTTGAATGAATGAGTTTCAACTCATGAATTTCCATTCCGTGTGTTTCTTGAATGAGATTCCACCATGTTATCATCAAAATCGATGAATATTCCCCGGATAAGTGGTCAAATTGATTGAAGATAGTTTGAAGAATCGCACGAGAATCATCATTGAGAACTTTTCTTTGGTAATTTGAATCCTCGATCGTTCTAAGTTAAGTAAAACAGTTCTTGTCAAAGTGGGAAAATCTCGACGAAGGATAGCACAACTTGTTCGATCCATAGTTGTAGATACGATGAGTTTGAGAAGTCGTTTGAGATGTTGAAAGGGCTCACCGGTGCATTCCATTTTCTTTGCATCGTTTGTAAACATTAAGAGCGACTCATCCGAGTTGTTTTGATTAAGCGATGTCAATCATTAAATGTAGAACATTCAGTGGAAGCATCTTTCACAATTACGTGGTGTCATAGAGAGCAAGTACTTTGGTGATTAGAGGATCAGTGATGAATGACATTGTGTTATCTTGAATTACTACACCAAGGTAATAAAAATCCAAGTAGCTAAATACCAAGTATCTAAGATATTAGTAACAAGTCTCTACCCCCCCCAAGTCGCTAGGGAATTTGAACCAACTCGCTAGCAACTAAGTCGCTATACCACCAAGTCGCTAAAGTCCCAAGTCGTTAAATAAAAGACAAGTCGCTAAATAGTAACTCGCTAAGCCTCTAGTCGCTAGCAAAATTTTGGCAGCAATTCGCTAAGATTCAAGTCGCTAAGAATCAAGTCGCTAAATAGCAACTCGCTACTTACCAAGTCGCTAACACTGTCGCACCGTAGTGGAGAATCCACTACTTGTACCGTTAGTCGCTAAGCCTAAGTCGCTAACTCCACAAACTGCAACTCGCTACAAAAATGTAAAGCAAGTCGCTAGCAAGAAAAGAAATCGGTAGGTCAAGTCGCTAGCAAGAAAACTTCACAAACATCACTTTTCAATCCAAAAACAACCCAACCAAGATGATTCAAGCTTACCAAATGAAAACCTAAACACTTGTGATGATTCTAAACAAAAAAGTACTAACAAAATCCAAGCTTTAACACAAGAAATCAACCAAATGATTCACAAACCACTAAACTTCTTCAAACTCAAAAACCACCTAAAAACAACTAGAAATCCAAAGATGTGCAAGATATGATCTAACCATGTCTCTGATACCAATTGTAGGATATTGGATTTCACTTACATAACATAACGTTAACACACTAAGCACATAGATGATTTTAGAGAGAAAGTGGGATATTCTAGTAAGAGAAACTTGTGAAATATTAGATTACCAAAGAATATCCAACCTCTACCTTGCAAGGTAGAGGGTATTTATAGGTTACAAACTAAACGACCTCTGACGGCCTCGTGGATCGTGGATACAATGGGTAAAGACCCGTCCTTCCTCCACGGTGTTGCACTATACTATTCTACGCTACTACTTATCTAATAACTAACATAAATAGTGACAAGTCTGCGAGCTAACTTTTGCTAGATAATAATTGGGGTGACCGACTCTTTTACTTATGGAATTTATGATTCCTAACAGGTTTGCTGATATAACTTTTGCTGATAAAAGGGGATGTTTGGTTTTGCTGATACAAGGGGATGTTTGGTTTTGCTGATACTAATTAGAAACAATACACCCAATATCATAATACAAGAACAGATTAAATACATAAAACTTAGATGATATTTCATCATTAATATAGTTGGTTACAAGAACAGAAACAACTACATCAAACCATGACCAACAACCGAACAAAAGATCCAATTTACATACCCCTTTTACCAACCTATATTTCCAAAACTAGCACCCAAAAGACCCCATTTATCTACCCCCATGAAATACTCAAAATTCACTCATTATGCTCAGTCATTTTCTTAACATAACCTTCGTTGATACGAATAGCTTCATCAGTTTGATCAAGAATCTGTATGAATTGAACAAGTAGGTATGTGTGCCTCGCCTGGATTTTCCTCAGCGCATCCAAACATTCAAGCAATGTTCCCCGAGGTCCCAAAGCTTCGTTCTCTTCAATCAGCTCCCTACGCTTGATAATTCCCCTCTTTAGATGATCAATGCACTCACGAACTAGCTTTTTCAAAAGCCCTTCTTGTGCAGCCTCTTCCCCAAACCACACTGCCATACGATCATTTAAGTTGGATGAACCAGCAATCTCCATGAGTTCATTCAAAATAGGGAAATCTTCCATTGGAAATTTTGTGTGTGTGGAAAAAGTGGTGGATGGGTTTATCGGTTCGTGTGCACAAGTAAATAGCGTCTCAGGGTAGAGACGGTCAAGTGTCTAATAGTGACTTTTTTTTCACACTCGGTCCCTAAATTTGTCTTGGTTGCCGTTGTCATACTTAAAACTCCCGCCCAATAATCACTTTAAAATACACAATTGGTCCCTAAATTTTCCAAGTTACGTATTGATGCAGGTTTTAATGACCAGGTCTTAAATTTATAGTGTCTCGCAATACCTATGGTCTACCCTAGTGCACTAACGGGCAGTGTACCCGGTCGTGTGTAGTGTAGTAAATGGTAAAGCCGAGGTCGTCCTAAGAGCTATGTGTGTTGGATTATTACGAAGTCTAATTGACACAGAATAATAGTTTCGATAGGGATTTAATTAATTAAACTACTAATGCAGAATAAAGTAAATAAAAGCGGATAAATGATAAAGGAAATCAATAGAGGAAAGTGGTGCCAACCTAGTTAATCCTCCTAGCTAGTTATGTCTACGCTCACCTACTTCCAATTACTTGGTGGGGTCAAAGTCGAGAGGACAAGATTTGGTCAATTCGCCTAACCTATCAAAGAAAGATGCCACCACAGAGAAATCAAAGCACCGTCATAAGTCATGTTGTTCCCGGTCTCCTAAGCCAAGTCATTAAGTACCGCTACATGCTAGATTCATAATAGTGAGTGCCCTACCGTTAGGAACTTAGTGTTAGGAATTAGAAAATTCCATAGTGAAGAGTCGGTCACCCCAAATATTATCTAGCATAAGTTAGCTCGTAGACATATCGTTATTTACTTTATTTAGTAGTTTATTTATTAGTTTGTAGCGTAGAATAGTTTAGTGCAACACCGTGGAGGAAGGACGGTCTTTACCCACCGTATCCCCGATCCACAGGCCGATAGGAGGTCGTTGTGTGTAGTATAAATACCCTTCCATCCATGGAAGGGTGGTGCTTCAATCTAATATTCATACTTTTGTGTAAACCTCTAGCAAGAACACCCTCTCTCTAACTTTCTCTCTAATGGCAAACATGTATTTTGATCTCCCAAGACCACCCGAATCATCAACACAATAAAATATACGATCCTACAATTGGTATCAAGAGCCAAGGTTATTGTGTTTTTTTATTTGTGTGGTTTCGCACCATGGTTGCTTGTGTTTATTGATTTATTGTGGTTTAAAGCTCGTGTTTATGCTGTTTTTATTCAAGTCTTGATTGGTCGGAATATATGTTTTTGTTGATAACAGCTTTTGGTGATAACACTTTTAGTGTATTTTTGATTTGGTCAAAAGTTACATCCGGTCTTGTGTCTATGTCCTTAAAAAGTCCAATAGCTTGTAACTAATATCTTTTGTGGCTTTGTACCAAAAATGATAAGATAAGTGGTCATATGGTTATTATAGAGGTCAAAATGAGTCAAAAGGTTGCAACTTTATCATATGTTTTTCTGGGTAACATCAGTTTTGTAACTATTGGTTCCAAACAAGTGAAAATAAGTGGTCAAATAGTCATCTTTACATGGTCAAACAGGGTCTAAACAAGGCAAAAAGTAAGATTGTTATGTCACTATTTCTGGGTATATCATGAAGATGAACGGAAAAGTAACCGGAAAACTCATCGGAAAACATAAAAAATCTTGCTAGCGATTTAACACAAAACTGACCAGATGCATTGCACCTCTTATAGCGACTTGTCTTTACAAGTCGCTACGACTTGGCCTAGCGACTTGGTCGTGGCGAGTTAGCCTAGCGACTTGGTCGTGGCGAGTTAGCCTAGCGACTTGGTCGTGGCGAGTTAGCCTAGCGACTTGGCCGTGGCGAGTTAGCCTAGCGACTTGGCCGTGGCGACTTAGCCGTGGCGACTTAGCCGTGGCGACTTAGCCGTGGCTACTTAGTCGTGGCGAATTGATGAAATGTAGAAGAAGAAGTTACAATGACTATTTGACCTTGACCTATACCGAATACCAAACCGACTCGACCACAAGACCATATACCATTTTACCGTGACTCGACACGACCTCGACCACCATCATCATCGGTCCAAACCTTCGACTACAACAAACAACAAATCCTAATCCAACTCCATCTCAACTGCCAAGACTCGATTCAAACAAGACTCAAACACTATATTAAACCATTACAAGACTCATCACAAATCGTCCTTTTGGAACTCAAAACTGTTGGTAACGCAAGATCTCATTTCTCATCAAGGGTTTGAAATATTTCTCAAGACCTTTATTAGATCCAAACAACCCTTATAATGATTTCATCACCGATCTTGACTCACATACATTCGAAATCAGAAATACACAAAGATCTCAGAGACGTTTAAGTTATAGTACATATCTTAATAGATCGTGTATACTCAAACATACCTCTTCATTGATCAAGACTCGAGATACATAAAGAAAAACGACTCATTCTAATACAATCTCAGAATAGGTTCGATTATGTGTCCAATCTCCACAAAACTTTGTTTGTGTGAACCGTTTTCATCATAGACCATGTTAATATACGATCTAAGAAATGGATTTAACAATCGATGTTAAAACATTTGTCTTATGATCGGTTATTTACGAGTTACAAACAAGTTATTCCTAAAGTTATCTTACCTCAGATCTGTGGATTAAATCTTGTAGCCGTTCTCATCATATCGTGCCATCCCTGTGGCTTGACAAGATCTAGTGATGCCCATGTGAAGGTTATGAGATAGGGGCTCGTGAGTCATGTTGCTATATCAATTAAGAGCCTTTATCTCTATAAGAATTGGTGGTATTTTTCTGTGAGGTGAGAATTATTAGGAGATTTGATAATATAAACGGCGGATTGAATTGGAGAGCAAGATTAGGGTTTTTTTTAATTTTTATTCGCTGATGAGATAATGGAGACTTTATGTTGTGTGAAGTTTTAGGTTAAGTGGGATACGTGTGCTTTTAAATACATCCGAAATATTAGGGCAAAACGTTTTTTTAGCCGTGTATGTAACTATATATGGGCCAAGTGTTTGTGTTTATGGGCGTGTATTGTTTGTGTCATCGTGGATTGTTTGGGCTGTTGGCTCGTGGTTATTGTTTGGGGAATAAGCTTGGCCCAAGTATACACTCATTATCACGAAAGTGTAGAGATTAAGCTTGCACCATAAGAACGTTATTATTTAGTCTTGTGGTATATCGGCGTGTATGAGATTACTATTGAGTAACATATATACCATATCGGCTAAAATTATCATTTGATGGTTTGTGAGCCTTAGTTGGACATAATGGAGTGTGCACTTAAATTTGACAATCACAGAAATTGATTTAGATTGGATCGGCTATTATCTCATGAATGTTTTGGATTTGGAAATTATGCTTACTCGGATGAATTAGTTCTTGTGATTTGATAATGATGCAATAATGATGAGATGATTTATTGAGGAGGTCAATGAATATTAAGATGGGCTTGGTGGACAAATGAAACAATGTTTGGTCATTAAAATCTCAATGAAAAAAAAATAATACATTTGTCTATGGCTAACATTTGTATTTCATTTGGCTAATAAGTTGAGACTTGTTATTGAGATTTCTTGATATGATGTGATTTGGTTATGATGTTTGGTACTTGGGTATATACATTTTCACGGGAATTATTATGTCACGGCTTAAATTATTTTTTAAAATAATTTGGTTGACTACGGTATTGTTTGTTCGGTATTTCTCATTTGAATTTGAAGTGATGTTTTCCGGGCACGTTTACTTATTTCGTCTTCTTTCTTTCTACCCATCCGCGAAGATGACTTGTTTGGGCATTTACATAGTGTGATAAAGACTTGGCTATTTAGTTACGGTTGTGATTCTTTCTCGCTTAACCCACAACGTAACTATCACTTCGGTGTCTCACTCAGTTGAGAATGTCAAGAGGTTTTGTACATTGGGTACACCGTTTCTTCTTCACAAGGATCAGTACAAGTTTAAGTAACAAATCTGGGGAATTTTACTTCATGTTCAAGTTTGGTATATCGGGTTTACTTCTCCATGTGGTCACTGCAACAGCTGACATAATGCGTGAATGTTGTGTTTACCAAAGTGTTTATTGGATGGTTGATGACTGTTTGATATTGGATAATGAACGGTTGATGAACCACGCATGTTCCCTAAAATGATATTCACGAAACCAATGTTGTCATAACACATTCAAGACGACATTGTTTACGGTTTTGTCTTGATTTTGTAAAATCCCGCGAAAGAACCTATTTCTCGGTTTAAATCATAGACTTGTAAAATCCCGTGACAATGGAAACATCCTGGTATTAGTAAAGTGCATTTCCGGATCTATCTTACGGTTTATTCTTGGTTTTGTAAAATCCCGCGAAAGAAACTATTTCTCGGTTTAAACCATAGAGTTGTAAAATCCCGTAATGATGGAACCATCTTGGAGAAAGGAAAGTGTATTTCGGGTTCTTATTTGATGCTGGTGCTACGGTTTCTGTTTCGAAGAAGAGATAAAAGGGTGTACTTCATGAATTGGATGTGTGTTTGGATTTTCGTCATGGCAGTCTGGTT
Source organism: Chrysanthemum lavandulifolium (assembly GCA_022545495.1). Lineage (NCBI taxonomy): Eukaryota > Viridiplantae > Streptophyta > Magnoliopsida > Asterales > Asteraceae > Chrysanthemum > Chrysanthemum lavandulifolium. Next base: position 45,887,821 of record CM040240.1, on the reverse strand, counting down.
ATTACTTGGTTTTACGGGGTTATGTGCTTTTAACCATGGTCAGGATGAAAATCATTATCAAAGTTCGTTTAAATGTCAAAGAAGGCTAAATTTGAGCAGTTCAGAAGATGTGACAACGGAGTTAATTCACTATTATTTATTTGAGGTTGAAGTGAATTATCACGGGCGAGTGTACTTAGTATCTGAAGATATCGGGGATGGATGGATGAAGATTCTTCGAGATCCTTGTTCGAACTTATTTTCAAAAACAAAGACTTGGAAATCTAGTTATTGTTGGGTGTCTTTTACCTTTTCTTTTACCACTGGGGAATTGGGCTCTTATCACCTCAAAATAACTATCACTTAAAGGAGTTACGCTGTAGTGCTCAAAGGTCACATTCAATTGTGGATTTTCAAGAGGTAATATACGCCTAATACTTGATGGTTGGTTGGTTGAAGAGTATAGAGTACTTAGAGATTCAAATGGGCATGAAGTCTCGGACCGCTCTTTGTTACATATGTGCAAGTTTAAGTCACGAGTTCGGGTTAGTTTACTTGTGGTCAAATTCATCATATTGGGTTATCTCCATCACCGTCACTACAAAGAGCCTCTTGAATGATAATGGTGATGATTACTTGTTTTGCTAAGAGAGTTGAAAAGAGAGATTATGACGCCTGCTCACATCGCTCAGCCTCGTTCTCCAAAGAAAAGAAATGTGTACGCTTCAAGCGCTTTATCTTCCAAGAAGAGAAATCTTCTTATGACGTATGAACACATCGCTCATGCCTCGCCTTAAAGAAAAGAAAAGTGTACGTGTCAAGGCGCTTTATCTTCGGAAGAAGAGAAATCTTCTCATTAATGACCATTCTCATCAACATGCTTCATGCTTTTTCCATGCGTTTTCATTTATCAAGTGAACCGGACTACCGATGATTGTTTTCTTATTCCACTTGCTCAACTATGATGACGATGGCAACATCATGTGCTAATTTTATGGGGAGAAGTGTGAATTGACTACATTTGGATGATTTTCACTTGTTTAATCAAGAATGGCATCTCCGTATGCAATTCTTGAGGGGAGAAGAAGTGTGAAATTTTACATGGTTGATTGATATTTGAGAATAAATGGTCAAACGGCTCCAAACTCATGTAAGAACCGAGCTTCTTCTTATCGGATCATCTTTACATGGAGTTTCTTCTAAGAGTCGTTGGTTGACATCTTCACTCGGATTGATGAGTTTATCGACAAAGTGCTTCCGGTTAATGCTTCACGATACATCAACATGATGATTCCGAACAATCTCTCGTTCTTGTTTGATGTGATTGGTAGTTTGGTGTTACCATCTTGTGTGTTCGTTGAGGCCCGATTGTCGATTTTTCTTGATGAACATCTTTCGTTCTTGTTTGATTGGGAGGATTTTAGTTAAGGGATTTGCAAGATGTGTTAATTGGGATGCTTTTGGTGAGATGCTTTTGGTGTGAGTTGAAGATGTTAACTATCTATTCCCAACCGGACAATCTTGAAGAAGGTCGAGTCTACAATGGTTCTACATTTTCTCGCTGCATGTTAGAAGACTAAAGACGTGTTGCATTTGATTATCCAAAGACTTCTTCTTAATTCCGGGCATCATAAAGATTGTCGGTTTAGGGAGAGCACTAATTGGGGAATGTGATATGTCGAATTTAATCCCCAATTAGACTTGCTCACATTATTCAAAGATGTTGATTCTCACAAGACTTCAAGTGTTCTTCTCAACAGATTTCAAGTATTTGGGCATTCAAAGAGTTGCTTGATTCAAGTGTCAAAACCGTAAGGGGGAAGGAGACAAGCATCTAAACGCGAGTAAACTTGATGAACTTAATACTTCTAAGTAATTGAAGATATCCCGGAAGACAAATGTTATTACCAGAGAAACTCAAGGTTTGACTCATGGCGAGTAAACTTGATGGACTTAATACTTCTAAGTGATTGAAGTTATCCCGGAAAACAAATGTCATGACCGCAGAGAAACTCAAGGTTTTACTCATCAAGGCGTTTAGTGTTCTTATTCCAACTATGGGGAAGAGATGTTAGAGAATGTTTCAAGATATAAGAGGTACATTGGTGTGTGATGATCTCGATGTTATCGCAATCATCGGGGAGAGAGAATTGTGTACATTGGGGATGCTCACTGTTTTACTTGAGGGCTTAATCTGTGATTCGTAGATATAATCACTTATTCGGTGTTGACATCCGCAGATTGTCACCCGCAGAGATAATCGTGATTCGCCCGCTTCTTCAATGTTATCGGTTGTTCTCTCTTTGGGAATGTGTGTACTTGGTCCTTGAGCTTCATACACGATCATCGTGGAAGAAAGCCATTGTTTACCACAAACATTGGGAGGTGTTTTCCTTCCGGCATGATGTGTATTCGGAGAGTTCTTGGATATTGGTGTACTTGTGTTCTTGAGCTTCATACACATTCATCGTGACGAAAGATGTGAACATTGGGGAGTTGTTCTTCATTACCCTCATGATGTGTATTCGGGAGAGTTCTTGAGCATTATACAAAGAGACCGACCGCATCAATTCAACTACTAGGGAATTGTTCTCTTGACACCTTTTGGAATGGATCGCCTTGGACGCCGCTTGAAAAGGAAATTTGAGAAGATTATTTATGAGTGGGATGATACGGTGTCGTCTTCTTGTTGATGATATAACCTCGAACGAAGAATCACGGTGATTATTCTTGAAAGGAGCAGCAAGTTTTATGATAATGGTGTGCTTCCTTGTGCACTGGCTAAGGCAAGCTTGAAATAGAGCTTTGAATCGCTCAACATATAGGATTTTCGGTTTGGGGAAGCTACCAAAGTCTCACTTTCAATGGTTCAATTTCTTTCTTCAATTCAAGAGCCTCGGAAGCTTTGGTGGTGAATGTTTTAGAGATGATGACTTCTATCTTCTACAACGGGGTCGCTCGATATCCTTATCTCGGTACTCGTATCATCATCTTCTTAAACTATATCATCTATTCTATCCTTGTAAATATTTATTCGAAAAACAAAATACAAAAATATAAAACCAACAAAAGAAAATAGAAAAATATAAAACCTTCAAAACCATAAAAATCAAAAACCTTTCCCAAAAAATACCAAAAATATGTTTTCTCAAGACATGTCTTCGGTATCGATAACATCTACGGTCTTAGAAATGTCATTCAATAATGGCACGGACCATAGATGAAGTTCGAGCAGAGGTGTAAATATTCTTTTCTAAACATGTCACAAATCTATGGCTTACGCTTATTTCGATCAGAACTCGGCATTTGGGTGTGTAACCGGGCTTCAAATAATGGCTTGCGCTATTTCAGATCAGTGACCCGTGCTTAAACTATGGCTTGCTATTATTTCGATAGCAACCCGCTTTTCAAAGGAAGGAAAGTGTTGCGCTAAACAATTTTTCAAAATATTTCGCACTTATCCTAAAACAATTTGAGGAAAGTATGTCAAGGATCATTGCTCCTACACAAATGTTTTTCCGCCTAAAATTCTTCAAAAATATTTGTTGTTTTCCAAAATGGTGGTAAATGAGTTGCTTTAAATCAATCGATCGTAGTTTTTATTAATTTGCAAACTCAATCAATGACTTCGCTTTTTTAAACTTTTCAAAATTGAGTCATTGATTGAGGGGATAATGTTTTCAAATCTATATCATCTAACGGGCTTTCTTAATTATCCTAATATGCTTAATTAAAAATGATGTTAATCTATGTTGAAGGACTAGGTGCCTAGGATATGATTGTTAGGATTAGATGATTAGAGTTTGATGTACACATTATTCCCATACCTTTATATGATCCGATTGATATGTTGAATTGACTTTTATTAGTCGATTGTTTGTTTGGGTGATGTCGACCACCATATATCTCAGTATGTGTGTTCACTAACGATGCGGTATATTGGTTATAAGAATGTTCCCGATCCGGATCCCACAATTGAAGATGATTGGATGCCGAAAGGAAAGGGTAACTATATCTTGGGTTGACAAATGAAGAAACGGAGCTTAATTGGACTTCAATGGAGAGTTGGCATAAATGCAACGAAGAGGTCTCACCGCATCGCAGATGGTTTTCTTCTAAGTGATTGAAGAAACGGAGCTTAATTGGACCTCGCTTGGCATTCAAAATGCAACGTAAGAAGAAGTCTCACCGCATCTGCAGACGGTTTTCTTCCAAGCCCTACAAAGAACAACGAAGCTTCTCAACCACCTAACGTATCTTTGTGCAGATACCATTTTTAAACAATTTTGAACAAATTTGAATTAAATTGTTTTGAAAATGGAAAATATTGTTTTGAAAATATATTGACTAAATTTTGAAAATCACCGGACTTCATTTTATCAAAACCTAAGTCACTCAATTATTGACTTCATCATGGATCGAGGGGAGAGTGATTTAAAATAAAATATTTTCAAACGATATTTCTTCATAAAAGTCCGTTTGTACGAAATAAAGTGGTGATCTAAAGATTTAATGTTATGTCATGGTATGATTTTCTTTAAAACTCAAAGATCTTTCAAAATGAAATTTTTCTGTCTTGTTTGATTGTGAAATTGTTTTATTTTACTTAAAGATCTCTTAAAAACTATCATACCGACACTAACAATCTTTAATGTCTAAATTGGTCCTTATCTATCATTTTCAAAATTAAATCTTGCCACGCCTTTCCCCAAAATTTTCTAAATGATTTAAATCAATTGGGATCACAAATCTCAAATGGTTTGATATTTTGATCGGGTAGAGATCGTGATTTAAATCTCAAATCTGCTTTTAAATGGAATTGGTTTTAGTCCTTTAAAGGCACTCCCGCCTCCATGTGCCAAACGATTTCAAATACATAATGCACATGTTGAGGAGGAGGATTTATCCAAAACCGTATGAGTATTTAAACAAGGCCACATTTTCTCCCATGTTTTCTAAACCTAATTAAATCACTTGGGATCCAAAATCTCAAAGGATTTGATATTTTTGATCGGGGAGAATTTGTGATTTAATAATGAAATTTGATAAAAGTTGATCGCTTTGATTCGGTTGTGCAGTCGCTCTCTCATATGTGCTAAACGCTTTCGAATCTCGAAGCACATATTGAGGGGAGCAAAACCATCGAGGTACAAAAGTTTTTAAAAGAGATTTTAAAGTACCTTGATTGTGTTTTCAAATGGTTTTCTTAATGGATTTTGTGATTGTGGATGTGCTTCAAAGAACTCTTGCCTCTATGTGATAAAATGATTTCAAATATCCTATGCACATATTGAGGGGAGAATTTTACCAAGAAAATCAAATGGCTTTTTCGTATGAAAATTGTGATCAAAGAAAATATTTCAAAGTCCTCTTGCCTCCATGTGCTAAACAATTTCTAAATCATACGCACATGTTGAGGGGAGGTTTTCTAAATGATCAAAACTATTAAGGTACAAAATGCTTTGATCTCGTATCACAAGTACCTTGATTGGTTTTCCAAATGATTTTTCAATTGGTTTCGAAGGAATGAACAATACCAAAAGACCCACCAAATTTACTTTATGCATGGTGTTATAAGGATGGTTAGGTTAGGTATTTGTTCCCACGATCCGCCAGAACCGAGGGATCTACCAGGACAATCCACTAGATAGTGTAGAGTCCTTAGGTATATTGAAAAAGGAGAAAATGAGAATATGGGAAGAGTGCGGATCGAGATGAGCTAGTAATCGAATAAACCCAACAAGGTTCTAGTAATGAAGTCTCGTAAGCACCAAGGGGTTGAAGAATGAAAAGAAATGAATGATGAAAAGGGTGAAAAGAAATAGCCTCCATCAATTCAACCTTAGGGCGTAAACCGGTTCAATTCATATGCTACCGGTGTTTACTAAGGTAACACCGGTATTGAAGACAAGACGTCATGGACCCAAAGGACGCACCGCACTAAACTTCCCAAGCTACTCAAGTTCCTCTTAAAAGGGCTTGTTTCATTCTCACGGGAACCGACATAATCTATCGACTTTCTCTTAGAGATTGTTGATATTGAAGAAGGAGACCCTCCCTAGTCTCCCAAGACAGAACCAAATATGCACTATTGAGTCTAGAGCCAAGAGATCATCCACAATATCTCGTTAGGACACTAAATTCTTGAAGACTTGCTTTTCACACAATGTGGAAAGTAAGTATATATTAAGAGTCCCACGATTATCCTTGTGGTATTGCCGTAACATCCGAGTGATATGTAAAAATATTCACAATGAAGATGGAAATCCTTCTAGAGCCAACATCAAACAAGCTCTTGGTGGGTGACATGTGAAATCTTGCAAAAGATCAAGCTTGTGACAACCGGATAGAAACGATGGGAGATTCAATCTTGAATCAACCTTGGTCCAGAATGGAATTGACGAATACTTTTGAAAAACCGCTCGATGTGCAAACCTTCTTTTCTCTAGCACGTCGAATGTGTACTTATGTTTTCAAATTCAAAAGTATCTCGATTGAAAAATACTTTTAGAAAACCGCTCGATGCGCGAATCTCTTCTTTTCGCTAGCACGTCGAATGTGTACTCATTCTCTAATACAAAAGTATTTTGTTTGAAAATTGATCTTTCTCATAAAACCTTCGTCAGATTGCAAAACTCTTTCTTCAAGCAATACGCGATTGTTTTCAAATCATTTTCATCAATCGCTGAATCTCAATTACCGGTTCACTCACCCGTGTTGTCTTCTTTGAGACGCCCGGTTTGAGAACAACTAGAACAACCGCGAAACCCTATCAAGGAGATTCTTAGGAATCCTACCGATCACAGTGCAAGATTGTATCGATCAACGGGAACCGTGGGCGTGTACTCAATTCAACGAAGTGGTCAAAGACACTTTCGTGTTTTATTGCTAATCGTTGTTTGCGGTACACCCCGACGATTGCAATGATCGTAATTGAGGAGTCAATCCAAAGCCGCATGCTCACAAAGATCCACACTTAATTGAAGAAATCATGACCGGTGCATATCTACATAACCCGGTTCGATATTTTTATACTATGCTTATGCTTCGCCGCCGCAAATATCATGAACCAAGAAGGCTTCCGCTACTCGATGGAAAGATGTCATGATTCAAAAGTGTGAGCATGTCGGTCCGAAAGTCACAACTTCACATGATGGCAACACAACTAAGGATGATCCAGAGATTTTTGTTGTGGTCGATGATCTCAATGAAAGCTCAAGATCATCAAAGATGTGGATCGCTTAAAGGCCTCCACTAAAAGTACAAATCAATGCGGACTTTGAAGAATCGCTACAAAAGCACAAAGATTGTTGAAATGAAGAATTGAAGTCTACGAGCTCAAGAACAAAGTCAAGAATAGAATGCTAGGATTCAAAATGTAAAATATGGGGTGACCTCCTTGGGGAGATTGTTAGGAATTAGAAAATTCCATAGTGAAGAGTCGGTCACCCCAAATATTATCTAGCATAAGTTAGCTCGTAGACATGTCGTTATTTACGTTATTTATTTAGTAGTTTATTAGTTAGTTTGTAGCGTAGTTTAGCGTAGTGCAACACCGTGGAGGAAGGACGGTCTTTACCCACCGTATCCCCGATCCACAGCCGATAGGAGGTCGTTATGTGTGTAGTATAAATACCCTTCCATCCATGGAAGGGTGGTGTTTTCAATCTAATATTCATACTTTTGTGCTCCCAAGACCACCCGAATCTCAAGAATCTAATATTCATCATTTGTGTAAACCTCTAGCAAGAACACCTCTCTCTCTAACTTTCTCTCTAAAATGGCAAACATGTATTTTGATCTCCCAAGACCACCCGAATCATCAAACACAATAAAATAACGATCCTACAACGCGTAACCTTCGATAAGTTGGCATACCGAGTCACGCAATAGTTACGGCAGAATGCGAGAGATGAGTTACGCCAGAACTTCTTCAAAATAGCATATTGTGATAAATCTTTAGTTATGTTTCCGCCCGTGTCTCTTTAGCTCCAATGCTCGTAATTTACCCGAAAGTGGAAAACAATGGAAAACAAGTGTAAATCCATATAAATGATATAAATAACGAGCATTATCGGGAAATTGACACTTAATATTCGTGACTATTTGATGTTATCAAATATCCCCACTGAACTTTACTTGCCCTCAAGTAGACCTTATTAGATAAATTCCTAAAAGATATCTCCCATAACCGGAAAATATGAATTTACAAACCCTTATGCTAGAATAAAACAAAGTCGAACACCTCACGAAAGGGGAAAAATACTCAAATCTCTCAACTATTCTAAGTGTCAATTTCGGGTGATCACCAATCGCATACCATAGCATGTATTCTATCATAAGCTTGGCGGTTACACAAATCTCCACCACTAGAGTTAAGGGCTAAACAATTCTCGAAGGCAATATGGGTAGACACGACAAAGGTTAAGGGTGACTCATCATTACTAACATGTCACGCGAACTGAAAAATCAATGATACGTGACCAAATCCATGGCCAAGACACCAAAGATTGCTCACGCATCACCTAGACACGCTTCATGACTAAAAGGGTAGGATAAGACATGGATACATAATTGGTGTAAAATAAAAAACAAGCAGATAGTCTAAATCTATAACCAAGTCATCACCACTTACCGTCCACCCAAAGTTCAAGCTTAGAAGTCAAGAAACCGGATCATGAAATGCAAGGTAGATGTGTCATTAGAGGACGTCGTGATGGGCACACTACATTTTTCTCCAACTGTTGGCATAACTACCAACTCCAATCTTCAAATGTGACCGAGGTGGCCTCCTCGATACTAAATCAATAAAGCTCATACTATAGTGTTTATAACATCGTACTTTACATAATCATAACTTTTTTTTTTCGAATCACTTTTTTTTTTCCAACATAACAATCAATACTAACTTAATATTCCCCCACTTGAGATGAATAATGGGAATTCAGGGGGTCTTCAATGATCTTCAGAAATGTTGTCGATGAAAGTGTGATTTCCGAACCTTTCCACTCGAACCTTGAACTTAGGAAAATGATGACTTCGCAACTACAAATAAAGACTACAGGGTAGGCTAAGGTGTATAGGTGTATCAAAACATTATATTGGGTGAACAAAATGAAATGAAGGGCTCAGAAGGGTGTATCTAGGGGTATCTTGCACTAAAGATAAGTGCAACAAAAAGGGTTTCACATGGGGGTCGAAAAGTCGAGGTGACTAATCGATAGACTCACAATGGTAGGTCGTTGGGTGATAATCCTATAATATTGCCTTCTAAAACCGAAAAGTCCAAATACATCGAGCTAACTCAACATACCTCGTCTATGGTCTCGAAATGATGCAAAGGCCAAGTTCTAAAGTTTACAAGCTACCGGCACACTCATAATTTGGTGGATTTGGGGTAAAATATTGGAAACGGATAAGGCTAATCTCACCATATAATATCATGTGCTCGGCTAAAGTCTAATCTAGTTAGGTTAAGAAAAACATGTCAAAATTTTAAAAATGGCATAATTTTTCAAATCAAACTAGAAAAATGAGGGCGAAATAAAGTTCAAGAGATAATTCTACTCCCATCCCCCCACTTGAATTGTACAAAGTCCCTTTGTACTAGGCATTTAAATTAAGGTGAAGAGAAAGGTAGAATTAGAGCGAGAACTTCCCTGAAATTTGCTCCATAAAGAAGGAAGGCCCACGAACAAGAGACGTGCCTTCGTATAAGCATCATGAACAAACTTCAATCCCTGAAATCACAATACCGACAAGCATAATCCTAAAAAGAAAAAAAAATGAAAAATAAAAAACCTAACTCACTTTCGTAGGAATCACGGTTGCATTTAGCGAATGCAACAAGCCTTTTAAACCACTTGGTGTCCCAAGTGGACGAGTGAAGTCTCGTGAGAGTTTACAGAGAACACACCCACAAAGTTCATTTAAAAACTAATACAAGGTTATTGTGTTTTTAAAATGAAAAAATTAAAGCAGAGGAAGGTTACGTCGAACTCTTTTGAGGGAGTTATGCCGAATCGCAAAACCCGTATGAGTCATGAAGCGAGTAATTACGGCGTAACCATCGAGATGGTATTACCGTAATTGGTAATGCGTCAAGAATTCACGCTAAAGGTTGGTTACGGCGAATCACCAAGATGAGTTACGCCGTAACTCGGCAGATCAAAGAACCGCAGAAAGAATAAGTTCCTCGCTTCGCAAAACTAGTTATAAAACACAAAACACAATGTAAAATGAAATAAAAAACAACAAAAGAAAGGGATAATTCGGGTTGTCTCCTAAAGAGCACTTTTGTTTATTTACGAGTCTTTAAGTTAGACTCAGAGCCGCGGGGCTACCAGTGCTTGTTGGTCTTTTCGTGGATATGGCAATCTCCACGCTGGATCCAACTTACCAAATTCTCATCCCGTTTGTAGTCATTTCCCAATTCTAAACAGCCCGAGTAGAAACTCTTGATTTTCTGGTAAGGGTGTTCAATCCCTTTTTCTTTGTCCTCTTCACTGATGTCGAGTAAAGGTTAAGTTTGGCTCAACTGCCTCTTGGTCCAATTTCTAAAGTTCTTGATCGTTCTTGGCATTTTGAAAATAGTCTTGTCATCATTAATCTTCAACCATACTAACCCTTCTTTTTCATTTTTATCTAAACCCGACATTTCCTGAAAGGGCTTCCCTAAAATTACTCCCGTAAGACCATCCTCCACAAATTCACTAACGTCGTCTAGCACCATAAAGTCCACTAAAAATGAATGAGTTCCAACGAAGACATGGATGTTAGTAGCAAACCCAAGAAAATTATTCCCTTATATTCTAACTCTTTCTTCATAACTTGATTGTAGCATTCTTTTGACATGACATTGACTGGGGAAGTAGTGTCAATAAATGGGTGGAAGTCGATGAACCCAATTTTGCATGAGATCTTAAGATAATAGGGGTTTCTATGATGTATGCGGGTTCCTACCTCATGAAATTTAGGTTGATCTGGCTGCGAACAAGTCTTAACAGAGTTATCTTGCCAATGGGTCATCTCGACATCACTAGAGAGGTCTTCAGCGCTTAATCCTAAGTTATCCTCAAAATTCACGAAAACATCAAAATCTCTCCTCGAGTCAACCTCTCCAGGATCCGGGGGGTCGCTAAGAAATTTTTCTAAAGCTTTACCAAAATTGCCTACGGGGTCAATTGAACATACCTTCTCCGGGGTAGACAAATGTTCATTAGGTCTGAAAGTAGCAGTTTCTCCATTAGCTTCAAGAGTCAACTTTCCAGCAAAGACATCCACCTTAGTATGAGCAGTGGCAAGCATAGGTCTTCCTAAAATGATTGGTATTATGTTGTCTTCCCGAATGTCAAGAATCACAAAATCTACTGGGAAAAGGAATTTCTTAATCTTTACCAACACATTTTCAACGATCCCCAACGGTGACTGCATAGATCGATCAGCCATTTCAATTTTCATCTTGGCCGGCTTTAAGTTACCAATTCCCATACGCAAAAACATCGAATGAGGCATTATGCTAATACTTGCTCCAAGATCAGCTAGGGCATTACACATATTTAGACTCCCGATATAGCAAGGGAGAGTGAAACATCCTGGATCTTTTTCCTTATGCGGTAGCTCGTTCCTCAAAATCGCTGAACATCTTTCGTTGAGGTGAATTGTCTCATCAATACTTAATTCCTGCGCAATATCATCATGATTAGTTTCAATAGAATTATTGATAGGAAAGCTTACTCGCAAAGTTTGGTCCGTATGACCGCCTTTCCATGTCGATTCGCCGCTAACTTTTTCTCGAAAAGGTTAAGGGTTCTTCGAGGATAGTTTCTACAGCTGGACAACTTCCTCCTCCCTAGTCGCTAAATAATCGAGATAGCTTCGAACATGAACTAACACTCTTCTCCAATCTTTTAATCCTATCATCGCATTTTAAGAGAAGAGATAGTATTATCCACTTAATGTCCTCATCAATTTTTCAATCCTATCATCTCGCTCTCTTGATTCCCCGATGTGGTCAAGAATTTTCTCTCGAGATCGCCTCCCGTTTTGTTCCCAAACACGCCTTAACCTTCTCAACCCCGCATGCTTCAAATTTCTTTCTAACCTTCGCTTTTTGAAAATTTCCATAATTGTATTTTTGCTTTGTTATTGTCTTCATTACCTTATGATCGAAATTGTCTCTCGGTCTGCACTCGTATCCATGTGCCACTTGTAGCAATGTTCGAAAACTGCTGAATACACTCCAAGGCCTTGTCGAGTCATGCTAGGAATAGGTCTTGGTGAATCGAGAAGTTCTCGTGTTCGCGCATTAATCCCACGATAGAAGACGTAGACGATCTGATGCTTGTTTAAATCATGAGTAGGGCATCGATAGAGTAGTTCATTAAATCTTTCTCACGCTTGGTAAAGCGTTTCTTCTCCAACTTGAACGAATTGATAGATTTTTCCAAGAAGCTTGGCCATTTTTTAAGGAGGGCAAAATTGCAGGACGAATTCTTTTGTAAGCTTATCCCATGCTCCTTTACAATCGTTAGTGAGTTTGTTATACCATCTTTTCGCTGTCCCAGAAAGAGTCATAGAAAAAATCCTTGCAGTGACTGAATATCTCAGAGTACCTCTGACGTTGAAAAGAGAGGACAAGTGGAGAACTTCTTTACGTGATCCCGAAAGGCCCTCATCTTCGCTTTCGTAAAACTCAAGTTCATGCAACTCTCGAATAATATGATCCGAATAGAGTATTTTCAAAGTGAGAATCTTGAGTGAAGCTTCGCTGGCGCTTCTCATTTGGTCGCTCTAAATATCGCTCCATAGTTAGGTCATCGATATTATTATTATTGATGACCTCCTGCTCTAACGTCGATCGGGTCCGATTCATAAAATGAGAAGATGTTGTGAATAGGAACCGAGAGTAGACTTTCCTTCTTCGAAATTGCTTCTCCGGTCATCGAATGGGGTGGCGTAAAAGGCCTCGAGTCATGCGAGTCTTGTATCCCGACATTATCGTAAAGAAAATTAAAAATGCACTTAATATGAAATCCTAAAATAGTTCTCCCAAGCAAGCGCCAAAAACTTGATGCGTGTTTTACCGACTGTGTCTTAAATTTATAGTGTCTCGCAATACCTATGGTTCACCCTAGTGCACTAACGGGCAAGTGGTATCCGGTCGTGTGTAGTGTAGTAAACGGTAAAGCCGAGGTCGTCCCAAGAGCTATGTGTGTTGGATTATTACTAAGTCTAATTGTCATAGAATAATAGTTTCGATAGGGATTTAATTAATTAAACTACTAATGCAGAATAAAGTAAATAAAAGCAGATAAATGATAAAGGGAAATCAATAGAGGAAAGTGGTGCCAACCTAGTTAATCCTCCTAGCTAGTTATGTCTACGTCTACCTACTTCCAATTACTTCAGATGGGGTCAAAGTCGAGAGGACAAGATTTGGTCAATTCGCCCTAACCTATCAAAGAAAGATGCCACCACATGAGAAATCAAAGACCGTCATAAGTCCCGTTGTTCCCGGTCCCCTTAGCCAAGTCATTAAGCATCGCTACATGCTAGATTCATAATAGTGAGTGCCCTACCGTTAGGAACTTAGACACTACACCCCCCCCCAATTCTTAAGTTCATCCAAACGATAGTGATCGCTGGTCAAATCGCACAAGTAGAAAGGGTCGTCAGGGCTTGGTCATATCTTACCCTTCCTGTCTCATCCGCTCACCTAGGGTCACTGGTCATATCTCCTAGGCAATTGGCCTCAACCGCCATTCAAAACTACCGAACCAAAGGTGGCTACCAATGAACTATGCATGCATACACTTAGAAATAATTGTACGGAAGTAAAGGTAAACGCAAACAAAACAATTATGAATCATAACTAGGCTAGCACCAAAAGGTGCTTAGTCACTCATATTAATCATGAAAATCAATTCAATATTCAAAGGTACGAAATACATGAATTGAAATTAAAGAAATATAAAACGCTAATGCTTATCGTAATGGAGTGACTTATCCTCGAAACAACTCAGATGCTCCTCTAGACCGCCTTGAGCTTTTTCCCACGCTCTCAGTATTGTGTGTGGAATGGGAGGATTAGAAATGCCGAATTCGGGGGTATTTATAGGCGGATCCGGTTACTACAGAACCAATATAGGAGTTACGCCAGAACCTTCTATTTCTTCGTAAAATGCACTAGATCTCGCTGGTTACGGCGTAACCTAATGAGTGGTTACGCCGTAGTCTTCAATAAACTCGTTACGCCGTAAGTGATGCAATGAGTTACTGGCGAATTATCGCGTGGAACCTCATTTGACCTAATGTAGTTACGTCAGAACCTTTGGAAGGAGTTACCCGTAACCTTCTCGATAAGTTGGCATATCGAGTCACGCAATAGTTACGGCGAATGCGAGAGATGAGTTATGCCGTAACTTCTTCAAAATAGCATACCGTGATAAATCTTTAGTTATGTTTCCGCCCGCCTCTTTAGCTCCAATGCTCGTAATTTACCTGAAAGTGGAAAACAATGGAAAACAAGCGTAAATCGATATAAATGATATAAATAACGAGCATTATCGGGGGAGATCGACACTTAATATTCAGGACTATTTGATGTTATCACGTATACTACAATTTAGTTGAAGATTAAACAACACAAAACCATTAGAAGTTTGACTTTGTTAAGTCAAACTTCCAAAACATATCAATAAACTCCCTAACAAATATTGACTAATGAGTTTTGCAATTTTGACTTTACAAAGTCAAAATGCAATAGAAAATAGCTATTCACCATTTTCAATGTTGACTAACTAAAGTAAACCTGAAATGCGCTTTACTTTCTACAATCAAATTGAAATGCTAAATGGAAGTTTGACTTTCAATGTCAAACTTGCATCACCAACAATACGCACAAACAACAACATATGAACAAGCTAAATTTAAGCAAACCATATAAACAAATACCAAAATACAAAAACTATTTTGCAACATGAATAGTCATAGGGTATTCAACCCATACATAAACTACAACAACTAAAAGAACTCTACCACGGCTATGGGGGAAGCTCGGTGGAGTTTCAACAACTTCCTAGCCAACTCCCAGTTCATCTTGATATTTTCATTCCCATCATGACTCCTATCGCTAAGCTTGATGTTGATTGTCTTTAGCGACCGGGAACACGCAAGTATAAACTTTATTAAAGTTAATTCATGCTCGATCTAGGAAAAGCTCAAACACCACGATCAGTGGTCGCCCATGGTCGATTGTGTTTCGCTCACAACATTGGAAAATTTTTCCAGCGTAGAACACTAAGCGTGTTTGCACTGAAAAATCAAATAGTGTTGAGATACACAAACATGGCAATTTACTTAATGTTTATTTGATACATATGCATTACAAGATTACACTTACTCGTATCCGGCAAAGATTTTCAAATTTGGAGATCCACGAATCATTTCAATGATGAACGATACCATAACACTATTCCCAAAATCGACATCGAACAACTTAAGATTAGTCGTGATACAAAGGGCACAGGACATTCATCCTAGAATTAGCTTCCGTATCAACTACAACAAGTTTTAAAGATTAAATTTCATTATCACACATTTCTTTAACATTGTAAAATTATAAGTGTAAACTCAAATTGTTCTTACCGTGCAATCATCAAAATCCAATGTGTGGTCTCAAGATTTTGAAGTCTTGTCGTGAAAGATATCGGATGTTGTGATTGTCGTCACAACATTATAAAGACCGAATGACAAATCTAACTTCTTCAAATTCCTAAGTTTTGCAATATCCCATAGTCTCATCTCGTTTATAGTAGGACGATTCATTTTAAGAGACTCAAGTAAGGGACAACCAGCAATATACTCCCAAAATGTACCGGTTAGAAAATTGACATGAATCAATTCTAAGCTCAATAGATTTGGAAAGCCATGAAAATATTCCAAAGTAGCCATAGCACAAACATGAAGTTCTAGATGTTTCAACTCCATACGAGTAAAGTTGGGTTGGGAACGTAACTCGCTCACCATACCGCTTTCTAATAATCGCCTCCTCAATTCCATGCCGAGCCAAAACAAAAGCCAATCACTTAATCTCTTCATAATTCAAGTCTTCTATTCCAAGCATTGATCTTGGCTCTACAGAGAAGACAAACTTTCTTATGGGACCCATAAGCCGATTTAAGAGTCTAGTAACATGCCTCCCATCAAAATCATATGTTAAATAATAAAAGAAATCCTTATCAACTATGACATCGGTGAGCAAAATCCACTTAGACCTCTAGTTTCTCGCTAAACTAGAGGTTCTCACCACTTCTAACAAAGGCAACCGATTCAAAATGATACTGATCACTATATATGGCATGTTGCTAATACGATCGATCGACATAGTATTATTGAAAGTTGGGTTGGTCTTTTGAGTTCTGGAAATGAGGATTTAAATTAGGTTTTTGGTATTCAGTTGATCGTTTCTGGATAAGGGTGTTATTATGATTGGTAAAGTTGTTTGTTGGGTGGGTTTAATGGTTCGCGAAAATAAATGCTAGCGATCGTGAAGAAACGGTCGATTGCATAGCCATAATCACATGTGGTCCCCGGGTTGAGGTTTGCTAGATTTTAACTATGGACGTTAAAATTGTGAATGGTCTATTATACCCTCGATGTAAACCCAGAAAATTCATGTTGACTTTGGCAATCCTGGTCAAGGGACTTGTCTAGAGCATTAAAGCATAGTTTTGGATCTCCAGCGATGAAAACGCCTAGGTTTGGTTAATCGTGATGCGTGTGTACAAGTTTAGGGACGAACGATGTATTTTACTCTAATTGTAACCTTTGTCATGTGAGAAACTCCCCAACTAAATGAGTGTGGGTCAAAGTTCTGCTTAGGACATGTAAGATAGTTTGTGACTGTATAATGTAAGATAGTTAGTTGTCGCTCTAAAATCAATAATTAAATAATAATAATAATAATAATAATAATAATAATAATAATAATAATAATAATAATAATAATAATAATAATAATAATAATAATAATAATAATAATAATAATAATAATAATAATAATAAGAATAAAATTTTTAAAATCCAAGTTTGATCCACTATATAGACACTTTTAGCATTTTTTCTCATTCGGTCACGCTCGATTGCTTGGTTGTCGACTTCATTCAAATTTTGACACATGTCATTCCTTTCGGTCGTTATCGTTGATTCAATCCCATTTTACATCGTCATTCTTTTCAGACTTTTTCCAAAAAATGTACAAAGGAACGACACGTCAAAAATTGGGTGGAGTCGAGCATGACTAAAATGAAAAAAAAAAAAAATGCTAACAGTGTCTACATAATAGATCAAGCTTGGATTTTTCTACCTTTTTAGTAATTTTCTCTAATAATAAAGTGTTATAACCATGGTAAAATAAACGACGGGTACTTGATTTCACATATTAAGGGCATCTACTATGGTGAAATTTTATAAAGCTTTATACATTTAATATTTTTTGCCACCTCAACAATTTATAAACCTTTTGATTTGATAAACCTGTTTCTCCTATGATATAAATATTTTAAAGCTTTATACTTGTTTCACATAACACATGCATTAAATGTTCTAAGATTATAAAGAGGTCTAAGTTTTAGGACCTTTGCATGCCATGTAATCATGAAATGAAAATCAACTATGGTTAAAACAAAACATGAACCTGTTTTATAAACATATTCTTAAACCTCCCATAGTAGATGCTCTAAAATATCCGTACCTTAGTCCCCGATGTTAACTCAAAGTCCAGACCTTTATCAATTCTTTGACACATGATCTACATGATATAAAGAACTACTGATTAATTAACAATGATTTAACTCACTACTATTTTGGTCGTGCGTTGTTGAGTATTTTAACTTATTGTTACACCTTTAATTTTAGAAAAAATTACACATTTGGTCTCTATGGTATACCCCAAATAACAACTTTAGTCTCTAAATCGTTTTTATTACACCACAAATACCTATTTTTGAAACTTTGCACGCATTTAGTCCCTATTTCGGATGGGCGTTAGTTAAGTCCGTTAAGTATTTTGCGCTGTTAGTCCTTCGTTAATAATTTTTGCACCGTTAGTCCTTATTTTTAAAATATAGTTTTCCCTTAGTCCTCCGTTAATAATAGTTATCGCCCGCTTTTTACGCTTTTGTCCTTTTTATCCCTTTTAAATACCCTGCTTTTATATGTTTTCGTCCGCTTTTTAACGTTTTGTCCGCTTTTATCCGTTTTTGCCTTTTATCCGTTTCGACTTTTTTACGTTTTTATCCGTTTTCGTCCATTTTTTACGCCGCCGCTTTTTTTTACGTTTTATCCGCTGCTCGTTGTTTATTCGCCGCCAGCTTTTTACGCTTTTGTCATTTTTTCCGTTTTACCCGTTGTTTTATGTTTTGTATGTTTTTTTCCTTTTGCTTTCGTTTTACGTTTTGTCTGCTTTTATCCGCTGCTTTTTTTTCCAAAAATTTTAAATTTTTTCACAAATTTGAAAAAAAAATTCCAAAAATTTTGAAAATAAATTGGGAAAAATATTTTTCAAAAAAATTAAAATTTTGAATAAAAATTTGAATAAAAATATTGAAAAAAACGGACATATTTTTTTTTTTTTTATTTGAAAAAAAATTTATTCAAAATTTTTTTGAAACTTTTATTCAATTTTTTTTGAAATTTGATTTTTTTTTTTTTTTCAAATTTTTTCGTAAATATTTTTTCCAATTTTTTTAGGAATTTTTTTTCCAATTTTTTTCTTTTGGAAAAATTTTCAATATGTTGAAATAGTACAAAACGAACAAAACGAAAGAAAACGGACAAATGTAAGAAAACGGATGAAAACCGATAAAACGAACGCAAAAGGACAAAAAAGATAAAAACGTAAAACAACGGCTAAAACGAGTAAACAAAGAACAAAACGGATAAAAACATAAAACGTAAAAAGGGCGGCGTAAAAACGGACGAAACGGATTAAAACGTAAAAACGGTCGAAAAGGATAAAACCGACAAAAACGGATAAAACGGCGATAACTATTATTAACGGAGGACTAACGGGAAAACTATATTTTAAAAATAAGGACTAACGTGCAAAATTATTAACGAATGACTAACAACAAAAAATACTTAACGGACTTAACTAACGCCCATCCAAAATAGGGACTAAATGCGTGCAGGTTTCAAAAATAGGTATCTGTGGTGTAATAAAAATGACTTAGAGACTAAAGTTGTTATTTAGGGTATACCATAGGGACCAAACGTATAATTTTTTCTTAATTTTATTAGTTATACTAACCCTACATAAATTAATAAGAATTACTCATAGTAAGAGTGATTCCCCATGGCTCATATTACCATTTATAATTGACCAATATCCTATGTATCCTAAATGCACATCGTGTAATTACGTATGTTTAGACCCTTAACTACGTAAATTAATTGCGCAACTTGAGATTTATAGTTTAACATAAATTTCCAAAATTCGAGTCGTTTAAATATACGACACGAGCTTAATACGACAGCCATAATTTAGTTTAAAGAGTTACCATGTAGACAGAAGCTTTCACCCGAATTATATTAGAGCAAGAGGTGTGGAGGATCATAATACATGCATCACACCATACCGTCCTCATAGTCTTAGCTTAGCTTGCCCGCATCGACGAGCTTTGGCTTGTCCTTTTTTTTTTTTTTTTTTTTTTTTTTTTTTTTATTTGTGGAGTTTTTATTTGTGGAGAGTAGAATGTGCCTCAAACGAAGAGGCTTGAGGTTACTTATGAGGAGGGTTTGTTGTGGTTAGTTGTGGAGGTTTGTTATGCTGATGTGGCAGTGACGTGACAGTGATGAAGAGATATGGGTATATCACCACACCCACTGCTCTTAGTCGGTCAAAGTGTTGCTTTAGAAAATCTTTACATTAATCAAACAGCAACTACATCAATCAAACTTGCACGATTAAATGTATACACTCATATATTTTTTTAGCTTTATAAACAATAAAACTCTTATTTTGAGTTGTGTTTGGCGTTGTGCCGATTAAAATGGAGAAGTGATACAACCACAAAAAAATTCTCACAAAAGAAATCCACAAAAGGAGATGTATGCATTTGATTGGTGTATTTGATAAAGGTTATCTCTCTTCTTTTGTACTAAGCCAATCAAATGTATACACCTCCGTTTGTGGATTTCTTTTGTGAGAATTTTTGTGTGGTTATATCACTTCTCATTAAAATGGGATGTTGAGAAGAGTTTTGTTGACTAATTATGCTCTTACCAAAGTATACCCAACGTCACATTAATTTGAGAAATTCGATCTCTATGTTTCCTTTATTTATTTAGAGTCAAACATTTATACGTGTACGTGCCCTTTTATTTCTTTGATGAAATTAAACACATTTGCTTCGAAGTAGTTTCACCCAGCCTATAATATTACTTCATTATTTTATGCTATGCACTAATACACACATATGGACGTATGGTATTGTAAGTCCTCGTTATGTGTTATAATACGTAACTGCATTGTATCTAAAAGTTTGGTGTATTATATCCCATAATCTGTACACCAAATTAATATTACCGGTTTGTAAAAACTTGTACACAACTCTAAAAGAAACTTTGTCAGCTTCTTACGAAAAAGAGGTTGACGTAGAAGGAAATGAAACAAAAACAAGTCAAAGATGGTTAAGAACTTAAGATGCTCTTGGATAAAAGGTCGTTGTTGAAAAAAGGAGAAAAAGTCAAGTTTGTAATAAGAATGTTGCTGATCTTACCTATCTTCTTACACACATAAAAATAAATAAAACAAATATTTTTTTTTCATTATCTCTTTTTATTTAAACCGTTAGTAGTAGAAAAATACAAATATTTTAAAATCCGGTTTTTTAATCGACCGGCCAAATCACTGCAAGACCTGGTTCGATCGCCGCACAACCCGATTTTTCATTTATTATTGTTATTTTTCCGACCGAGTCAACCAGCTCGACCGACGGCCAATCCGGTTTTATAAAAGAATTGAAAAACGAACCCGTCGGGTTTGAGACCTGCGCTGATCCGGCCACTAAAACCCGGGTGGCTTAACCTGGATTAACCGGTTTAGAACCGGTTTTTAACTCGTTTTTACGGCAAGACTGTTTCTAACCGGTTGAATCCCACGGATCAACCCGAATTTAAAAACATCGAAAGATACGTAAATATACAAAGCAAGAAGAAATATCATTATTCTTGTAATAATAATCTCAATGAGAATAATATATTAAACTCGGTCGAGCTTCCCTATATACTTTTAGTAATGAACAATCAATACGAGACAACAAGAAAAAAAAAACGTAGACAATAAATTTGTAACGAACTGAATATATTTATGACGTGTCATTTTTTTTATTATTATTATTTTTTTTTTTGATATATTGTTAATGTGTGTTAGACTCAGTTAGAGACGTAGAATTTTATAAAATAACGCTTGTCTGATATGTAATCTTGACTTGTCAAAAATAGAACTCTTGGTACTGATTCATTTTAGTGATTAAACTTATTGTGTGGACCTTTTTAGTTATGATATGTATTTTTGGAATAAAGTGGTTATTATATTCATAATTGTCAACCGATAACGTACATAACTGGTCAAGTTGTATGTTCAAAAAAAACTGGTCAAGTTGTGTAACATATCACTAAGTTACAATCAAAAATTGAATTGTTTGACAGTAAGGATTAAATGAGAAATAAAATTAAAATGAGAATAATAAAAAGAAATCACAACCGCATATTTTAAATGCACTTAAATAAATAAGTGTATCTCTTTTTAAATTTATCTTCCTCATTTAATATGCGTGGCTCAAATTTTTTCTCATTTTTCTTATTGCAATTTCTCTTTTCATTAAATCTTTTCTGTTAAGAGGACATTACAAAAAGACAGAAATACGAGACTGATGTATGCTCAATTATACATACTTTTGGTTTCAAAATTTTATCGCCTGTGATAAAATAGATAGCAGTTTTTTTTATACAAATTTGTTACTCCGTATTTTATACTTTATATGTATTCAAAAAGAACGATCTAAGTTGGGAATTAAAAAAATTATTATAAAACAAAAAGTCAAATGTAAAGCCTAAAAGTTTAAATTAATACGTACTCAGCGAAAGAAGTAACATGCCTAGTCCGCCAAACCAGATCCAGTCCAAATACCCGACTAGTTTAAACAAAAAACCCGGCTAAAAAAAGCAGGTTCACAGCAAGAGTTAACTGATCCTGTTTCGCCACGTGACGTGTCTTGGAGTCACCATTTTTCAACCACTACATTACCTTGGCCCTTGTTTTTCTTTTACTACTCCCTCCGTCTCAAAATTATTGTCAGGAGACAAAAAACACACACTTTAATAAAAGTGAGACCTCTATCATTCTCAACCATTCAAATAGAATATTCTTCCACTAAATTCTCTTAAACTTACTTAAAATAGAAAGTGGACAATTATTTTGAGACACCCTAAAAAGGAAATATGGACAATATTTATGAGACGGAGGGAGTATCTTTTACGGAGTACTATTTTTTTACATTTTCTTTTTTACTTCAAGTAACAAACTTTTTTTTTTTTAATTATTATTATTTTAAACCAGTTGAGCTTGTTTTTCTTCTACTATTTCTTAACAATTTTATAAAATTGTTTAAATCAGTTGAGCTTTATAGTTATTCTTCGTTAAAGTAATGTTTTAGCCATATTTTGTTTCTTTTTATATTTTGTTAATTTCAAACTTTTGCTTTAACTTTTTAGTTAAGGAAAAATGATAAATATGCCTAATTAAAGTGATCTAAAAAGTGACCTAATGCATAAATGATTTGTACAGTCTTTCAACTGTACAAGTCATGTATGCGCTAAATTACTTTTTAGGCCACTTTAATTAAGCCCATGTATCATAGCTCTTTAGTTAATTAATTTTTTATGAACGGCGACTTTTAGTTAATTAATTGCTTTTCACATTCATAACCTCTACTCTATATAATTAATTTCTTTAATCCTGTTTAAGTCTTTTTAAACTTTAAAATTATTGTCTAAGAACGGAGCTTGAATCATTTCTTTGAAAAGGCCAAAGTATCATTAACTTATTCTAAAGGAGCCAAATGATCAAATAAATAAATATCAAAGGCCTCCTGGCAGCTAATGCAGAAGGTTTTTACCTTTTACGCAGGTCTCAAGTTCGAGTTTTTGCAGGACGATGGGGTTTTTCGCGTGCACAGAAAGAGAAGGGTGTCATTGCTTTATGGGCTGACACAACCCTATGATGCAAAATCACACGCTTTTTAAGTTTAAGAAAGAATGTAATAGCCACAATTGTCGTTAAAAAAAATGATCAAATAATTATTTTGTGTACTAGCTCTAAAAACAAATTACATAAAATAAAAAATCTTTTGGAAAGGCCAAGGCCCACCCTTGCCCTATGAATCCTACAGCAACAACAATATCAACTTTCACATGCAGCTCCTACATCTATACGACCCACTTAAAATACTACAAGAGGAGGTTCATTATAAATTGCACAAGGCTAATGATTTGTACACTCACTTTTTTTATTCGTACACTCCATTTTATGCTATACAGTTGACAAATAAGTTATATCTTCGATCTTCAACAGACATTGGAGTGTACGAATCAAAAAAATGAGTGTACGAATCAACACTCATTGCACAAGTTACAAAAATGATTTACGGTGCAGTAAAGACTCGTTTTCGTTTTACTTGTTTAGTTTCAAAAGGTTGCAAACGTGCATGATTAAATTTGTCATAGTTACATACACTCATATCATATCTTCCTTTAATTTATAAATTTACATTTAACTCTTTCTTTTGAGCTGTGTAATTGTGTTATGATAGCGAAAGTTGTGATTATCCGAGCGTGCATAAACTAAGTTACCTATAAAAATGGGATGTCGAGAAGAGTTTTGATGATTAATTATGCTCTTACCAATTATACCCAACTTCACATTAATTTAAAATTCACGTAATTTCTTTGCAAATGTATGCTATCGACGTGGAATTTTATTAATAAATACTTGTCTGACGACGTGTAATCGTTTGTCATGAATAGACCTGTACTCTTGGCACTGATTCATTTTAGGAAATTAACTTTTTTTGTGTACCGTTTTAGTTTTATATGTATCAATTTCGAAATGAAATGGTTGTTATATTTCGTATATTTTTCAACCAGGAACCGGCATAAAGTTGTGTAACATGTCAAAGTCACAATCAAATATTGAATTGTTTTGACATTAAAGAGACATTACAAAAAAAAAAAAAAAAAAAAAAAAAAATAACGAGACGATATATGCTAAATTATAGCAGATACTATAACTTTATAAGAGACGTTAAAAATTTGTTAACTTTTTTCTTTTAGGTAAGAAAAAAATAACGATCTATGTTGGGGATAGAAATAATTAGAATTATGTTATTTATACCTACAACACAAGCCTAAATATATGCCTAATGTATAAATTACTGGTACATTTATATTAAGTATTTTCTCTCTCTAAATTCTCACCCATCATTTTTCTAAATCAACTAATCAAATTATTAGGTTCATTTGTAGACATAATTAGTAGACATAACAATCATTTTTCAAATAATTATTATAAGATTGATTGAACTTATTGAAGAATTAGAAGTCGAAAGTAGAGCCAAACTGGCCAACACATGCCTATGCCGCAACAACAGGTCCAGTCCAACTGGCCAATAGGTTCAAACAAATAAACCCAGTCCACATAATAAGAAATACCAGGTTCACTGCAAGAGTAAATTGCTTCTATTGACCCGCCAGATTTTCTTTATGAGAGAGATTGAAAAATGTGGCCCTATCTTTTTCCGCCACGCATGTCTTGGAGCCGGTGTTTACGGTTCCATTTGCATTCTTTTATTTTTTATTTATAGCTTTTTAAGTTGATTTAATTTTGTTAACTAAATTTTTTAACGGATTTTTTAAAATTAATTAAGTTTTGTATTAATTTTTTTTAAAGTAATGCTTTATCAATTGTTTGCTTTTGTGTTTTGTTATATTCAACCGTTTAATTCAATTACTTTTCATCTGCTTAATCACTGTATTTACATAATTTTAACAAAAAAAATTTCACATAATCATGTGTCAAACTTAGAGATAGCAATTTTTGCTTAAAATTATAAAATTGGGCTTTTATGGGTTAATTTGTAAAAAAATTTGGCGCATTTAGTCAATTATTTTAAATAAACATTAACAGACACATTTTCCTTTCAATCGTAGAATATTACAATTGTTTTTTAAAAAACTTTATAAATATAATATATTTAGATATTTAAATATAAACGAGTTGATAGGTTTGAGATTTTTATTTTTATTATTCTTTTCTAAAATGATTCGTATAATAAGAAATCGGTTTAAGTTCAGACTGCTCTTAAGTAGAGCTGTTAGAAACCATGACCCGAGTCCGCCTGACCCACATGTTTTGCCACCTCTAGCCAAACATATTTGTCCGATCAAAATAATTCATAAAAGAGAGAATGTATTTAAGTGGACAACTGAGTTGGACACATCAGTGTGTTAGACTATGTTTATTGCATGGGTTGACAACCCAACCTTATGAAATACATACAAGTATATTATTTTATAATGTTGTATACAACCAACATCAACAACCTAGATCACTTAACCCAAGATCACAACCCCAATCACATGTTTTATATTTAATATTTGCTTTTTTCTTTACTTTTTATTTTTATTTTAATACTTATATTATTTTAGGTTGGGTTGTTGATAAATGGTATGGATTGGTTGTATGTATTTTGTGTAGGTGGAGGGAAGAGAAAATAATATTTTAATAAAATATGGGGTTGGGTTGAGTTGTTGATAAAGATAGTCTTACATTCCTTATGTAATAATCATATGAATATAACATTCTTCTTTAAATATACAACAACAAAAATACCAACCCCCACATGCACCATTTCTCTTAACTCCAACTCTACACCCGTACCACCAGTCACCACGTATCCAAAGAGACTTTTGATATGCGAATTTTACGACTTACAAAACAGATTTAAGCTGTAATGTGGTATGGATTATCATGTATATGCGTAATGGTCAAACCTTAGCAAACTTGGTAATGTTTCAACCAGGGGCGGAGCCACTTTAATGGCAGTGGGGGGCGATGCCCCCGACCAACCTCTTCCGGACACACAAAGTTTATAGGAAAAAAAGTTAAATTCAAAGAAGATTGGTCGAGTGCCCTCAAGCAAATAAGCTGAGTGCCCTCGACTCTCTCTTTGGTTATCAAGAATCAAAGTCCTATAATGCGTATACTTTTTTTCCGGTGGTTATGTTTGGTCTGAAAGTATGCAAAGAGAAGAAGAGATAACAAAGAAGGAAAGAGGGAAGTTGGTATGTGTGCGGCCCTTATTAAAAGAAAGAAAGATGCGTGGGATACTGGAGTAATAAAAAGTCAAAAGATGCTTCATTCATAAATTTGTGAATATAAAAAGTTATACTCCGTACTACGTACTAGTACGGAGTAACATAATACGTAGAAACAACATATATAATTCACTCTCTTTTTTCTAAATAGAAAAACTAAACTACTTGTTTTAATAAATATCTCTTTTATGTCGTAAAATTCACCAACTTACAATGTTTTATATAATTTAGACGCATGAAACACAAGTATAAATTATCACTAAATTAATTTGCACCAAACACAAGTATGTTCATTTACTTTTGCTAAGTATATCTACTAATTATAATACTTGTGCTAAGAGATATTACAATCTAACCCAAAACTATGATAAAATAGCTTTTGAATGAGTGTGTATTCTTTGACTTTTCAAGCATCTTTCAATAAAAATGGAAGATATAAACAATATTGACAAAGATGGAAAATATTTAACTTTTAAATTAAGCATACTTAAAATAAATAAATAATAATTAAAGAAAATATATTACCTAATAACAGATGATTTTGTTTTTTCAAGATTTCAAAAACCCAAATGAGGTTTTCATTTATTATATAAAAGATATGATCCGAAAAGTGGATTTTCGTATCTCACATACACACCTATATTTATATATTTCCTCAAACACAAGTTTTTTATGCAGAATGTATAAGCCTGTTAAAGCATTGTTTGGGGAAATATTTAAATATGAGTGTGTATGTGGTGATATATGTAAATGCTCCTAAAAAAAACTGCAAGGTTAAGTATTTATTTTGAGAGAAACGGGATAAAGTTACTAATTGGATTTTTTGTACACACCTATACCTACGCCTATATCTTTGCTCCAACGAAACTAAGTACTTGACTTAAAATAATGGTGTTTGTCTATAATGGAACCCGCCCGACCCGGCTTATTTTTACTAAATGAAAATAAAAGTGGGTGGTAACTCTTATCACTCGTTGCCCCCTTTAATCATATTTCCTGGCTCCGCCACTGGTTTCAACTAACAAAGGTCAATAGGTGATATGTAGGTGTCAAATAAATTGCCGTTCAAAAAAATAAAATAAAAAATGCAAACAACAATATTAAGTAATTAAACCCTTACAGAAAATCAAAAAGTGTTGAGACACGTTAAATATATTTGGTTATTTAAGCTAACAACATAAATGAGGTATGTTATTGGTTCTTGTATTTTTAAGCACTAACGACATAAATGAGGGGCATAATGTTCAATTCAGTTATGACCGAAAGAGAACTTACTGTAACGGGATAAGAGGAGTATAGACCATGTTTGGCTCAACCATCCAACAAGACAATATGAAGAAAGCTGTCCAATTACCGATAAGTCCTGCTGATAGAACCCGAATATCCCATCTTGGTCTAATACCCTGGTTGTTGTGCTGCATCGGTTTCATAAGTTAGTCACGTAATCCTGAAGAGGTTATAATGAGTAATGGCAGATTTATTGATAGCTCATCCAAACACAAGATGCTGAAGCATTTGATGATGTTGTATTATCCCTACTAGAGTATCTTAATCAATTTGATCAGATACTATAAAACCCAATGTCCCACTACCATGTCCATATACTGAAATGTATAACTGCACTGGTTATTAATTGAACCGGAGCATCCGGAATGAGTACATTGAGCTCCCAAAGAACATCGTTGGTTTGAACACAAGATATCTACAAAGATAACATACTACTGTGAATGCAGATGCGGAACAAGTAGGGTTGGATCAGTTGGAAAACCCCTTGCCTCTCAACCGAGAGGTCAGGGGTTCGATCCTCACTCCCTACAAAAGGCCGGAGGTCCTTTCTACCTTTGGTAGAACTGGAAGCAGCCTCTCTACCTTAGGTAGGGGTAAGGCTGTCTACATCTTAACCTCCCCAAACACCGGAAACGGTATTGGGTATCCATAACCCGTGGAAGACGGCATTGGGAGTTACTTTTGTGAATGCAGATGCGGAAAGAGAGCTATAGGATACAAACCTGGACTTGGGATAAAAGCGTCACACAAAGCTCTTCCTTTGTTATTAATAGGATCAGTAGGTCCTTATGCTCTCCCTTTACTTGGAGCACTAATAGCTGCACTTGGACGACCTAATATGATTCACATACAAATATTACTGAGTGGCAATAAGATCAAGAGCACATATAGAAGTAATCGTTTGGTATTATGTGTTTGCCAAATTCCGATTTTTTTAGGATCTACATGTAAAACGACACCCCCAAATCAGATGCTACTTAAAGATCTATTTCTTGTGATTTATGCCAAAACCCTTCCTTGGGTATCCGGAGAAAATGTTGTTGTGTGAATGGCCATTAATCTTGGAGAAAAATGTTATTGGCAGCTACACTATCCTTAACCATCCACCTCTTAAAAGTTACTGATCCATCCCATTTCTCAAAACTTATACACTTTTGCAAAAAGTTTGCCCCAACGGCACTCATTGCTCTGGAGTGAGATCTCAGCATCACGTTCCTTGGCACAAGTCAGACATGGGGGTAGTTAAGATGAATGCTCTCAGTATGTATGATAGTTAGACGGAGCTTTTATATAACGCTAAGACAGCACACTAGGATCAACACAAAACTTTACATTGACATGATGTCCTAGAGACTGAATGCATCTAAAATTGTGTATACCCTCAGGGTCTCAAGGGTACTGCCTCATGAAATGATATAGTAAACAAATAAACACAACAATTAAAGGCACAGTGACTTAGAAAACCTGCGATGAATTATAAATTGGTTAAAGAGTGTGTGGCTAAGCTTATACAATTCATCAGAGGTTTTCAACATTCGACCAGTCACCAATATGGCCCGTTTGACAAAGAAAAACAACCTAAATAAACCCACTCATCTGCAAAAAGGCAGACACACATATCCAACAACAAACGAAACCCAACCACTATAATTTCACTCCCTATTACTTAGTTGTTTAATGTAAATAAAACCATAGAATCCCATACTAAGCTAATATCCTAGCAACTACCTTAAATTTGAATGTAAACAGTTGTGATGCACATTATATTGCCCTTTAATGTGTTGGAACTAAGAGACAAGTTCCGACTAAAAAAAGGAGTTTCAAACAGATTTTAGAAAATATTATGTGTTTCAATATAAAGCTATATTTATGCAATTTAAAACAACAACAAAAAAATACTTAGTTTTCTTGAATTAGTTGATCATGTAGGCCTGATTTCTCAGGAGAAACAATTGTACTAATCTGATTCTCAGATAATGGGTGTTACGGACGGTTTTGGGAGAAGTTAGGGACGGTGTTCAGAGGTTATATGATCCTGCCACTGGAACACCCCTATAAACCATGGACGGTGAAGATAACACATGAGTTAGAAGGGTTGTGATTAAAAGTCAGTTAATCGTACAACAACACATCTAATTACACTATCAGAGTATATACCTCGAAGAATACGTAGAACTCATGTGAGAAACTCAGTACGTGGCATGCTTTCAATAGCATGAGCAGCTTCTCATGTTACCGATGGCATCAAAACTGGACCACCTGCAAAAACGGTCACAAAATGATTAGAAATTGATCTTTTTTAGAATTGATTAAAGGACAAAAGTGTTTGATGCAGAACCATAACTGTTTGAGCAATTTGAAACTATTTTCCGACATCTATATACAGTTAGGTATCTTGACCACTTATCCAAAACATCAGTCAAATACTTTCAGGCACTTAAAATAGTTCTCATTATAATTATATACAGTGGCGGAGCCAGGAAATATGATTAAAGGGGGCAACGAGTGATAAGAGTTACCACCCACTTTTATTTTCATTTAGTAAAAATAAGCCGGGTCGGGCGGGTTCCATTATAGACAAACACCATTATTTTAAGTCAAGTACTTAGTTTCGTTGGAGCAAAGATATAGGCGTAGGTATAGGTGTGTACAAAAAAATCCAATTAGTAACTTTATCCGCTTTCTCTCAAAATAAATACTTAACCTTGCGGTTTTTTAGGAGCGTTACATATGAGAATGATACTCACGCAAAATGTATCTTAAAAACACGCCTAACCCAAGATCAATACATGTGTCAAAATCAATAGTTGAAATTAGGGTGAGAAAATGTCAATGTGATGTGTCGAATGATGAATGGATTAGGCGTGAATTTGAGCCATGTTTTTAGTCCTCCCTATCATTGCTCTTTACATATATCCCATCATACACACATATACACACTCATATTTAAATATTTCCCAAACAACGCTTTAATGAGCCAGACATTCTGCATAAAAAGCTTGTTTGAGGAAATATATAAATATAGGTGTGTATGTGAGATATAAAATCCCCTTTTTTAGACATATCTTTATATAATAAATGAAACCTCATTTGGGTTTTGAAATCTTGAAAAACAAAATCATCTGTTATTAGGTAATATATTTTCTTTAATTATTATTTATTTATTTTAAGTATGCTTAATTTAAAAAGTTAAATATTTTCCATCTTTGTCGATATTGTTTATATCTTCCATTTTTATTGAAAGATGCTTGAAAAGTCAAAGAATACACACTCATTCAAAAGCTATTTTATCATAGTTTTGGGTTAGATTGTAATATCTCTTAGCACAAGTATTATAATTAGTAGATGGGTTTTAACTCATGCCTGGAGGCATGAGTTAAGCGTCTTAAAAGACGATCGAAAGAAATGCGTGGAATTCACATAAAAATACATTTGTATGTACTTTTACGTGAATTCATGTCTTTTTATGTCAGTCAGATGTCTTTGGTGTTTAACTTATGCTTGCAGGACAAGTTAAAAACCCTTAGTAGATATACTTAGCAAAAGTAAATGAACATACTTGTGTTTGGTGCAAATTAATTTAGTGATAATTTATACTTGTGTTTCATGCGTCTAAATTATATAAAACATTGTAAGTTGGTGAATTTTACGACATAAAAGAGATATTTATTAAAACAAGTAGTTTAGTTTTTCTATTTAGAAAAAAGAGAGTGAATTATATATATTGTTTCTACGTATTATGTTACTCCGTACTAGTACGTAGTACGGAGTATAACTTTTTATATTCACAAATTTATGAATGAAGCATCTTTTGACTTTTTATTACTCCAGTATCCCACGCATCTTTCTTTCTTTTAATAAGGGCCGCACATACCAACTTCCTCTTTCCTTCTTTGTTATCTCTTCTTCTCTTGCATACTTTCGCACCAAACATAACCACCGGAAAAAAAGTATACGCATTATAGGACTTTGATTCTTGATAACCAAGAGAGAGTCGAGGCACTCACTTATTTGCTCGAGGCACTCGACCAATCTTCTTTGAATTTAACTTTTTCCTATATGCTTTGTGTGTCCTGAAGAGGTTGGTCGGGCATCGCCTCATCGCCATTAAAGTGGCTCCGCCCGATTATATATGAATTTTTTTCAAAAAGTCGATAAAATGACAAAACGTGTTCATTTGACCCATATTATAATGTCTTTTGACCCGTTATCCGACGACCAAGTCACCCATTATTCAAAAAAGAAAACGGGTCAAACATGACCGAAATAATTTTCATAAAGCGTCTTAAATAACTTCTTTCAATAAATCACATATATTGTAATCTGGTCAAAAACTAAAGCATCTTAATCCTTATTAGTCATAGAGTTTGTTACTGCTTAGATAAAAAGTTACTTAAACAACAACTAACACCATGCTAATATCCTTTTTAACACGATATCTATTGGTAACAAAACTTAATCGACCCCTTACAAAATTACCCATTTTTACCCGTTACCCAACCCACCGCCTATTTTATCACCTCTAAGTTTCAGAACCTACAAGCAATAACAAAATTACAAAATGTTACTTGTAAAATACCCTCAGTGACACAAAAGCAATTATTTTTGTTACTAAAACGAAAGTAATTATCCTATATACTATACATCAAGATACGTGAACAAATGTTTTCACACACTCACAAAGATTAAATGCGGTTCACACACGCATTAAATGACAACTTTCAACTTGGCAAAAGCATTACGAGGTTCAGTGTCGCCGCAGTAAGTCCTTTTGAGCAATTTGGCAAAAATAGTCCCTATCCAAACTCACGCTACAAAAGCAATCCCACCGCATCGCGGTTTCCACACTCGTATATTAACTAAAAGGCAGGACATACGTTCCTCACACGCCAAATGTCAAAAACTGATTTGCGGAACATTAAATGCTAACTTTCGCAAATTGGCAAAAATAGTCCCTGAGGTTCAAGTGGCGTTGCAAAATACGTCCTTTAGCATTAATTGCAATCTATAGCAATCTGGCAAAAATAGTCCCTAAGGTTTAAGCGACGTTGCAAGGTAAGTCCTGTAGCATTAATTGCTAACTATAGCAACGTGGCAAAATTAGTCCCTAAGGTTTACTTGTCGCTACAAAGTAAGTCCTTTTAAGCCAATCCCGCTGCATCGCGCGGGTTTCCACACTCGTTATATCTATTAACTAAAAAGCGGGGAACGCATGTGGTCATGCCATGTGTCCCCGCATTTATTGCTAAGTTTCGTAACTTGGCAAGAATGGCCCCTCAGGTTTAGGTGTCGTTGCAAACTAAGTCCAAACATTAAATGCAAAGTTTCACAAATTGGCAAAAACAGTCCCTGAGGTTTAAGTATCGTTGCAAAGTAAGTCCGAACATTAAATGCAAAGTTTCACAACTTGGCAAAAACAGCCCCTGAAGTTTAAGTGTCGCTACAAAATAAGTCCTTAGAAGCCAATCCCGCTGCATCGCGCGGGTTTCTACACTCGTTACAAACTAACTAATACACATCCAACTTCACTATCAGAGTATATACTTCGAATAATTTGCGTGAGAGCATCAGTATGTAATATTTTTCAGAAGGATTACCAACTTCTCATATTACGAATGCCATAACTGTTTGATTTTGACCCGTTTTAAAGTGTTTCCCGACATCACTCAAATAGTTGCAGACACATAAATTAGTCTCAGATAATAGAACATGATAAAACTTGAACCTAAGGAACCCAAATTCAGAAGTATATATATCTGTCAAACACATTACTGAATAATGAAGCAAGTCAAGTAATTGCGTGTGATATCTTACTGAGAGATACCAATAATGCAAACATTTCAACTCAAGTAAGTCCGGAAAAACATGCCTAGTCCGAAATAAGAGGTCCAGCTCAATCGGCCGATCTGCTAAAATCGGTTCAAACAAGAAAGCCAGGTTCACATAAAATAAAATAAGATCCCCAAATATGTCAGATAGTATATTGCAACATAACGAATTTGACAAATTTGTCTTTGAATTTGCAGCATCCACAAAAGGATCATATACTTCTTCTGTAAGATAAGTCTACATTTCAAACATGATTCCTTACTCATGGAGTCTCTTTCAGCAACAAATCAACCAACTTTTTTAGCATATCTAAAATCAATTTTACCTCAACCAAAAATGTATCCGGTTCCGTTTTTGAAGCAACCAACTAATTACTTTAAGCAAATAGCATTATACTATCAGAAGATTGCAGACTTGGAAAATCCACTACTGAAGCTTTTGCCGTTTTAATCTTAACATCAGTCATCGACCAAACACCTATCAAACTTACCTCAGGCATATCTATAAGTCGTAAATCCTGGACAATCTCTCCTCTAATCTCAAAATCTTGTTCTTTTCTCCGCCCACGATCCAAGCACATTTACAAGTTATAGTAAAAGGCTAGGCACTTGCAATTTGTGGTTGTTAACTTGTTATATGCTATTCTTATATTCCAATAGTAACTCAAGACCATAACTTAATCATTCATTTGAAAAATTACAGTCACAGCCTTTTTTTGAATTAATTTTTACAAAGATTGATGCTCATGACTCTTTGTTCAATTGTCAGTATATGAAATTTAGCTTGCAAATATAGATGAGTTCATTAGAATACTATTTTTTTTTAAATTCAATAACTTGACTAACAATTATAACTTGATACTGTATTAAAACAATTTCTGTTGTGTGACAGTGGATTCAAACTCCTTGGATTAGTCGACTAAAAGGTTGGAAATCATCATTAACAAAAAAATAAAAAATAAATAAATAAGTTTAGTTAAAACTTGAATTTCATCACTTGACATCAACAACACAAAACAACAATAAACCAGATCTAATCCATCTAACCAAACACCCCCTAAACCTAACCACCAAACCCATACAGAGTCCTGCCTTGTCTTTTCAAAGCATAAACAACATCCATAGCAGTCACTGTCTTCCTTCTAGCATGCTCAGTGTAAGTCACTGCATCTCTAATCACATTCTCTAGAAAGATCTTCAGAACGCCACGTGTCTCCTCGTATATCAACCCGCTTATCCTCTTCACTCCTCCTCTACGTGCTAAACGACGAATAGCGGGTTTAGTGATACCTTGAATGTTGTCTCGGAGCACTTTACGATGTCGCTTTGCTCCTCCTTTGCCTAATCCCTTCCCTCCTTTCCCCCTTCCTGACATCCCTCTTTTTTATAAAAGTTGAATTGATTGTTGATTTGTGAAATGTGGAGGGAGTGGTATTTGTAGTAGTGGAGTGAGATTGTGGGTTTGTTTGAGTTCGTTGGATTAAAGGAGTGGGGAGTGAATGTGGAGCGTTGGATGGTGATCTGTGTGAGTGTGAATGGAGTGTTTTTATTGGTTGATTTTATGAAGTTGGGGATAGGTGTTTTTTAATTTGTCAAATTCTGGAGATTTAAATTAGGTGAATTAGCAAGATAATGTATCGGAGTAGAGGTGTCAATTTGTGCTCAAAATTAAAAAAAAAATTGTTAATTTATACTAAATTGTAAAAGATTTGGGCATATTTTGACTTTTTTTTTTTTTTTAACAGACGCATGACCTATTTAAAAGTTAAATGAATACTAACGAGACACATGTTTTCTTTTAATTGGAGAACATTATAATCATTTTATCTGCTACTTTTGCACAAACTTCTTTATTCCATTTTCATTTCCTGTCTCCTATATCCAAATAGGAGCCAACTCGATCAATTTCTTTATAACACATACGAGTTGATATTTTACCATTTATCCACCAAATAAATCAACAAATTGTTCGGGAGCTGCAGTTGAAGACGTCAATGGAATGATCAATGATGACGTTTTTCTTCTTCGTTTTGTCCCTACCCATTGATCGAATTTCCCACACCTTCTCATCATTTCCCACACCTTTTAGTATGTTCCACGCATGAACAAGTACGAGATATTGTGCATATGTTTGATGATGTTCCGCTAGTGACTTTTAGAACATAACATCGTCACTTGAACCACTCTTGTTCCTTCTTAAGAGATTATGGTAAATTGCACAAGATTGAGCAACTTTAGGACAAATTTACGATTTTCATTTGCAGTTGATTGAGTCGTAGCCTCTTACTGGGGTAAACTGATATTCTCTTGTACATAACGATTATAATTTCAGTTATATCATTTATCGAGATCAACCGTTTACCTAAAAATACCTTTATTATCTTATGATCCAAGTTTAGTTGAATGCATGTTCCAAAAGTTCACAATAAAAAAAGTTAGAGTTCGTGTTTCATCGTAACTAACATATTGAAAACATATATTTTAAAGAGTTTTGCAAACATATGGACGACGAATGTGATTTTGTGTAAACCACAGGGACGAAACATGTAATTTTGTCTGGTAATAATAAAAATCATATGATTTTGTGTAAAACATATGGGTCGTTTGGTTTGATGATAGGAATCACAATTGGTATGAGTTCGATAGTAGTGCTGGACCCCTCAACAATGATAGATTCATACCATGCTCCTTTGCCTCATTTTATGCATAGCCAATATATGGATTTCACCATACCATTTATCATGAAACAAACAAGATATATCATTCCCATACTCATTCCTTCATTCGATAGGCCGAAACCAACGCACCCTGACTCTATATGCTTTGGGTATCACGAAACCATCAATAGGATTCACACTTTGTTTCTAAGGCACGAGAAAACTAAGCAATACACATAAAGTTATTGTGTTTGTTATGTTATGGAAGAGATCAATATATCATGGAAAAACTTAACCGAAAATCGGCTAAAATCGGTTGGCGGGAAGGGTCACGACTGTTGGGGAAAACGGGAGCGTTTTGGTGGGAAAAACCGTTTGAAAGAAAATCGTGTAATACCCGAATCTCAAAAATCGTTTAGGTTTTGGGGTGTTGCCTCAAACCCTGGAGGGAGGCTTCCCCTCAACCCCCGCCCACTCACGTGGTTCTCTCCCAAAAACCCTTCACTCAATCCCGATAACCATTTCATTTAAAGATTTAGTTTTCCTTTCGGACACACCATTTTGTTGTGCTGTATAAGGAGACGTTGTTTGATGAATGATTCCTACATATTGGAAATGACTGTCACACCCTCAAAATATTACAGCGAAAAGGTAACCGGAGGCGTGACGGTCATAGCACAAACCACAAGATAATAAAGAACGACCTCTACATGAGTCGTTTAAAAATCCATGTTCGAAAAAGTTAAACAAAGTTTTGAAATCACGTACTTCTTGACAATCATAACTCTATATTGTCTTTGGTTGGTGGTGACATTTATGAATATTATAAACTTTTGGGTTAATTGATGATAATTACTTAATGAATTTTAGTTCTGGTTAATATTGTTGGAGTTTAAGCATATTATTAAACAAATAATATAATCATATAATCATAAGTAATGCAAACCTAATCAAGTTACCACAGTAGATAGCCTCTACGGTTGCTCACACTACACGTTAAACAAGAAAGATAGTATGCTAGTACTTGTTTACGAATTAAAACAACGAAACATTGGTTTTTGTTTTTGGTTTGATCAAATAATAAAACCTTAATATTTTATTATTGAAATATTTTGGTTTGTGGTGGCAAGCAAATCACGTAACATGAACTGAATAACATATGTATCATCAATTGCTTATGATTTTATTTATGGGGCAATTCATTTGTTGCCCCAAAAGTGTGCCAATACTTATAGGTGAGCCCCAAAATATTTTACCTTTTGCATTTGCCTCTTTGCGACCTATGCGACATACGTGACTTATGAAACTTCATCATATGTCGACAAGTGTACAATATTTAAGTACATTTGTGTAACATGGAGTACACTTATGTAAGTGTCCTCTTATGCGACTTAAGGTGTACTTTTTATGCGAATTGTATTTTTTTAAATATTTTTTTTACAAAAAGTCAAAAAATGCCTTTATGCAACTTGTATTATCTAATGTTTTATGCGACTTGTACAATTTTTTATTTTTGTAATAGTGTTTTTGTACTAGTAAGTATATTTAAATTTTATGCAGCTTCTACTTTTTATGCAATTTATACCCTTACAAACACAAATAATCATTGTTAACACACAAACACATACACTGTAGAAATCGCATACAATCAAACACACACTTAAACACAAACACAATTAAAACACACACACATTTCTCCTCTTCTTTATATCTATAACCTAAACGTACACACACCACCACCTCCATCATCTGAGTCAACCACCCCCCACCACTGTAACCCTCTACCACCAAAACCCTCACCACAACACAACCGCACCTCCCAGACTAACCACCACCAAAACTTACACATCAGGAAAGGGTTTTACTCAAGATGTGCTTTTATTTCTTGGTTGAGTAAGATCACTTCTATTTATAAACTTTAAGTCATGCATGTGTCTACTTGTAAGTGTATGTACTACCTTGCCATCATGTGATTTACATATCTTTCTTATGTAAATAGCATGCTTGTAATGTCAGGTACAACCCTTCCTATAAAAGATCCTTTCACAGTGTATATTTACACAATAATTGCTAAATCAAAAAAAGAAATATAGGTATTTGTTATGCATGGAAGTGGGTATTGTCATTACATAAATATATTTATCTGCTCTATTTGCTAACCCACCTAGCCAACCCATTTTGCCACCTTTCTATAAAAGCACACACCATACTAACATGTTACATGTTTTCGAACCTTAGATTTGAGGTAGAAGTGTTTGAATATTGTGCTTGCAAGTCATCCCTTTTCCTAGTGCCGCAACGAGATCATTCAATTGATGCATATCATATGCTCTTCCTAATCGAGTATCATCCATAGCTTAATTAGTCTGAACCTCAGCGCTATTATCTTCTTGATTTCCAACATTTGAAGAAGATTCTTCTTTACCTTTGTTTAACAAAAGAGTGATAGATTTGGGATTCCAACTGAGATACCTAAAGGAAGAAAAAGTATGTTTTATAATATATTGACCAAATCATAAATAGAATTCCATAACATTTCTAAAGCCAAATTTTTAGATACAAAGTGATCCAAAGGCGAAAAAAGACCATCTTATGACCAAAATGGTTTGCTTAATCTCTATAACTTGTACACATGGCTCAAAGATTTTCTTATGTTCAGATTTTGACTAAAGTGTTTTACCTTAAGATAAATGCTTTGATGAACAACAAACATGTTTTGTAATGTTTATGCTAAAATAATTTTATGTAACTTATATTTGTTGATGTTGTGACAAGTTATCTTAAATTAAACAAGATGATGTTGTGACAAATCAACCATATTTTTTATGTCTTTGTAAGAAAGAAATACTTTTTCGAAGTTCTTACTTTAGATTGTGAGTTTTCCAAAAATGTATCTCAAATGTCAATAATTGTGTGAACATTCTTTTGTTGTTCATGACACTTGTAATGAATAGAATGATTAAGAAACAAGCGCCAAGCTAAACCACCCAGGAATCAAAATCATGTAAATTTTAGTGGATTATAAGCATAACAT
The DNA here is from genome assembly GCA_022545495.1 of Chrysanthemum lavandulifolium. Lineage (NCBI taxonomy): Eukaryota > Viridiplantae > Streptophyta > Magnoliopsida > Asterales > Asteraceae > Chrysanthemum > Chrysanthemum lavandulifolium. The sequence goes on along the minus strand of CM040240.1, from coordinate 45,848,597 downwards.
TAGGACTTTGTGAATTAAAAAAAATACCTCTTGTTGTTGAAAGAAGCAATGGCAAGATCTACATCTTCTAACCTTAATGATGACTATGAAAAAATAAGTACGGATATTTGTTTAAAACTTTTTGGTAAATATTAAATTAGAATAAGTGCATTTAGATATTTGTTATATTTCTTTCCTAAAGAAGTAAAGTATAAATATTTGTTTGAATTTTTTGGTGAATATTAACTGTTTGATGGTCGCTTAGTAATTTTGTTCCGACTTTAGTTTTATATTAACATGTTTGATGGTTGGGTAGCCAAAGTAGTTCATATATCAATAAAAGTTATCATATTCACAGTATTGTCAAATTAAAACATGAAAAGACAAAGATACAGTGTTGTCACATACCCACATTGAATATGACATTTCTAGACTATCATAACTCTATCCGATATTTGGGTGGTGATTACATTTATGAATAGTATAAACTTTTGAGTGAATTGATGATAATTAGTTAATGACTTTTAGTTCTGGTTAATATTGTTGGAGTTTAAGCGTATTAATAAACAAATAATATAAACATATAATCACAAGTAACGCAATGGAAGACAAGATCATGTATAGTATAAAGTAATTAACATAAGATAAAGAATCCTAAATGCGTACCTTTTAGCTAGTATATGCAAACGAACAATGAAGCTATGAACACGTGTATGTATTCTTTGATGTACATGAACCCAATCAAGTTACCAAAGTAGATAACTTCTATGGTTGCTCACACTACACGTTAAACAAGAACGATAGTATGTTAATACTTGTTTACGAATTAAAACAACGAAACACATGGTTTTTGTTTTTGTTTTGATCAAATAATAAAACGTTAATGTTTTATAATAACCGATCAATGAATATAGGATTAATAAGAATGGGATATTTTGGTCGGTGGTGGCTAGCAAATCACAAAACCATAAACAAGTAACATGAACCGAATAACATATGTATCGTCAACTGCTTATGGTTTTATTTATGGGGCAATTCATTTGTTGCCCCAAAAGTGCACCAATGCTTAAAGGTGAGCCTCAAAATATTTTACCTTTTCTATTTGCCCCTTTGGTACCTATGCGACGTATGCGATTTATGCAACTTCATAAAATGTTGACAAGTGTCCAATATGCAAGTACATTTGTGTAAGATATGAGTACATTTGTGTAAGATATGAGTACACTTGTGTAAGTGTCCTATTATGTGACTTAAGGTGTACTTTTTATGCGAATTGTACTTTTCTGAATATAAATTTTTTTTAAGTAAAAAAAGGCCTTTATGCAACTTGTACTATGTAATTAATTTTTTTATGCGACTTGTTCAATTTTTTATTTTTGTAATAGTATTTTTGTATTTTTAAGTATAATTAAATTTTATGCAACTTGTACTTTTTATGCAATTTGTACCCTTACAAACACATATAATCACTGTTAACACACAAATTAAACACAAACACAAATAAATACAGACACTGTAGAAATCACACACAATCAAACACACACTTAAACACAAACACAATTAAAAACACACACATGTTTCTCCTCTTCTCTATCTCTATATCCTAAACCTACACACGCTACCACTTCCATCATCTGAATCAACCACCACCATAACCCTCCACCAGCGAAACCCACACCACTACACAACCGCACCTCCCAGACTAACCACCACCAAAACCTACACATCAGGAAAGGGGTTTTCACTTAAGATGTGTGTTTGTTTCTTGATTGAATAAGATGACTTCTATTTATAATCTTTAAGTCATGCATGTGCCTACTTGTAAGTGTATGTACTACCTTGCCATCATGTGATTTACATATCTTTTTTATGTGAATAAAATGCTTGTAATGTCAGGTACAACCCTTCCTATAAAAGATCATTTCACATTGTATCGTTATGCAATACTTTCTAAATCAAAAAGAGAAATATGAGTATCTGCTATGCATGGACTTGGGTATAGTCATTACATACATATATTTATTTGCTCTATTTGCTAACCCGCCTAGCCAGCCCATTTTGCCACCTTTAGATAAAAACACACACATGTTACATGTTTTCGACCCTTTGATTTGACGTAGAAGTGTTTGAATATTGGGCTTGCAAGTTATCCCCCTTCCTGGTGCCGCAGCGAGATCATTCAATTGATGCATATCATATGTTATTCCTAATCGTGTATCATCCACACGTTCATTAGTCTGAACCTCAATGATATTATCTTCTTGATTTCCAACATTTGAAGAAGATTATTCTTTACCCTTTTTTCAGCGGAAGAGGTTACCATACATGGAACCATTTGTTCTTGGTTGATAGATTTGGGATTCCAAGTGAGATACCTAAGGGAACAAAAAGCATGTTTTATAATATATTGACCAAATGATGAATAGAAATCCATAACATTTCTAAAGCCAAATTTTTAGATACAAAGTGACCCAAAGGGGACAAAAGACCATCTTATGACCAAAATGGTTTGCTTAATCTTTGTAAATTGTACACATGGCTCAGAGATTTTCTTCTGCTTAAATTTTGACTAAAGTGATTTTACCTTAAGATAAATGTTTTGATGAACAACAAGCCTGTTGTGTAATGTTTATGCTAAAATGGTGTTATTTAAGTATATATACGTAACTTTCATTAATGTTTTACCTTGTAGATTATGTAACTTATATTTGCTGATGTTGTGACAGGTTATCCTAGATTAAACAAGATGATGTTGTGACAAGTCAACCATATTTTTTATGTCTTTTTATGGGATCAATACTTTTTCGAAATAATTGTGTGAACATTTTTGTTGTTTATGCCACTTGTGATGAATAAAATGATTAAGAAACAAGCGCCAGGTTAACCACCCAATAATCAAAATCATGTAAATTTTAGTGGAGTATAAGCATAACATTAGGACTTTGTGAATTAAGGAAATTACCTCTTGTTGTGGAAAGATATCTTCATATTCTAACCTTGATAATGACTATGACAAAATAAGTATGGATACTTGTTTAAAACTTTTTGGTAAATATTAAAGTAAAATAAGTGCATGTGGATATTTGTTATATTTCTTTCCTAAAGAAATAAAGTATAAATATTTGCTTGAATTTTTTGGTGCATATTAACTTGTTTGATGGTCGGGTAGTATTTTTTTCCTACTTTAATTTTATATTAACCTGTTTGATGGTTGGGTAGTAAAAGTAGTTTATATATATCATTAAAAGTTATAATATTCACAGTATTGTCACATACAACATGAAAAGACAAAGCTACATTATTGTCACGTACGACATGAAAAGACAAAGCTACATTATTGTCACATACAACATGAAAAGACAAAACTATAGTATTGTCACATACCTACATTGAATTACACTTCTTGATAATCATAAATATATATAGTCTTTGGTTGGTGGTGTCATTTATGAATAATATAAACTTTTGGGTAACTTGAGGATAATTAGTTAATGACTTTTAGTTATGGTTAATATTGTTGGAGTTTAAGCATATTATCAAACAATTAATAAAAACACACAATCACAAGTAACGCAACGGAAGACAAAATCATGTATAGTATAAAGAATCGTGATTGCGTACCGTTTAGCTAGTGTACGAAAACGAACAATGAACCTATGAACAGGTGTATGTGTTCTTTGTTGTACACGAAATCCAATCAAGTTACCAAAGTAGATAACCTCTACGGTTGCTCACACTACATGTTAAACAAGAATGATAGCATGCTAGTAATTTTTTATGAATTAAAACAACGAAACACATGGTTTTTTTTTGTTTGATCAAATAATAAAACCTTAATGTTATATTGTAATCGATCAATGAATATAGGATTAACGGAAACTTTTGGTCGGTGGTGGCTAGCAAATCACAAAACCATAATCACGTAACATGAACCAAATAACATATGTATCGTCAATTGCTTATGGTTTTATTTATGGGGCAATTCATTTGTTGCCACAAAAGTGCATCAATGCTTAAAGGTGAGCCCCAAAGAATTTTACCTTTTGCATTTGCCCCTTTGCGACATATGCGACTTCATTAAATGTTGACAAGTGACCAATATGCAAGTACATTTGTGTAAGCTTGGATTACACTTAAGTAAGTGTCCTCTTTTGCGACTTAAGGTGTACTTTTTATGCGAATTGTACTTTTTCGAATATATTTTTTTCAAAAAGTCAAAAAAAGGCCTTTATGCAACTTATACTATCTAATTTATTTTTTATGCGACTTGTACAATTTTTTATTTTTTAATAGTATTTTTGTACCTGCAAGTATATTTAAATTTTATGCAATTTGTACTTTTTATGCAATTTGTACCTTATAAACACAAATAATCACTCTTAACACACAAATTAAATAGAAACATAAATAAACACTGAAACTATAGAAATCACACACAATCAAACACACGCTTAAACACATACACAATTAAAAACACACACATTTCTCCTCTTCTCTATCTTTATAACCTAAACATATACACGTCACCACTTCCATCATCTGAATCAACCACCCATCACCACCATAACCCTCCACCACCACACAATCGCACCTCCCAGACTAACCACCACCAAAACCTACACATCAGGAAAGGGGTTTTCACTCAAGATGTATTTTTGTTTCTTGATTGAATAAGATCACTTCTATTTATAATCTGTAAGTCATGCATGTCCTACTTGTAAGTGTATATACTACCTTGCCCTCATGTGATTTACATATGTTTATTATGTGAATAACATGCTTGTAATGTCATATAAAACCTTCCTATAAAAGATCCTTTCATAGTGTATATTTTTACAATAATTGCTAAATCAAAAATAAAAATAAATATGAGTATTTGTTATGCATGGACATGGGTATAGTCATTACATACATATATTTAATTGCTCTATTTGCTAACCAGCCTAGCCAACCAATTTTGCCACATTTAGATAAAAGCACACACCATACTAGCATGTTACATGTTTTCGAACCTTAGATTTGAAGTAGAAGTGTTTGAATATTGGGCTTGAAAGTCATCACTCTTCCTGGTGCCGTAGCGAGATCATTAAATTGATGCATATTTGAAGTAGAAGTGTTTGAATATTGGGCTTGAAAGTCATCACTCTTCCTGGTGCCGTAGCGAGATCATTAAATTGATGCATATCATATGTTCTTCCTAATCTAGTATCATCCACACCTTAATTAGTCTGAACTTCAGCGCTAGTATCTTCTTGATTTCCAGAAGATTCTTCTTTACCTTTTTTTTAGCAGAAGAGGTTGCCATACATGGAACCACTTGTTCCTGGTTGATAGATTTAGGATTCCAAGTGAGATGCCTAAGGGAAGAAAAAATATGTTTTATAATATATTGACCAAACGATAAATAGAAATCCATAACATTTCTAAAGCCATATATTTTTTTCTGATACAAAGTGACCGAAAGGAGACAAAGATCATCTTATGACCAAAATGGTTTGCTTAATCTCTGTAACTTGTACAAATGGCTCAGAGATTTTCTTCTGCTCAGATTTTGACTAAAGTGATTTTACCTTAAGATAAATGTTTTGATGAACAACAAGCATGTTGTGCAATGGTTATGCTAAAATGATGCTATTTAAGTATATACATAACTTGCATTAATGTTTTTACCTTGTAGATTATGTAACTTATAATTGTTGATGTTGTGACAAGTTATCTTAAACTAAACAAGATGGTGTTGTGACAAGTCAACCACATTTTTTATGTCTTTTGAAGGAGCAATATTTTTTTTAAAGTTCTTACTATGGATTGTGAGTTTTCCAAAAGGTATCTCAAACATCAATAATGGTTTGAACATTTTTGTTGTTTCTGCCACTTGTGATGAATAGAATGATTAAAAAACAAGCGCCAAGCTAAATCACCCAAGAATCAAATCAAAATCATATAAATTTTAGTATGGATATTTGGTTAAAACTTTTTGAATTAAAAAATTAGGGCTTTGTGAATTAAAAAATTACCTCTTATTGTGGAAATAAGCAATAGCAAGATTCACATCTTCTAACCTTAATGATGACTATGGCAAAATAAGTATGGATATTTGGTTAAAACTTTTTGGTAAATATTAAAGTAAAATAAGTGCATGTGGATATTTTTTATATTTCTCACCTAAAGAAGTAAAGTATAAATATTTGTTTGAATTTTTTGTTGAATATTAACCTGTTTGATGGTCGGGTAGTATTTTTTTTCCGATTTTACTTGTATATTAACGTGTTTGATGGCTGAGTAGCAAAAGTAGTTTATATATCAATAAAAGTTATCATGTTAACAGTATTGTCACATATAACACGAAAAGAGCTATCGTATTGTCACATACAACATAAAAAGACAAAGTTACAGTATTGTCACATACCCACGTTAAATTACACTTATTGAGAATCATAACTCTATATGGTCTTTGGTTGGTGGTGACATTTATGAATAGTATAAACTTTTGGGTGAATTGATGATAATTAGTTAATGACTTTTAGTTCTGGTTAATATTGTTGGAGTTTAATCATATTTCAAATGAATAATATAAACATATAATCACAAGTAACGAAATGAAAGACAAGATCATGTATATAAAGGAATTAACATAAGATAAAGAATCGTGATTGCGTACCTTTTAGCTAGTATATGCAAACGAACAATGAAGCTATGAACACGTGTATGTGTTCTTTGATGTACACGAAACCCAATCAAGTTACCAAAGTAGATAACCTCTATGGTTGCTCACAATACACGTTAAACAAGAACGATAGTATGCTAGTACTTGTTTATGAATTAAAACAACGAAACACATGGTTTTTGTTTTTGGTTTGGTCAAATAATAAAACCTTAATGTTTTATTATAATAGATCAATGAACATAGGATTAATAAGAATGAAATATTTTGGTCGGTGGTGGCTAGCAAATCACAAGACCATAATCACGAAACATGAACTGAATAACATATGTATCGTCAATTGCATATGGTTTTATTTATGGAGCAATTCATTTTTTGCCGCAAAAGTGATCAATACTTAAAAAAATGTGAGCCCCAAAATATTTTACATTTGCATTTGCCCCTTTGTGACCTATGAGACATATGCAACTTATGCAACTTCAACAAATGATGATAAGTGTCCAATATGCAAATAAATTTGTGTAAGATGGGATAACACTTGTGTAAGTGTCATCTTATGCGACTTAAGGTGTAATTTTTATGCGATTTTTTTCCAATCGCGCTTCAATCAACCACCCATGTTAACTCTTCATCACATACAACAACCATTTCAGCCAATGACAAGCTTTATATTCAAACCTAACATCTTCTCACTCAATCACTCACTCACACGTAAAGACACAATGTCATTCCTAAATATACAACAAGTTTAATAATTACCACAACTACAATTTCATTCATCTTTACCCCACCATTAATATTAAAAAAAAAATCATCCAAACAATTTTATCTAATCACACTTCAACCAACCACCCATATTAACTCTCCATCACATACAACTACTCTTTTAACTTTTGATAAAATTTAATTTCAAACCTACCACCTTCTCACTCACATACATAGACATAATTTCATTCCAAATATACAACAAGTATACCAGCTACCACAACCACTATTGCTTTCACCTCTACCACATCATTAATACTAAAAAATTCATCAACACAATTTTTTTCTAATCACACTTCAACCAACCACCCATATTAACTTTTCATCACATACAACTACCTTTTCAAAAAAGAAATCTCACCTATTTATATGCTTCTTGTGATATATGAGATTTTTTTTATCAAAAAGATAAAGAAGAGTGCTACAAACATAATGTACGTATAAAGAAAAGTTCAGCATAACACTGCAATCAACCTTAATAAATTTTACCTTGGATATTAACTCTACTCTTCATCACGCCCAGCTACACCTTTCAACCTTAAATTTGACCATGGACAAGAATCAAATTCAAACCTATCACATTATCACTCCAACACTCACTCACAGACAAAGACTGTTAGGACCGATAAACATAAGATTTATGTGGTTTGGAGGTCGGGGTTGGTGATTGAAGATGAAGATCTTCATCCTTCTTAGTGAGAGAAACTAGAGAGAGGGAGGAGAAAACACAAGGTTTATTGATAAGAACAAAACAATACAACTAGCCAAATGATTCACCTCACCCCTCATGGAGAGTCATGAGGGGTATTTATAGGCTCTAACTTTGCCACTTAAACGATACTAGTCCCTAAGGGCAAAGTATACTACGCATCTAGTCCAATTCACGTAAGTGGCGTTATCTTTAAAAAGCGAGGCTAACAATCTCCTCCAAGATAGCGTCACGTGAATGGTTACAATGAGACCTATAAATACAAAACAAAGTAAATTACAATAGTAATAAACAATGTTGACTTTCTTGAAGTGCGAGTCTCGTAGTCTAGATCTTGAGGCAAACTTGAAGTTCTCCCTTCCGATGACCTCGGCAAATGATCTTCTTGTAGCTCGAACTTCAAGCGAACGGTCTAGTTAGGTTATTACTCCTCCCAACTAGTGAGCCTTTTTTCTTTCTATGCTCCTCCCGAGGCCGACAACACTCTTCCAACACGTCTTTAATCTTGAGACACGCAATGGAGAAAGTAAACTCTTGAGCGTACAATGGTTGTCGTTCGGGAACATCATAACATAACTCACTTAGTATTGCATCCAAGTCGGTAAAAACCCCGATGTACACCACACTTCTCCTTCTTCTTCTTAAGCAAAATCCCTTCGCCAAACCAATCACGAAGATGAATCCGCAACTTCTCCTCCCGATGGTTGCGAGCAATCGGAATCATCATAATGTTGCGTACATGCCGTATTACCTTCTTGATGCAATTTTCAAACATCATAGCTTGATCAAAATTTCCGTGAGAATATGTCCCAAAATACTCTCAATATCGTCTCTCAAACCAACCTTTTATCGAACCTCCTTTGAATTCACCGGCTAAATGTAATGACCACATATGGAGATAGCCATGCGACTAACTTGAAAGGAAGTAAGCATCCCAACTTGTGACTTCTGCTTGTTCTAAATTTTGAACAATCCACAACCGTGTGACACGAGCACAACAACGTAACTCCTTAAAGTGATGGTTACACACCGCGAGCACTACAACGTAACTCCTTACCGTTATAACCGATTTTCAAATTTCATAATGTGCTCCAACAAGTTATCTTGAGACATGCATCCAACCAACCATCGTCTCAAAGATAAAGAAGTCCACCCGTGAAATGTCACTTCAATTCCGCATCAATAATACCGTACAAAAACTCCGTAGCCATTTTTTTCAAAATTTCCTCAAGCCGTGAATATAGTGTATCCCTCCGTGAAATTTTACCATACCAAATATTAGTACTCATAAAGCAATTTTGTATCCTATACATATGGATAACAGAATTGTTTATATATGACACGACCCACCAATTCATTTATACGAATAAAACACAAAGCCACATCCAATTGTCCATATCCGGTTACTGAAGCCCAAAGCACAAATGTTTGAAGCCCACGTCCAACTCCACACAAATATCCGGTGTTGTGAGAAGACCATAAGTACTCTCACTCACGTTTACCCTAAACCTAAAAAAACCACACTAGAAAAATGTACGCCTCTTTCTTTCCTAACACCAAACACCACATCTCTCATCAAACACCTCATCAAATCTGATCTCATACTCATCTCATCAACACACCTCAATCCGATTAACCTTGAACATAACCACAAACACAGTCTCAACCGAACCTTGACCTTGGTTATCATTATCTGCTCGACTCAGGAACGCGACATGGCTTCAAGATCCATCTTAGGGTCTCGGGTAGGTTTAACATGTGATAGTACCGTTTTGGGTTTGAGCGAACCAAAGAAACAAATAACATTCTTGTTATATTGTTGCTTTAAGAGTTCGGATATTATCATGGATTTGTGAAGATAATTGTTTCAATTAACACAATCTTAAAAGATTGCAAAAAAAAGTTGAAACTGAATCTGAGATCTATTATATTCAGTTTATGTGTCGAGTTTGATTGAAGTTGAGGTAGGATAGTCAGGGATTAGTTTAAGTTGGACTGGATTTGAGTCGAATCCATGGACTGATGATGGATGTTGAAACTGAAGTCGTGGTGTTATTTTTTTTGGTATATGGTATTTGGTCATGGTCTATGTTACGCGAATGGTATTCTTTTTCAGTTCTAGCTTACGCGTAACTTTCAGTCCAACTCTTATGCGTAACTACTTTCAAAACCTTAAGCGTAAAACATCTCTTGGTCCTTATCGTGGCCTTACGCGTAACGTCATGCTTATGCGTAAGCATACGCATAAACATATCGTGAGGCCATAGGGCGTGGCGTGCGCACGCGTAATTTTTTCTGGCGTAACTTCACGCACACGCGTAACTCCTTTGTAGATTCTTCTTACGCGTAAGTTTAGGGTTTTGACCCTTTGACCACTTTTTCCGCGAGTTTTCCGATTGAAAATACGACCGATCTTCATATAAAACCCAAAAGCATAAAATGCTTCCTTTTCTTTTTTTGACCATTTGAATCGACGGTTGACCATTTGATGTTTCACGGATATATTGGTACAAAAAGCATAAAAGTGACTGTTTGGATAAGACCCAAGACAGATGTACATGAAAATAGAGGACTTTTTGACCAAAACAAGGATACCAAACATGTAAAAAACTGTTATACCCACAAATCGGAAATTTTTTTTCCGACCACATAAAAAGCGCAAAAACAGTTAATAAAACATGTGTAAAACCAACATAAATCAACAAACAACAACCTGGGCTCGTTATACCAATTGTTAGGACCGATAAACATAAGATTTATGTGGTTTGGAGGTCGGGGTTGGTGATTGAAGATGAAGATCTTCATCCTTCTTAGTGAGAGAAACTAGAGAGAGGGAGGAGAAAATACAAGGTTTATTGATAAGAACAAAACAATACAACTAGCCAAATGATTCACCTCACCCCTCATGGAGAGTCATGAGGGGTATTTATAGGCTCTAACTTTGCCACTTAAATGATAGTAGTCCCTAAGGGCAAAGTATACTACACATCTAGTCCAATTCACGTAAGTGACGTTATCTTTAGAAAAAGCGAGACTAACAAAGACACAATGTCATTCCAAAATATATACAACAAGTATACCAACTACCACAACCACAATTTCATTCACCTCTACCCCACCATTAATATTAAAAAAAATTCATCCAAACAATTATTATAATCATACTTCAAGGAACCACCCATATTAACTCTCCATCACATACAACTACCCTTTCAACTATGGGTTATATTTATTTTCAAACGTAACACCTCTCACCCAATCACTCTCTTACATACATAGACATAATATTTTTTCCTAAATATACAACAAGTATACCAACTGCCACAACCATTATTTCTTTCACCTCTACCCCACCATTAATACTATAAAAGTTTCATCCACGCAATTTTTTCTAACCACACTCCAACCAACCACCCATATTAAATGTTCATCACATACAATTACCTTTTCCAAAATAATTCTCGTCCACTTATATGCTTCTTGTGACTGAGATTTATGAGTAATTCTTTTATCAAAAATATAAAGAATAGTGCTACAAACTTAATGTACGTATGGAGAAAAGTTTAGCATAAAACTTCAACTAACCATAATAAGTTTTACATTTTGTTAGGATTCAAATATTATGTGTTAGATGATTCGGGTGGTCTTGGGAGATCAAAATACATGTTTTTCATTTTAGAGAGAGAAAGTAGAGAGAGAGGGTGTTCTTGCTAGAGGTTTACACAAATTGTAGAGTATTAGATTATGAGCACCACCCTTCCATGGATGGAAGGGGTATTTATACTTACATGAGAAACGACCTCCTATCGGCTGTGGATCGGGGATACGGTGGGTAAAGACCCGTCCTTCCTCCACGGTGTTGCACTAAACTATTTTACGCTACTGACTAACTAATAAACTACTAAATAACTTAAATAACGACAAGTCTACGAGCTACCTTATGCTAGATAATATTTGGGGTGACCGACTCTTCACTATGGAATTTTCTAATTCCTAACAATCTCCCCCTAAGGGAGGTCACCCCATGTTTTACATTTCGAATCCTAGCATTCTATTCTTGTCTTTAGTTCTGAGCTCGTAGACTTCAATTCTTCAAGTTCAACAATCTTTGTGCTTTTGTAGCAATTCTTCAAAGTCCACATTGATTTGTACTTTTAGTGGAGGCCTTTAACTGATCCACATCTTGATGATCTTGAGCTTTCTTTGAGATCATCACCACGATAAATCTCTGGATCACCCTTTATTGTGTTGCCATCATGTGAAGTTGTGACTTTCGGACCGACATGCTCACACTTTTGAATCATGACATCTTTCCATCGAGTAGCGGAAGCCTTCTTGGTTCATGATATTTGCGGCGTGACGAAGCATAGTATGAAATATCGAGCCGTGTTATGTAAATATGCACCACCATGATTTCTTCAAATTAAGTGTGGATCTTGTGAGCATGCGGCTTTGGATTGACTTCTCAATTCGATCACCGCAATCGTCGGGTGTACCGCATCTGACAACATTAGCAATAAAGCGCACGAAAGTGTCTTTGATCACTTTCGTTGAATTGAGGTACACGACCCACGGTTCCCGTTGATCGAGACAAGTCTTGCTGTGATCGGTAGGATTCCTAAGAATCTCCTTGACGGGGTTTCGCAATGTTCTAGTTGTTCTCAAACCGGAGCGTCTCAAAGAAGACAACACGGAGTGAGTGAACCAATAATTGAGATTCACCGATTGATGAAAAATTGATTTGAAAACAATCACGTATTGCTTAGAATAAAGAGTTTTGCAATACGACGAAGGTTTTATGAGAAAGATCAATTTTCAATCAAAATACTTTTGTATTTGAAAATAGTACACAATCGACGTGCTAGTGAAAAGAAGAGATTCGCACATCGACCGGTTTTCTAAAAGTATTTTTCAATCGAGAGATACTTTTGAATTTTGAAAACATAAGTACACATTCGACGTGCTAGAAAAGAAGATTTGCACATCGAACGGTTTTCCAAAAGTATTCGTCAATTCATTCTCGGACCAAGGTTGATTCACGGTGAATCTCCCATTGTTTCTATCCGGTTGTCACAAGCTTGATCTTTTGCAAAATCTCACATGTCACCCACCAAGAGCTTGTTTGATGTTGGCTCTAGAAGGATTTCCATCTTCATCGTGAATACTTTTACATACCACTCGGATGTTACGCAATACCACAAGGATAATGCGTGGGACTCTTAATATGTACTTACTTTCCACATTGTGTGAAACAAAGAAGTCTTCAATAATTTAGTGTCCTAATGAGATGTTGTGGATGATCTCTTGGCTCTAGACTCAATCGTGCATATTTGGTTCTGTGTGGGGAGACTAGGGAGAGGTCTCCTTCTTCAATATCAACAATCTCTAAGAGAAAGTCGATAGATAATGTCGGTTCCCGTGAGAATGAAACAAGCCCTTTTAAGAGGAACTTGAGTGGCTTGGGAAGTTTAGTGCGATCGTCCTTTGGGTCCATGACGTCTTGTCTTCAATACCGGTGTTACCTTAGTAACATCCAAGAGCATATGTATTGAACCCGTTCTTCGCCCTAAGGTTGAATTGATGGAGGCTATTTCTTTTCACCCTTTTCACATTCAGGTTCTTTTCATTCTTCAACCCCTTCATTGCTTACCGAGACTTCATAACTAGAACCTTGTTGGGTTTATTCCATTACTAGCTCATCTCGATCCGCACTCTTCCCATATTCTCATTTTCTCCTTTTTTCAATATTCCTAAGGACTCTACACTATCTAGTGGATTATCCTCGGAAGATCCCTCCGGTTCAGCGGATCGTGGGAACAAATACCTAACCTAACCATCCTTATAACACCATGCATAAAGTAAATTTGGTCGGTCTTTTGGTATTGTTCATTCCTTCTCGAAACCAATTGAAAATCATTTGGAAAACCAATCAAGGTACTTGTGATACGAGATCAAAGCATTTTGTACCTTAATAGTTTTGATCATTTAGAAAACCTCCCCTTCAACATGTGCGTATGATTTAGAAATTGTTTAGCACAAGGAGGCAAGAGGACTTTGAAATATTTTCTTTGATCACAATTTTCATACGAAAAAGCCATTTGATTTTCATGGTAAAATTCTCCCCCTCAATATGTGCATAAGATTTTTGAAATCATTTTTATCACATAGAGGCAAGAGTTCTTTTGAAGCACATCCACAATCACAAAATCCATTAAGAAACCATATGAAAACACAATCAAGGTACTTTATAATCTCTTTTAAAAAACTTTTGTACCTCGATGGTTTTGCTCCCCTCAATATGTGCTTCGAGATTCGAAAGCGTTTAGCACATACGAGAGAGCGACTGCACAATTGAATCAAACGATCACCTTATATCAAATTTCATTATTAAATCACAAATTCTCCCCGATCAAAATATCAAACCCTTTGAGATTTTGGATCCCAAGTGATTTAATCGGTTTATAAAACATGGGAGAATATGTGGCCTGGTTTAAATACTCATCATGTTTTGGATAAATCCTCCTCCTCAACATGTGCATTGTGTATGAAATCGTTTGGCACATGGAGGCGGGAGTGCCTTTAAAGGACTAAAACCAATTCCATTAAAAGCAGATTTGAGATTTAAAACACGATCTTTACCCGATCAAAATTTCAAACCATTTGAGATTTGTAATCCCAAAGATTTAAATTATTTAGAAAATTTTAGGGAAAGGCGTGGCAAGATTTAATTTTGAAAGATGATGATAGAACCATTTAAACATTAAAGATTGTTAGTGTCGGTATGATAGTTTTAAAGAGATCTTTTAGTAAAATAAAACAATTTCACAATCAAACAAGAATGAAAAAGATTTCATTTTGAAAGACCTTGATTCTAAAGAAAAATCATACCATGACATAACATTAAATCTTTAGATCACTACTTTTGTTGTACAAAGCGGAACTTTTGTGAAGAAACATCGTTTGAAAATATTTTATTTTAAATCACTCTCCCCTCAATCCATGACCGTAGTCAATAATTGAGTGACTTAGGTTTTGATAACATGAAGTCCGGTGATTTTCAAAATTTAGTCCAATATATTTTCAAAAACGACATTTTTCCATTTTCAAAACAATTTAATTCAATTTACTCAAAATTGTTTAAAAATGGTATCCTGCACAAAGATTCGTTAGTGGTTCGAGAAGCTTTTGTTGTTGTTCTTTGGCGTTGGAAGAAAACCGTCTGCATATGCGGTGAGACTTCTTCATACGTTGCATTTTGAATGCCAACCGAGGTCAAATTAAGCTCCGTTTTCTTCAATCACTTAGAAGAAAACCATCTGCTATGCGGTGAGACCTCTTATGTTGCATATATGCCAACTCTCCATTGAAGTCCAATTAAGCTCCGTTTCTTCATTTGTCAACCCAAGAAATAGTTACCCTTTCCTTTCGCATCCAATCATCATCATTAGTGGGATCCGGATCGGGAACATTCTTATATCCATGATATACGCATACGTTAGTGAACACACATACAAATATATGGTGGTCGACATCACCCATAACAACAATCGACTAATTAAAGTCAATTCAACATAACAATCGGATCATATATAGCATGGGAATAATGTGTTCATCAAACTTTAATCATCTAAACCTAACAATCATATCCTAGAAACCTAGTCCTTCAACATAGGCAATTATATTTTTCGGATAAACACGTGGGATAATTAAGAAAGTCCGTTAGATGATATAAATTTGAAAATATTCTTCCCTCAATCAATGACTCTTTTTCTTGAAAAGTTTTAAAAGTCTTTGAAGTCATCGATTGAGTTTTTAATTGTCTGAAAACTCGATCCCGATTGATTTTTCAAGCAACTCATTTTACCACCATTTTGAAATACAACAAATATTTTTACGAAGAATTATAGACGGAAAAACATTTGTGTAGGAACAACGATCCTTGACATACTTTCCTTAAATTGTTTTAGGATAAGTGCACGAAATATTTGAAAATTGTTTTAGCGTAGCACTTTCCTTTCTTTTGAAGAAGCGGGTTGCTATCTCAAATAATAGCAAGCCATGGTTTAAGCACGGGTTACTGATCAAATAAGCGCAAGCCATCATTTGAAGCCCGGTAATCGAAATAATCGTAAGCCATTATTTGAAGCACGGGTTACTGATGCAAAATAAGCGTAAGCCATGGTTTGAGACATGTTTAGAAAAGAAATATTTACACCTTCTGCTCGAACTTCATCTATGGTCCCGTGCCATTATTGAATGACATTTCTAAGACCGTAGATGTTATCGATACCAGAAGACATGTCTTGGAAAAACATTTTTTTTTTTTTGTCTTTTTCAAATTTTCTGATTTTTATGGCTTTTTGAAAATTTTATATTTTTCTATTTTGTTTTGATGGTTTTATATTTTTCTATTTTCTTTTTGTTGGTTTTATATTTTTGTATTTTGTTTTCTGAAAAATATATACAAGGATAGAATAGATGATATAGTTAAAGAAGATGATGATACGAGTACCGAGATAAGGATATCGAGCAGCCCCGTTGTAGAAGATAGAAGTCATCATCTCTTAAACATTCACCACCAAAGCTTCGGGGCTCTTGCATTGAAGAAAGAAATTGAACCATCCGAAGTGAGACTTTGGCGACTTCCCCAAACCGAAAATCCTTTGGATGAGCGCAGATTGAAGCTCTATTTCAAGCTTTCCTTAGCGGTGCAGAGATGCACACCATAATCATAAATCCCGCTGCTCCATTTGAGAGCGATAATCGAGGTTCTTCGTTCGGGGTTATATCATCCAATAAGAACGACAGAACGTTTCATCCCACTCATAAATAACACTTCTCAAATTTCCTTTCAACCGACGTCAAGCGATCCATTCCAAAAGGTGTCAAGAGAACAATTCCCCAAGTAGTTGAATTGATGCGATCGGTCTCTTTGTATAATGCTCTAGAACTCTCCCAAATACACTTCATGAGGGAATGAAGAACACCTTCCAATGTTCACATTTTTCTTCCACGATGAATGTGTATGAAGCTCAAGAACCCAAGTACACCAATATCCAAGAACTCTCCCAATACACATCAAGAGGGTAATGTAGAACACCTCCCTATGTTCACATCTTTCGTCCCTAATGAATGTGTATGAAGCTCAAGTATCCAAGTATACTAATACACAAGGAATGAATAACGATAACATTGAAGAAGCGGACCAAGTCATCGATTATCTCTGCGGGTGACAATCTGCGGATGTCAACACCGGAATAAGTGATTATATCTCGAATCACCGATTAAGCACTCAAGTGAAACAAATGAGCATCCCAATGTACACAATCTCTCTCCCGATCATTGCGATACCATCGAAATCACCACACACTAGTGTACCTCTTTTATCTTGAAACTTTTCTAACATCACTTCCCCACGTAGATGAAATACTAACACTAAACGCCTTGATGAGTAAAACCTTGAGTTTCTCTGCGGTCATGACATTTGTTTTCCGGGATAACTTCAATCACTTAGAAGTATTAAGTCCATCAAGTTTACTCGCCATGAGTCAAACCTTGAGTTTCTCTCATGTAATAACATTTGTCTTCCGGGATATCTTCAATTACTTAGAAGTATTAAGTTCATTCAAGTTTACTCGCGTTTAGATGCTTATCTCCTTACTCCTTCTTTGGTTTTGACACTTGAATCGGAACTCTTTGAATCCCAAATACTTGAAATTTGTTGAGAAGATCGCTTGAAGTCTTTGTGAGAATCAACATCTTTGAATAATGTGAGCAAGTCTAATTGGGATTAAATTGACATATCACATTCCCCAATTAGTGCTCTCCCTAAACCGACAATCTTTTAATAAATGCCCGAATAAGAAGAAGTCTTTTGATAATCAAATGCAACTCGTCTTTAGTCTTCTAACATGTAGCGAGAGAATGTAGAACGGATCAGACTCGACCTTCTTCAAGATTATCTGGTTGGGAATAGATAGTTAACATCTTCAACTCACCAAAATAAGAACATCACCAAAAGCATCCCAATCAACTTACATCTTGCAAATCCCTTAACTAAAATCCTCCCAATCAAACAAGAACGAAAGATGTTCATCAAGGAAATCGACAATCGGGCCATAACGAACACACAAGATGGTAACACCAAACTACCAATCACATCAAACAAGAACAGAGAGATTGTTCGGAATCATCATGTTGATGTATACGTGTAGCATTAACCGAAAGCACTTTGTCGATAAACTCATCAATCCGAGTGAAGATGTCAACCAACGGCTCTTAGAAGAAACTCCATGTAAAGATGATCCGATAAGAAGAAGCTCGGTTCTTACATGAGTTTGGAGCCGTTTGACCATTTATTCTCGATAACAATCAACAATGCAAAAATTCACACTTCTTCTCCCCTCAAGAATTGCATACGGAGATGCCATTCTTGATTAAACAAGTGAAAATCATCCAAATGTAGTCAATTCACACTTCTCCCCATAAAATTAGCACGAGGATGTCGCCATCGTCATCATAGTTGAGCAAGTGGAATAAGAAAACAATCATTGGTAGTCCGGTTCACTTGATAAATGAAAGCCATGGAAAAAGCATGAAGCATGTTGATGAGAATGGTCATTAATAAGAAGATTTCTCTTCTTGGAAGATAAAGCGCATTGAGCGTACACTTTTCTTTTCTTTAGATAAGAAGATTTCTTCTTTGGAAGATAATGAGGCTTGAATTTCTTTTCTTTGAGTATTCAAACGTCATAATCTCTCTCTTTTCAAATCTCTTAGCAAAACATGTAATCATCCCCATTATCATTCATAGGCTATTTGTCGTGACGGTGATGGAGAAAACCCGATATAATGAATTTGACCACAAGTAAACTACCCCGAACTCATGACTTAAACTTGCACATATGTAACAAAGAGCGGTTACGAGAATTCATGCCCATTTGAATCTCTAAGTACTCTATACTCTTCACCCAACCAACCATCAAGTAATAGACGTACATTACCTCTTGAAAATCCACAATTGAATGTGACATCGAGCACTACAACGTAACTCCTTTAAGTGATAGTTATTTTGAGGTGATAAGAGCCCAATTCCCCAAGTGGTAAAAGAAAAGGTAATAGTCACCCAACAATAACTAGATTTCCAAGTCTTTGTTTTTGATAATAAGCTCGAACAAGGATCATGAAGAATCTTCATCCAACCATCCCGATATCTTCGGATACTAAGTACACTCGCCCGTGATATTTTACTTCAACCTCAAATAAATAATCTTGAATTACCGTTGTCACATCTTCTTACGAATCTGCTCAAATCTAGCCTCCTTTGACTTATTAAGTGAACTATGATAATGGTTTCATCCCGACCATGGTTTAATGAGCATAACCCGTAAAACTTTGAAGTAACCAAACCGCCATGACGAATATCCAAACACACATCCAATTCATGAAGTACACCCTTTTTCCCTTCTTGAAGCGAAACCGTGACACCAACATCAAAAGATCCGAATTACACTTTCTCTTCTCCAAGATGGTTCCATCATTACGGATTTTACAACTCTATGGTTTAAACCGAGAAATAGTTTCTTCATGGGGTTTTACAAAACCAAGAATAAACCGTAAGATAGATCCGAAATGCACTTTACTAATACGGGATGTTTCCATTGTCACGGGATTTTACAAGTCTATGATTTAAACCGAGAAATAGGTTCTTTCGCGGGATTTTACAAAATCAAGACAAAACCGTAAACAATGTCAGCTTGAATGTGTTATGACAACTTTGGTTTTGGTGAATATCTGTTTTAGGGGAACATGCAGTGGTTCATCAACGGTTCATCATCCAACATCATCAACATCATCAACCAACCAAACAACACTTTGGTAAACACAGCATTCACGCAATCTGTCGGCTATTGTAGTGACCACATGGAGAAGTAAACACGATATACCAAACTTGATCATGAAGTAAAATTCCCCAGATTTGTTACTTAAACTTGTACTAATCCTCGTGAAAAAGAAACGTGTACCCAATGTACAAAACCTCTTGACGTATCCTCAACTGCGTGAGACACCAAAGTGATAGTTACGTTGTTGGTAAAGCGAGAAAGAATCACACCCGTAACTAAATAGCCAAGTCTTTATCACACTCTGTAAATGCCCAAACAAGTCATCTTCGCGGAAGGGTAGAAAGAAAGAAGACGAAAATAAGTAAACGCGTCCGAAAAACGTCACTTCAAATCCAAATAAGAAATACCGAACAAACAACCCTGTAGTCAACATTTTCCAATACACCCTTCAAGCCGTGACATAATATTTCTCGTGAAAATATAGAAACCAAAGTATCAAACTGCATAGCATAACAACTCTCCCCATCACACCAAATCTCATCACGCAACCAATCTCTTTATCAAAATGCACCAACAGAATACAAATCGCCGCCAAAGAATATTCGATTCATAAGATTAATTATTTTTCCAAATTGAAGCTCAAATCTCCTAATAAGTGTAATCACCCCATGAATAAAATACCACTTGAGACCCGATCCATATCCGTTTCATAAACAAATTAGATCCAATAACAAATCATTAAACCCGGTCAACATAATCACCCAATACAACACAATTTCGCACATGAAGACTCAATTCATTCCAATTTAAATCATTTTATCACGTTAACAACGCATGCGTTTCAGCCCATGATCTCAATAATAACCCCGATACAATCTCAACATACGGTCCAAAAAAATAGAGATACTTTTAGTAGGTTTGATAAATGATTGATAACAATAATTTCGGAATAAATGTGAGCATCTCATAACCACGTGATCCCTTATATTTCAGTCCAATTCC
Source organism: Chrysanthemum lavandulifolium (assembly GCA_022545495.1). Taxonomy (NCBI): domain Eukaryota; kingdom Viridiplantae; phylum Streptophyta; class Magnoliopsida; order Asterales; family Asteraceae; genus Chrysanthemum; species Chrysanthemum lavandulifolium. Next base: position 45,827,635 of record CM040240.1, on the reverse strand, counting down.
CACGAATGCAACTCAAACTCAAATTATATAACTGAATCCATCAAAAACAATTTCACGTGATCCCATCTTAAACTTTTAATAACACGAATGCAAGGCCCCATGAGTGAGTATACATAAACTTTCGGCCCAATGCCCAACAACCCAAGTCCATTCCAAAATGATTTCGTGGCCCAAAACAGAGATAACACAATCCAAAACAAATGAAGACCAACTTAACCAAAGCGCACAAAATCATATACTGGCCCACGAGATTTGCATATCTGATTTTTGGCTGAACCACATAGTAACCCTAATATTTAGGAATATAAGACACACTATCCCTAAATCCCTCTAACCCTAATCATATTAATCGATTAAACCACAGCCTCCACCTAACTTTACTCTTAAAAACTCACTTAACAAATAAAATCCAGATCGCACATCATCAACCAAATTACAACGAATCTCACGACATATCCTCGCACACTCAATCATCATCATCTCATATCCTTCAAAAATTTACCACCCACGAACAAAACAATCAACAAAACCATGGTATCCTTTTCCTTTTTACTGATTCATATGGCTAATTTGAACACCAACATATTCTGGCCCACCTTCTTCTTCTTGTGAGGGCACGAGCTTCACTAATAGCTTCAAGATCATAGCATAAGGTCTCGGGTAAGAAACATGTTTGTGCATACGATTCATCCATACCGAACAAAAGATGGATTAAAGCACGAGTTGTTTTGAATCATTCTTAGATGTTTTCGGATATTAACATGAATCTTGGATTCATAAATAATCTGTGATGATATTAGGTTCGTGTATTAGGACCCCCAAGGTCTTGATGTTTCATTAATTGACACGAACTAAATCTGAGATTCTTGATGTTTTATTAATGTTTTGCACGAGTCTTGGTTTATTGTTGAGAGTTGATGGAGTGGATGAGAGGGTTAAGGGTTGAGTCAAGGTCTAGGATTTGTTGAATTGGACATGGGATTCAGTCGTGATATGTTTATCATCTGCTCTTGCTTTACTTTCAAACGTCTTGGACTGATGAATTATAACTGAAGTCGAGTACTATTTATGGTACAAGGTTGGTCTTGTGTACGAGTCTCGATGGCAATAAGTATTGTTGTTGAGGTCGTGGTCTCCTTCTACCTTTCTGTAAAGTTGCATAAGGTCCAAAGCAGGTCGCTACCAATTTAGCAAGTCACTAACTCTTTAAGTCCAGTAGCAAACTTTGAGTCAAGTCGCTAGTCAAGTCGCTAGCAATGACATAAGTCGCTAGCCCAAGTCGCTAGCATAAGTCGCCTGCACAAGTCGCTAGCACAAGTTGCTACGACTTGTAAAGACAAGTCGCTAGTAAGTCAAAACTTACATGTCGCTAACCTTTTTCATTACAAATCGCTATTGACTCAATAGTCAATAGTTAAGTCGCTACATTTAGCACAAGTCGCTACTAGATACATTGAATCTGGACTGTTTTCTGTACAACTCGCTAACATGATAAATGACTTAATCCGGCGTTAATTCCGACCATGTTTTTGACCATTTCTCCATATTTACCCAGAAAAACATTAAAAAGTTGCAATTTTTGACCCAATTTGACCTCTAAAATGACCAGCAGACCACTTAACATCACAGTTTTGGTACAGAAGTCACAAAAATCATTAGTTACAATACTGCTGTTTTGACAAAGTTATTTTGACACAAAACAAATTTGAGACCAAGAAAGCTACACATGACATATTTGACCAACAGAAAAAAAAGGATGCAAAAAAACATGTCAAGAACATGTTATACCACGAATACCACAACAGTTTTAAAGCATATTAGACCAAAAGTGATAAATGAGACCATGTATAAAACAGTTAACCATGGAACAATAGATTTCGACCATCAAAAAGTACCAAATACAGCATAACAACATGTTTAGAAACCACAATAAATCATCCAAACACAACAACCTTGGCTCTGGTACCAATTGTTAGGATTCAAATATTATGTGTTAGATGATTCGGGTGGTCTTGGGAGATCAAAATACATGTTTTTCATTTTAGAGAGAAAGTAGAGAGAGAGTGTTCTTGCTAGAGGTTTACACAAATTGTAGAGTATTAGATTATGAGCACCACCCTTCCATGGATGGAAGGGTATTTATACTACATGAGAAGCGACCTCCTATCGGCTGTGGATCGGGATACGGTGGGTAAAGACCGTCCTTCCTCCACGGTGTTGCACTAAACTATTTTACGCTCTTGACTAACTAATAAACTACTAAATAACTTAAATAACGACAAGTCTACGAGCTACCTTATGCTAGATAATATTTGGGGTGACCGACTCTTCACTATGGAATTTTCTAATTCCTAACACATTTGATATTAGCTCTACTCTTTATCACACCCAAATACCCACTTCAACCATAAATTTGACCTTGGACAAGATTCAAATTCAAACCTAACATATTCTCCGTCAATCACTCACTCACACAGAGACACAATATCATTACTAAATATATAACAAGTATACCAACTACTACAACAACTATTTCATTTACATCTACCCCACCATTAATATTAAAAAATTCATCCAAACATTTTTTCCTTATCACACTTCATCCCATCACCCATATTAACTCTCGATCACATACAACTACCTTTTTAACTTTGGATAAAACTTAATTTCGAACCTAACACTTTCTCACTCAATCACCCACTCACATACAGAGACATAATGTCACTCCCAAATAGGAGGTGATTTGCACACTCTTATAAATGATTGGGACACTTAAATTTTGAGTGTTTGGACATTTATACCCTCACATTATTTTTAGTTATGTTTATCCTGTAAGGGTATAAATGTCCAAACACCCAAAATTTGAGTGTCCTAATCATTTATAGGAGTGTGTAAATCACCTCCCTTCCCAAATATACAACAAGTTTACTAACTACCACAACCACGATTTATTTCACCTCTACCCCATCATTAATACTAAAAAAAAATTCATCAACACAATTTTTTCTTATCACACTTCAACCAACCACCCATATTAACTCTTCATCACCTACAACTACCCTTTTATAAAAGAAATTTCACCCACTTATATGCTTCTTGTGACTAAGATATACGAGTTATTGTTTTATCAAAAAGATAAAGAATAGTGCTACAAACACAATGTATGTATAGAAAAAAGTTCAACATAAAACTTCAACCAACCATAATAAATTTTACCTTGGATATTGATAGAATCGTTTAGAACTCGAGATTTCTTAGATCTCATCAAGGGATAACAATAACAAAGACAACAATATGCAGCAAAATAAATAGAAGAACAATTGTTATTTTTACAAGGTTTTCTTCGCAGTTATCTTTTCAATTACAAACACAAATAGCCCCAATTCTACTTGATCAAGTGTAGAACGGTTACTCAACAATAACATAGATCAAAGATCCGTTGAACACACACTACTCTAGGTGTTTACAAGAACAACCATACGTCTAGGGAACACACATTTTATCAGTCGACTAGATTTTCTGTGCACTCTTAAAACCTAGACCCAATGTTCACATCTTGACACATACAAAACTAAACTCGAGATTTGTTAGATCTCGTATAGGGATAACAATAAAAAAGACAACAATATGCAACGGAATAAATCAAAGAACAATTGTTATTGTAACAATGTTTTCTTCATCATTATCTTCTCAGCTACAAACATAAATAGCCCCAATTCTACTTGATCAAGTGTAGAACGGTTACTCAACAATAACAGGGATCAAAGATCCTTGAGTCTGAACACACTACTCTAGTCGTTTACAAGAACAACCATACGCCTAGGGAACACACACTTTATCAGTCGACTACATTTTTTGTGCACACTTAAAACCTAGACCATGTATCTCTTAATATAATAGAGACATCTAGGGTTTACAAAGACTCCTAATAGTTAGTATTATCTTTTAAGCCATTGTAGTTTCGTATTTGCTTCATTCATCTTAATACTGTTTTGTATTTATCAACTCAATATAAATCCTAACAATTTTCCCCTGGTTGATAATATTCTTCTGGATCTTCTATGAATGAAACACACTTCCCCTAAGCTCAACTCGTGTGAACTTAAATAACATGATGTACCACCAAGGATCTGCAAGTTGCAAAACTTCTATGTACTTCTTCTTTCCATTTTTTTCATTATCTACTAGGAGAAGCTAAATAGATGCAACTTTGATCTTAACAACTACAAAACATATATTACACTTCCAATCCAACCTTCTAATGCCTCAAAGTACCCTCCATAATACCAAAAAGCTTACTAAAAATGAAATTAAGGTAGTAGAAACTTAAACCAACAGTGGTAATAATGACTAGCAGTAGTAAAAACATTCTCCTCATGTGGTGCATGTAAATGATTAAACACACTATAATATGCTTCCCATGAATTCCAAGTGTTAACCATTTCTTGTGACCAAAAGCAATAAAATCAACCATAAGAGCTATACAAATAACTACCCAACAGTAGCATCAAATACCATGTAGTATCATCCATGAATGAACATCACTAATCTCTCATCATTAGGTTGGAAAAATGACTAACAATAATATTCGAGACCAAGCAGTAGTAATCAATGAAGAACATCATCAAACGGTCGAAAAGTAGTAAAATACTCTAGCAGTAGTAACTACTAACTAGCAGTATTTACTTAAGGTCAGCAGTAGTAAGTGTCACGCGAATACCATATAAGCAGTAGTAAACAAAACAAATATAACCTCTTATTCCTTATTACCACGTTTCAAACAAATACCTGTATTCGAAACACTTCTATAAACATCTCTTCCAAAATCCAAAATTTGTAGCAAATACGCACAATAGTAAATTATCCAATATCAAACCACCTGTATTGTCGTATCATACAAAAACATTAGTCGAACACAAAGCTTCAATCAGTAGGCTAAAATAAGTTATATAAAATCTATTCGAACACAAAATTTCCACCTTTAGTCCATAATGAGCTCATAAAATAAATCAATCTCAACCCATATACCATTGAATAACCAGTTTCATCCTAATAATAACTCAAACTTGCACGCCTCCTATTCTCATCAAAACTTAGTTAACAAATAAATATCATAAGCAGCCTTGTAGACTTATCTCCTTATCACAACATAACCTTGAATCACAGACAGTATTAACTGATAAGAACTAGCAGCACAAGGTTCCATGTTGTTCAAGCAGCATTAATACAAACTTGATAGTATTAAAACTCCGAAGGAAGCATTAATAGTCGAGCAACACTTCAACTAGCAATATTAACTTATAGGAGCAGTAGTAATGCATGAAGGCAGTAATAACATGAAAGATGAACAATACTAACTTCCAAAAGCAGTAGTAACAGATAGTCGAGCAGTACTAACACACCTTGGCAGTACTAACATAAAACGAGCAATACAAACTTACACGAGCATCACTAAGTACAAGGAACTTACCATGGCAGTATTGATATTAAAACTGAACGACCAATACTATGTGAACATGCATCAATACTTAGTATCCAACACCAATCATATCTTCCCCTCACACGCATAACCTGCTTTGAAGATCGTGACATTGATGCTCTTTCCTCCCGTAGCAATTAACTTACTAGCCTTACATGTTGAATTAGTTACTTTATTCTTCATTGCAGCAACATGTTCGTCCAGATTTATCATGTTGCACCTTTAGGGTTGTATGAATCACAACCATATTATCAAAACAAGACATACCTCACCAAACTTCCAATAAAATCGAGCCATAACACAATTAAAGAACATAACTCAAATTGAATTCCGCTGATTCAACAAGTAGGCCACGATTTGTATGCAAATAATACGACAAAAATTAAGAACAAACCCTAAAATTCAAATAACATGAACCTCTATGCAACAGTTTTCAAGAATTAATATCTTATGTTTAAGACCTCAGATTGAAGGTCCCTCCGATGAGAATGTACCTTGATATGCAAGGAACCTCCAATAACAATTTCGTTACAATCCAATGGTTAACGAATGGGATATCGCCCTTGGAAAACAGCACTGCAGAAAGTTACGAATTTTGAAAACAGATATAAATTTTTCTTCTTCGCCAAGAAAACCTTGTAGATCCTAGATCACAAGACTCCAGGCTCTGATACCAATTGTAGAATCGTTTAGAACTCGAGATTTGTTAGATCTCATCTAGGGATAACAATAACAAAGACAACAATATGCAGCGGAATTAATCAAAGAACAACTGTTATTGTAAAAAGGTTTTCTTCATCATTATCTTCTCAATTACATTCACAAATAGCCCCAATTCTACTTGATCAAGTGTAGAATGGTTGCTTAACAATAACAGGGATCAAAGATCCTTGAGGCTGAACACACACTACTCTAGGCGTTTAAAATAACAACCATATGCCTAGGGAACACACACTTTATCAGTCGACTACATTTTCTGTGCACACTTAAAACCTAGACCTTGTATCTCTTTATATAAAAGAGACATCAAGGGTTTACAAAGACTCCTAGCAGTATTATCTTTTAAGCCCTTGTAGTTTCGTATTTGCGTCATTCATCTTAATATTGTTTTGTATTTATAAACTCAATATAAATCCCAACAGATATTAACTCTACACTTCATTACGCCCAGCTACCCCCTTCAATCTTAAATTTGGCCTTGGACAAAATTATTTTTCAAACCTAGCACCTTCTCACTTAATCACTCACTCACACACATTGATACCATGTCATTCCTAAATATACCACAACTATCGTTTCATTCACATCTTCCTAGGTAGTTTTGATGTCTTAAATAAATTTCATCCACACAGTTTTTTCTAATCGTACTTCAACCAACCAACCATATTAACTCTTCATCACATACAACTACCCTTTCAGCCATTGACAAGCTTTAATTTCAAATCTAATATCTTCTCACTCACATACATAGACATAATGTCATTCCCAAATATACAACAAGTAAACTAGCTAACACAACCACTATTTCTTTCACCTCTACCCCACCATTAATAGTAAAAAGATTCATCCACACAATTCTTCCTAATCACACTTCAACCAACCACCCATATTAAATTTTCATCACATAGAACTACCATTTCAAAAAATAAATCTCACCAACTTATATGCTTCTTGTGACTGAAATATATGAGTAGTTCTTTTATCAAAAAGATGAAGAATAGTGTTAAAAATACAATGTACGTATAGAGAAAATTTTAGCATAAAACCTCAACCAACCATAATAAATTTTACCTGGGATATTAACTCTACTTTCCATCACGCCCAACTACACCTTTCAACCTTAAATATTGACCATGGACAAGATTCAAATTCAAACCTAACACATTCTTACTCAATCACTCACTCACAGACACAGACACAATGCCATTCTTAAATATACAACAAGTATACAAACTACCACAACCACTATTTTATTCACCTTTACACCACCATTAATACTAAAAAATCATCGAAACACTTTTTTCTAATCACACTTCATCCCATCACTCATATTACCTATCCATCACATACAACTACCCTTTTAGCTTTGGATAAAGTTTAATTTCAAACATAACACCTTCTCACTCAATCACCCACTCACATACAAAAACACAATGTCATTCCCAAAGATACAACAAGTATATCATCTACCACAACCACTATTTCTTTCATCTCTACTCCGTCATTAATACTAAAAAAAATCATCCACACAATTGTTTCTTATCACACTTCAACCAACCACCCATTTTAACTCTTCATCACCTATAATTACCCTTTCATAAAAGAAATCTCACCCACTTATATGCTTCTTATGACTAAGATATACGAGTTATTGTTTTATCAAAAAGATAAAGAATAGTGCTACATACACAATGTATGTATAGAGAAAAGTTCAACATAAAACTTCAACCAACCATAATCAATTTTACCTTGTATATTAACTATACTCTTCATCACGCCCAGCTACTCCCTTCAATCTTAAATTTGACCTTCGACAAGATTCATTTTCAAACCTAATACATTCTTAATCAATCCTTCACTCTCACAGAGAGACACAATGTCATTCTATATATATACTAAACATGGGGAGGAAAGTTGCTGCTACAGTAACTTCCTCCCCATTAATTGCTAAGTTTACCAAAATGGCAAAAATGGTCCCTCACCATTAATTGTTATGTTTACCAAAATGGCAAAAATAGTCCCTCAAGTTTAGTTATCATGCAAACTAAGTCCTTTGTAAAATTCACGTCTACAAAAGTAATCCCGCTGCATCGCGCGGGTTTCCCCACTCGTTCCTAACTATACTACAATCGCCGTTTCATTCACATCTTCCTAGGTAGTTTTGATGTTTTAAAGAAATTTCATCCACATATTTTTTTCTAATCGCACTTCAACCAACTACCCATATTAACTCTTCATCACAATACAACTACCCTTTCAGCCATTGACAAGCTTTAATTTCAAACCTAACATCTTCTCACTCACATACATAGACATAATGTCATTCCCAAATATACAAGTAAACTAGCTAACACAACTACTATTTCTTTCACCTCTACCCCACCATTAATAGTAAAAAGATTCATCCACACAATTTTTCCTAATCACACTTCAACCAACCACCCATATTAACTTTTCATCACATAGAACTACCATTTCAAAAAATAAATCTCACCCACTTATATGCTTCTTGTGACTGAAATATATGAGTAATTCTTTTATCAAAAAGATAAAGAATAGTTTTAAAAATATAATGTACGTATAGAGAAAAGTTCAGCATAAAACTTCAACCAACCATAATAAACTTTACCTTGAATATTAACTCTACTTTTCATCACGCCCAACTACCCCTTTCAACCTTAAATATTGACCATGGACAAGATTCAAATTCAAACCTAACACATTCTTACTCAACCACTCACTCACAAACACAGACACAATGTCATTCTTAAATATACAACAAGTATACCAACTACCACAACCACTATTTTATTCACCTTTACACCACCATTAATACTAAAAAAATTTATCCAAACACTTTTTTCTAATCACACTTCATCCACACCCATATTACCTATCCATCACATACAACTACCCTTTTAGCTTTGGATAAAGTTTAATTTCAAACATAACACCTTATCACTCAATCACCCTCTCACATACAAAAACACAACGTCATTCCCAAAGATACAACAAGTATATCATCTACCACAACCACTATTTCTTTCATCTCTACCCCACCGTTAATACTAAAAAAAAAAATCATCCACACAATTTTTTCTTATCACACTTCAACCAGCCACCCACATTAACTCTTCATCACCTACAACTACCCTTTCATAAAATAAATCTCACCCACTTATATGCTTCTTGTGACTGAGATCTACGAGTTATTGTTTTATCAAAAAGATAAAGAATAATGCTACAAACACAATGTACGTATAGAAAAAAGTTCAGCACAAAACTTCAACCAACCATAATAAATTTTACCTTGGATATTAATTCTACTCTTCATCATGCTCAGCTACCCCCTTAAATCTTAAATTTGACCTTGGACAAGATTCATTTTCAAACCTACTACCTTCTCACTCAATCACTCACTCACACACAGAGACACAATGTCATTCCTAAATATATCACAACCACCGTTTCATTCACATCTTTCTAGGTAGTTTTGATGTTTTAAAAATATTTCATCCCCATATTTTTTTCTAATCGCACTTCAACCAACCAACCAACCATATTAACTTTTCATTACATACAACTACCCTTTCAGCCTTTGACAAGATTTAATTTAAAACCTTACACCTTATCACTCAATCACTTACTCGTACCCAGAGACAAAATGTCATTCACCTCTACCCCACCATTAATATTAAAAGAAAATCATCCAAACAATGTTTTCTAATCACATTTCAACCAACTACCCATATTAACTCTCCATAACATACAACTACCATTGCAACTATGATTAAATTTAATTTCAAACCTAACATCTCTCACCCAATCACTCTCTCACATACAGAGACACAATGTTTTTTCCTAAATAAACAAGTAGTATACCAACTACCACAAACACTATTTCTTTCACCTTTATCCCACAATTAATACTAAAAAAATATCATCCACACAATTTTTTCTAGACACACTTCAACTAACCACCCATATTAACTGTTCATCACATACAACTACTCTTTTCAAAAAAGAATTCTCACCCACTTATATTATATGCTTCTTGTGACTGAGATATATGAGTAATTCTTTTATCAAAAAGATAAAGAATAGTGCCACAAACATAATTTATGTATGGAGAAAAGTTCAACATAAAACTTCAACCAACCATAATAAATTTTACATTGGATATTAACTTTACTCTTCATCACGCCCAACTACCCCCTTCAACCTTAAATTTGACCTTGGACAAGATTAAATTTCAAACCTAACACATTCTCACTTAATCACTCACTCACACAGAGACACAATATCATTCCTAAATATATAACGAGTATACCAACTACCACAACCACTAATTCATTCACCTCTACCCCACAATTAATAGAAAAAAAATTCATCCAAACAATTTTTTCTTATCACACTTTATCCCATCACCCATATTAACTCTCCATCATATACAACTACCCTTTTAACTTTGGATGAAATTTAATTTCAAACTTAACACCTTCTCACTCAATCACTCACTCACATATATAGACATAATGTCATTCCCAAATATACAACAAGTATACCAGCTACCACAACCACTATTTCTTTCATCTCTACCCCACCATTAATACTAAAAAAAAAAAAATCATCCACACAATTTTTTCTTATCACACTTCAACCAACCACCCACATTAACTCTTCATCACCTACAACTACCCTTTCCTAAAAGAAATCTCACCCACTTATATGCTTCTTGTGACTGAGATCTACGAGTTATTGTTTTATCAAAAAGATAAAGAATAATGCTACAAACACAATGTACGTATAGAAAAAAGTTCAACACAAAACTTCAACCAACCATAATAAATTTTACATTGGATATTAATTCTACTCTTCATCACGCTCAGCTACCCCCTTAAATCTTTGTTAGGAATTGGAAAATTTCTTAGTGAAGAGTCGGTCACCCCAAATGTTATCTAGCTTAAGTTAGCTCATGAGACTTGTCGTTAGTTATGTTATTTATCAGTTTATTAGTTAGTTATTAGTTTAGTTTAGCGTGAGTGCAACACCGTGGAGGAAGGACGGGTCTTTACCCACTGTATCCACGATCCACGGGCGATAGGAGGTCGTATTTTATGTAACTATAAATACCCTTCCATCCATGGAAGGGTGGTGCTTCAATCTAATACTCTACAATTTGTGTAAACCTCTAGCAAGAACACCCTCTCTCTCTACTTTCTCTCTAAAATGGAAAACATGTATTTTGATCTCCCAAGACCACCCGAATCATCTAACACAATAAAATAACGATCCTACAATTGGTATCAAGAGCCAAGGTTGTTGTGTTGTGTTGATTTGTGTGGTTTCGTACCATGGTTATTGAGGTTTATTGATTCATGATTGGGTCGTATCTTGTTGTAAAAACTGGTTTTGTATCAATTTTTGGTCGAACAAGTCTATATTTATTATTCGTATGGTTTCAGTTTTTAAACAAGTTGACTTTATCCATCTTGGTTTTTGATAAAACTGTTTTGTCTCAGCTTTTAAAAAGTCATGTGGCACGTACAACTTCTGTCTTGTGTTAATGTGTTGTCAAGTCAGTTTTTGCTTATCACTGTTGCTTTATCACTGTTGCTTTTTGCTGAACGAAATACCTTGAAGTTTGAATGTCAAATGGTCATGTTGTGTGGACAAAATGGGTCTAAAAGGTGCATCTTTAATGTTTTTTTTTTCTGGGTTTAGATGAAGGTGGCCGGAAAAGTAGTCGGAAAAACTCATCGGAAAAGATTTTATTCATACTAGCGAGTTGGTTGTTTATGTTGTCCGGATGCATTGTATCTATGTAGCGAGTTGTGTTGTACAACTGGCATAGCGACTTGCTTTGAGAAATTATAACGACTTGCGCTCTTCTTTAAGAGTAGCAACTTGGCTATACATAGCGACTTGACTCCAAAGTGACCTAGCGACTTGTTATTTAACAAGTCGTAGCGAATTGGCTAGCAACTTGGCTAGCAACTTAGCTAGCGAGTTGTCTAGCGAGTTGTCTAGCGAATAAGCTAGCGACTTGGTTTGGCTAATTGACTCATGACCACAAACATTGCTAAGAGACTTGACTCTAAATGGACAGAAATGAAGAAGAAGTGTGACTCGACTATTCCAAATACAAAGTACCAAATACCAAATACCACAACAAGACTCGACCACAATACCTTATACTAAAAACGTCTCGACCTCAGTAATAATACATCATCAGTCCATGGCATCAAGGAATCAAAGCGTGATGTAAAAGTAAATTAAAAGCAGATCCATGTCATCGAGCCAACATATATCCTAATCCCTCCCTCAAATCCTTTAATCAAACAAACCAAGCTCGACAAGAAACTAACACATCTCGGATCCGGTTCACGTTTATCTTTACAAGATTTATTTTGGAACCATCAATCATCATTGATATCTTGTGTGTGATGCTATCCGAATAATTCAAGAAATAAAATGTAACAAGTTTGTTACTTTTATTCCTTTGATTCGTTCAAAGGCCAATATCACCAAATAGATTTCATCACTGACCACTTTGAAGTCTGCCTTCATCTTTTTAATATACGAACAATAAAGAAAAGGAAGATAACAACCATGCTATTTCCTTACTTTGGTTCGTTCAATGACACATCAAAATAAAAGCGAAACTCAACACATTCAAACCTACCTGAGATCATTATTAAATGACCTTGAAGCGGTCTAATGAATCGCTCATGCCATCCACATGGCGAGCGTGTTATGTGCATCTAATGGTCTGAGTGATTGATGGATAGGCGTGATTAAAGAACATTTGGATTTGAGTTTGGATTCGTTATGTCTAAGTGGTGATTTGAATTGATGGGGGGCGTGTTTAGAGGTATGATTAGGGTTTGGTAGATTGTTTTTGATGTTGTGAAGTGTCTCTTGTGAGTTGAGATGGGATTTAAGATGTTCGACATATTTTTGATGTGATATTTGATGGGCGTTTTACAAGACAGTTATATTAGGGTTTGGAGATGTTGTTTTTCATTTGACTGCACATGAGAGTTGGATTAGGGTTAAATGTTTGTGATGTGTGTACTTTAATACCCTGATTTTTAGGGTTATATGTTTGACCGGTTATAGGACTTGGGCGGGTAGACTTTTGAATGGGTTGTATTTATTGGGCGGCGATGTCAACTGGAATGGGCCGTGTCTTGGGTAATTATTGTTTGCGCTGGATGTAACAAGTGTTGAATGATATTGTGTATCACATTCTTGAATATAAATGGTCGTGACTTTGGCTGGTCAAGGCGTGGCTCGTGACATTTGGTGGGATTATTTTCACTTTTGTTTATCATGTTGCATTTATTTTCTAGAGGTGGATATAGTCTATTGATGATTTGCAAGCATAATGAATATTTAGGCCTGGCGAGCTTTGATTTGACTCGGGTTACTATATCCGTGCATGGGCTTGGTATATTTTTTTAAGATCGTGTTTTCTTCGAATGGCCATTGGGACGAGACTTAGGGTTGTATCAAGGTGGGATTCAGTTAATGGACATGGGCCGAATGCGTAATTCAATCTAGAATCATTTGGGCTTGAATTGTGGTGTAAATTATTGTGTGTTGAACCCTTCTCATGAACCAGACAAAAATACTTGGATGTGTTGTTATTGACTGGGCCTCAATTTTTACAAGTAATCAAGTTTGGGCCGTTCTCATGATTGGGTCAGATGGGCTTCACAGGATTTGGATGTTATCTATGTTGCTTTTTGATGTGATGTGTTTTGTTATAAGATTTGATACTTTGGTTAAAACATTTTCACGGAGGATATTTTGTCTCGGCTTGAATTGATGGTTCAACAATGTTGATTACGGGGTTGTATGGACGGTATTTCTTATTTGGTTTTGATGTAAAGGTTTTCCGGACGCGTTTACTTATTTCGTCTTCTTTCTTTCTACCCTTCCGCGAAGATGACTTGTTTGGGCATTTATAGAGGGTGATAAAGACTTGGCTATTTAGTTACGGGTGTGATTCTTCTCACTTTACCAACAACGTAACTATCACTTTGGTGTCTCACGCAGTTGAGGATACGTCAAGAGGTTTTGTACATTGTGTACACCATTTCTTCTTCACATGGTTTAATACAAGGATAAGTAACAAATCTGGGGAGTTTTACTTCTTAATCAAGTTTGGCATATCGGGTTTAATTCTCCATGTGGTCACTACTACAGCCGACAGAATGCGTGATTGATGTGTTTACCAAGGTGTTGATTGGATGGTTGTTGATGGTGTTGATGTTGGATAATAGACCGTTGATGAACCACTGCATGTTCCCCTAAAGCGATATTCTCTCGAAACCAAAGTCGTCATAACACATTCAAGTCGACATTGTTTACGGTTTGTCTTGATTTTGTAAAATCCAGCGAAAGAACCTATTTCTCTGTTTAAATCATAGACTTGTAAAATCCGTGACAATGGAAACATCACGGTATTATTAAAGTGCATTTCGGATCTATCCTACGATTTATTCTTGGTTTTGTAAAATCCCGAAAGAAACTATTTTCGGTTTAAACCATAGAATTGTAAAATCCGTATTGATGGAACCATCACGGAGAAAAGGAAAGTGTATTTGGGATCTTTTCGATCTTTGGTGTTATGGTTTTGCTTGAAGAAGGATAAAAGGTGTACTTTATGAATTGGATGTGTGTTTGGATATTCGTCTTGGCAATTTGGTTATTACATGGTTTTACGGGGTTATGTGCTTGTAACCATGGTCGGGATGAAACCATTATCAAAGTTCATTTAAATGTCAAAGAAGACTAGATTTGAGCAGTTCAGAAGATGTGACAACGGCGTTAATTCTCTATTTTTTATTTGAGGTTGAAGTGAAATATCACGGGCAAGTGTACTTAGTATCTGAAGGTATCGGGGATGGATGGATGAAGATTCTTCATGATCCTTGTTCGAGCTTATTATCAAAAACAAAGACTTGGAAATCTAGTTATTGTTGGGTGACTTTTACCTCTTCTTTTACCACTTGGGGGAATTGGGCTCTTATCACTTCAAAATAACTATCACTTAAAGGAGTTACGTTGTAGTGCTCAGTGTCACATTCAATTGTGGATTTTTCAAGAGGTAATGTACGTCTATTACTTGATGGTTGGTTGGTTGAAGAGTATAGAGTACTTAGAGATTCAATGGAGCATGATTTCTCGGCACCGCTCTTTGTTACATATGTGCAAGTTTAAGTCACGAGTTCGGGTTAGTTTACCTCAGGGTCAAATTCATCATATTGAGTTATCTCCATCAGCTGTCACTACAAAGAGCCTAATGAATGATAATGGGTTGATTACATGTTTTACTAAGAGAGCTGAAAAGAGAGAGATTATGGCGATGCTTCACTTGATTCGGACCTCGTTCTCTAAAGAAAAGAAAAGTGTACGCTTGATCGCTTTATCTTGAAGAAGAAATCTTCTTATTATGACCATTCTCATCAACATGCTTCATACTTTTCCATGCGCTTGGTCATCAAGTGAACCGGACTCTTGTTGATTGTTTTACGATTCCACTTTCTCAACTATAATGACGATGGCGACATCCTGTTCTAATTTTGCGGGGAGAAGTGTGAATAGACTACATTTGGATGATGTTCACTTAGTTAGTCAAGAATGGCATCTCCGTATGCAATTCTTGAGGGAGAAAAAGTGTGAATTTTTGCATTGTTGATTGATATTAGAAATACAAATGGTCATACGGCTCTAAACTCATGTAAGAACCGAGCTTCTTCTTATCGGGTCATCTTTACATGGGTTTCTTGAAGAAGCCGTTGGTTGACATCTTCACTCGGATTGATGAGTTTATAGACAAAGTGCTTCCGGTTAATGCTTCACGTACACATCAACATGATGATTCCGAACAATCTATCTGTTCTTGTTTGATGTGATTGGTAGTTTAGCGTTACCATCTTGTGTGTTCGTTGCGGCCTTATTCTGATTTTCACGATGAACATCTTTCTGTTCTTGTTTGATTGGGAGGATTTTAGTTAAGGGATTTGCAAGATGTAAGTTAATTGGGATGCTTTTTGGTGGGATGCTTTTGGTATGAGTTGAAGATGTTAACTATCTATTCCCCAACCGCACAATCTTGAAGAAGGTCGAGTCTGATCTGTTCTACATTTTACGCTACATGTTAGAAGACTAAAGGCGAGTTGCATTTAACGATCTAAAGACTTCTTCTTAATATGGGCATTTATCAAGCAGTTATCGGTTTAGGGAGAGCACTAATGGGAGTGTATTATAAGTCGATTCAATCCCAATTAGACTTGCTCATATTCTTTAGCGGCGACTACTCGAGGCGTTGATATTGACTATTGTTGGACATTTGACACAGGTGATTACTTGAGTTAATCATTTATCACTTATTTGAGATTGAAGTTGACTTTCACAAAGGCGTGTTCTTATTTGATAACTTGCTCGGGCTTAAAATTTGAGTTGAAGACTTGGCTTATCTAGTTACCGCGGTCGAGGTGGATGGTTGAAGACACAGTTAACTATCACTATTAGGAGTTACTTTGTTTTACTCGATGTCACACGCATATGACGGTGTGGATAAGCGCAAGAGGTGTTAATGTCTCATACTTTGTTTGGGTAGTGAGTACTTAGAGATTTGCTTGAAGCATAAATTCTCTACACCGTTCTTCCATCATTAGGTGCAAGCTTAAGATACAAATGTGGGAAGTTGACTTGGTTTCAAGTATGGTATAGCGGGCTTTCTTCTTGATGGTCACTTCAAATTGTCTGAAGGGTTGATATAAATAGTCGAGAGAGTCTTGACATGTTGATTCTCACAAAGACTTCAAGCAATATTCTCAACAAATTTCAAGTATTTGGGCTTACAAAGAGTTCTTGATTACGAAGTGTCAAAAACCGGCAAAGGCGTAAGGAGACTCACATATAAACACAAAGCGAGTAAACTTGATGAACTTAACTCTTCTAAGTGGCGAAGACATCCGGGAAGACAAATGTTAGTACCGCAGAGAAACTCAAGGTTTGACTCATGGCGAGTAAACTTGATGAGCTTAATACTTCTATGTGATTGAAGATATCCCGGAAAACAATTGTCATGACCGCAGAGAAACTCAAGGTTTTACTCATCAAGGCTTTTGTGTTATTATTCCAACTACGTGGGGAAGTGATGTTAGAAAGTTTCGAAGATAACAGGTACACTAGTATGTGGTGATTTCGATGGTGTCTCAAGGATCGGGGAGAGATTGTGTACATTGGGGATGCTCAATTTGTTTCACTTGAGTGTGTCGATGATTCGAGATATAATCACTTATTCGGTGTTGACATCCGCAGATTGTCACCCGCAGAGATAATCGATGACTTGGTCGCTTCTTCAATGTTATCGATTATTCATTCCTTGTGTATTGGTATACTTGGATACTTGAGCTTCATACACATTCATCGAGACGAAAGATGTGAACATAGGGAGGTGTTCTACATTACCCTCTTGATGTGTATTCGGGAGAGTTCTTGGATATTGGTGTACTTGGTTCTTGAGCTTCATACACGTTCATCGGGGAAGAAAAATGTGAACATGGGAAGGTGTTCTTCATTCCCTTATGAAGTGTATTCGGAGAGTTCTTGAGCATTATACTAAGAGGCCGATCGCATCTTTTCAACTACAGGGAAGTGTTCTCTTGACACCTTTTGGAATGGATCGTTTTAGGACTTGATGAGAAAGGAAATTTGAGAAGAGGTATTCAAATGTGGGATGATCGTTGTTGTTCTTCTACTAGATGATATAACCCGAGCGGAGAACCTCGATTATCGTTCTTTTAATGGGCAGTGGATTTATGATTATGGTGTGCATCTCGTGCACAGCTAAGAAAGCTTGAAATAGAGCTTGAATCTGCTCATCCAAAGGATTTTCGGTTTGGGGAAGCTGCGAGTCTCACTTCGGTTGGTTCAATTTCTTTCTTGATTCAAGAGCCACAGAAGCTTTGGTGGTGAATGTTTAAGAGTTGATGACTTCTATCTTCTACGATGTCTTTGCTCGATATCCTTATCTCGGTTTTCGTATCATCATCTTCTTAACTATATCATCTATTCTATCCTTGTATATATTTTTCGGAAAAGCAAAATACAAAAATATAAAACCGGCAAAACCAAATACAAAAATAGAAAACCAACAAAAGAAAATAGAAAAATATAAAATCTTCAAAACCCATAAAAATCGGAAAATTTGAAAAGACCAAAAATATGTTTTCTCAAGACATGTCTTACGGTATCGATAACATCTACGGTCTTAGAAATGTCATTCAATAATGGCACGGGACTTTAGATGAAGTTCGAGCGGGAGGTGTAAATATTTCTTTCAAAACATGTCTCAAACTATGGCTTCTGATTATTTGATTGTAACCCGGGTTTCAAATGATGGCTTGCGATTACTTGATCGTGACCGTGCTTAAACTATGGCTTGTTATTATTTCAGATAGCAACCCGTTTTTTAAAGAAGGAAAGTGCTACGCTTAAACTATTTTCAAAATATTTCGTGCACTTATCCCAAAAACAAAACAAGGAAAGTATGTCGAAGGACTGCTGTTCCTACACAAATGTTTTTCCGTCTAAAATTCTTCAGAAAAATATTTGGTGTTTTAACAAAATGGTGGAAAAAGAGTTGCTTTAAAAACAATCAGATTTAGAGTTTTTGAAAACTCAATCAATGACTTCAGCACTTTTAAAACTTTTCAAGAAAATGAGTCATTTATTGAGGGGGAGAATGTTATCAAACCTATATCATCTAACGAGCTTTCTTAATTATCCTCGTGCTTAATTAAAATGATATTTGCACATGTCGAAGGACTAGGAATTTAGGATATGATTGTTAGGTTTAGATGATTAGAGTTTGATTAACACATAAACCCCATGCCATATATGAATTGATTGATATGTTGAATTGACTTTAATTAGTCGATTGTTGTTTGGGTGATGTCGACCACCATATATTTGTATGTGTGTTCACTAACGTGTCACGGTATATTGGTATAAAAGAATGTTCCCGATCCGGATCCCACAATTGAAGATGATTGGATGCCGCAAGGAAAGGGTAACTATATCTTGGGTTGACAAATGAAGAAACGGAGCTTAATTGGACTTCAATGGAGAGTTGGCATAAATGCAGCGTAAGAGGTCTCACCGCATCGTGAGATGGTTTTCTTCAAGTGATTGAAGAAACGGAGCTTAAATTGGACCTCGGTTGGCATTCAAAATGCAACATAAGAAGAAGTCTCACTTGCATATCTGAGGCGGTTTTCTTCCAAGCCCTACGGCAACAACGAAGCTTCTCAACCACCTAACATATCTTTGTGCGGGATAATCGTGATGATACCATTTTTCTAAAAACTTTGAAAAATATTGTTTTGAAAATGGAATATATTGTTTTGAAAATATATTGGACTAAATTTTGAAAATCACGGACTTCATTTTATAAAACTTAAGTCACTCAATTATCGACTTGGTCATTGATTGAGGAGAGTGATTTAAAATAAAATATTTTCAAACAATATTGCTTCATAAAAGTCCGGATTGTACAAAATAAGTGGTGATCTAAAGATTTAATGTTATGTCATGGTATGATTTTTCTTTAGAATCAAGGTCTTTCAAATGAAATCTTTTACATTCTTGTTTGATTGTGAAATTGTTTTGTTTTACTTAAAAGATCTCTTAAAACTATCATATCTGACACTAACAATCTTTAATGTCTTATAATGGTCCTTATCTGTCATATTTCAAAATTGAATCTTGCCACGTCTTTCCCCAAATTTTTCTAAATGATTTAAATCAGTTGGGATCACAAATCTCAAATGGTTTGATATTTCTGTTCGGGGTAAAGATCGTGTTTTAAATCTCAAATCTGTTTTAATGGAATTGGTTTTAGTCCTTTAAAGGCACTCCTGCCTCCATGTGCCAAACGATTTCAAATTCATACAATGCACATGTTGAGGAGGAGCATTTATCAAAAACAAGGCGAGTATTTAAACAAGGCCACATATTCTCCATGTTTTCTAAACCGTATTAAATCACTTGGGATCCAAAATCTCAAAGGGTTTGATATTTTTGATCGGGGAGAATTTGTGATTTAATAATGAAATTTGATAAAAGTTGATCGTTTTGATTCGATTGTGCGGTCGCTCTCTCATATGTGCTAAGCGCTTTGAATCTTGAAGCACATATTGAGGGGGAGCAAAACCATCGAGTACAAAAGTTTTTAAAGAGATTCATAAAGTACCTTGATTGTGTTTTCAAATGGTTTTCTTAATGGATTTTGTGATTGTGGATGTGCTTCAAAGAACTCTTGCCTCTATGTGATAAAATGATTTCAAAATCCTATGCACATATTGAGGGAGAATTTTACCAAGAAAATCAAATGGCTTTTCAGTATGAAAATTGTGATCAAAGAAAATATTTCAAAGTCCTCTTGCCTCCATGTGCCAAACAATTTCTAAATCACACGCACATGTTGAGGGAGGTTTTCTAAATGATCAAAACTATTAAGGTACAAAATGCTTTGATCTCGTATCACAAGTACCTTGATTGTTTTTCCAAATGATTTTCAATTGGTTTTAAGGAAGAATGAACTGTACCAAAAGACCGACCATTTTACTTTATGTATGGAGTTATAAGGATGGTGAGGTTAGGTATTTGTTCCCACGATCCGCCGAACCGGAGGGATCTACCGAGGATAATCCACTAGATAGTGTAGAGTCCTTAGGTATGATGAAAAAGGAGAAAATGAGAATATGGGAAGAGTGCGGATGAGACGAGCTAGTCTTGGAATAAACCCAACAAGGTTCTAGTAATGAAGTCTCGGTAAGCAGAAGGGTTGAAGAATGAAAAGAATTGAATGTAAAAGGGTGAAATGAAATAACCTCCAATAATTCAACCTTAGGGCGATGAACGGGTTCAATACATATACTCTTGGTGCTTACTAAGGTAACATCGGTATTGAAGACAAGGCGTCATGGACCCGATGGCGCCTCAGCTACAACTTCCCAAGCCACTCAAGTTCCTCTTAAAAGGGCTTGTTTCATTCTCACGGGAACCGACATAATCTATCGACTTTCTCTTAGATTGTTGATATTGAAGAAGGAGACCTCTCCCTAGTCTCCGACACGGGAACCAAATGTGCACGATTGAGTCTAGAGCCAAGAGATCATCCACAATATCTCGTTAGGACACTAAATTCTTGAAGACTTGCTATTTCACACAATGTGGAAAGTAAGTATATATTAAGAGTCCTCGCGCATTATCCTTGTGGTATTGCGGAACATCCGAGTGATATGTAAAATATTCACGATGAAGATGGAAATCCTTCAGAGCCAACATCAAACAAGCTCTTGGTGGGTGACATGTGAGATCTTCTCGTAAGATCAAGCTTGTGACAACCGGATAGAAACGATGGGAGATTCATTCTTGAATCAACCTTGGTCCAGAATGGAATTGTGAATACTTTTGAAAAACCGTTCGATGTGCGAATCCCTTCTTTTCGCTAGCGTCGAATGTGTACTCATTTTCAAATACAAAAGTGTTTTGATTGAAAATTGATCTTTCTCATAAAACCTTCGTCGTGTTGCAAAATCTTTCTTCAAGCAATACGCGATTGTTTTCAAATCATTTTCATCAATCGGTGAATCTCAATTATTTGGTTCACTCACTCCGTGTTGTCTTCTTTGAGGCGTTCGGTTTGAGAACAGCTAGAAACAGTGCGAAACCACGTCGAGGAGATTCTTAGGAATCCTACCGATCACAGGCGGTGCTTGTCTTGATCAGCGGGAACCGTGGGCGTGTACCTCAATTCAACGAAAGTGATCAAAGACACTTTCGTGCTTTATTGCTAACTGTCAGTGTGCGGTACACCCGACGATTGCGGTGATCGAATTGAGGAGTCAATCAAAGCCGCATGCTCACAAGCATCCACACTTAATTTGAAGAAATCATGGTGGTGCATATCTACATAACACGGCTCGATATTTCATTATATGCTTATGCTTGACCGCTACAAATATCATGAACCGATGAAGGCTTCCGCTACTCGATGGAAAGATGTCATGATTCAAAAGTGTGAGCATGTCGGTCCAAAAGTCACAACATCACATGATGGCAACACAATAAAGGGTGATCCGAGATTTCTTGTGGTGATGATCTCAATGAAAGCTCGAAGATCATCAAAGATGTGGATCGGTTAAAGGCCTCCACTAAAAGTACAAATCAATGCGGACTTTGAAGTTGCACTACAAAAGCACAAAGATTGCGAAAATGAAGAATTCAAGTCTCTGAGCTCAAGAACATTGTCAAGAATAGAATGCTAGGATTCGAAATGTAAAACATGGGGTGACCTCCTTTAGGGGGAGATTGTTAGGAATTGGAAAATTTCTTAGTGAAGAGTCGGTCACCCCAAATGTTATCTAGCTTAAGTTAGCTCGCAGACTTGTCGTTAGTTATGTTATTTATCAGTTTATTAGTTAGTTATTAGTTTAGTTTAGCGTAGTGCAACACCGTGGAGGAAGGACGGGTCTTTACCCACTGTATCCCTGATCCACAGGCCGATAGGAGGTCGTATTTTATGTAACTATAAATACCCCTTCCATCCATGGAAGGGGTGGTGCTTCAATCTAATACTCTACAATTTGTGTAAACCTCTAGCAAGAACACCCTCTCTCTCTACTTTCTCTCTCTAAAATGGAAAACATGTATTTTGATCTCCCAAGACCACCCGAATCATCTAACACAATAAAATAACGATCCTACAATCTTAAATTTGACCTTGGACAAGATTCATTTTCAAACCTAACACCTTCACACTCAGTCACTCACTCACACAAAGAGACACAATGTCATTCCTAAATATACCACAACCACCGTTTCATTCACATCTTCCTAGGTAGTTTTGATGTCTTAAAAAATTTTCATCCACATTAATTTTTTCTAATCCAACAAACCACCTATATTAACTCTTCATCAGATACAACTGCCCTTTCAGCCATTGACAAGCTTTAATTTCAAACCTAACATCTTCTCACTCAATCACTCACTCACACGTAAAGACACAATGTCATTCTTAAATATACAACAAGTATACCAACAACTACAACCACTATTTCATTCACCTCTACCCCCTATTAATACTAACAAAAGTCATCCAAATAATTTTTTCTACTCATTCATCAACCAACTACCCATATTAACTCTCCGTCACATACAACTACCCTTTCAACTTTGGATAAAATTTTATTTCAAACCTAACCTTCTCACTCAATCACTCATTTAAATACAAAGACACAATTTTATTCCTAAATATTCAACAAGTATACTAACTATCATAATCACTATTTCTTTCACCTCTACCCCACCATTAGTACTTACAAAATTTATCCAAACAATTTTTTCTACTCACTCATCAACCAACTACCCATATTAACTCTCCATCACATACAACTACCTTTTCAACTTTGGATAAAATTTAATTTCAAACCTAACCTTCTCACTCAATCACTCACTTACATTCAAAGACACAATTTCATTCCTAAATATAAAACAAGTATACCAACTAGCACAACCACTATTTCTTTCAACTATACCCCACCATTAGTACTAAAAAAAAAAATTCAACCACATAATTTTTTTCTAATCACATTTCAACCACCCACCCATATTAACTCTATCACATACATATACCCTTTCAAAAAGAAATCTCACCCACTTATATGCTTCTTGTGACTGAGTTATACGAGTAATTGTTTATCAAAAAGATAAAAAATAGTACTACAAACACAATGTACGCATAAAGAAAAGTTTAGCATAAAACTTCAAAAAGCATAATAAATTTTACCTTGGATATTAACTCTACTCCTCATCACGACCAACTATCCCCTTCAACCTTAAATTTGACCTTGGAAAATATTCAAATTTAAACCTAACACCTTCTCACTCAATCACTCATTCACACAAAGAGACAAAATGACATTCCTAAATATACTACAATCACCATTTCATTCACATTTTACTATAGAGTTTTGATTTCTTAAAGTTTCTTAAAGTTAAAAGCTATAAAATAGTCACGTACTTTTTAAAATTATCCATCTAGAACCACTTCCTTTTTATTTACCCTATTTCACCATCAAACTTTCAAAATTTGTTCCGATTTCACCCATATACCCGGTTTATATTAAAATAATAATTGAAATGATTAAATTAAAATTTATTCCGACTGCACCAACGAACTTTTAAAATTTGTTTCGACTTCAACCTTTCTACAAAGGTAATTTAGTCATTTTAATTATTATTTTAATATAAACCGATAATATGGGTAAAGTAAGTGATTTTAGACGGATAATTTATAAATGAGCTTTGATACATAGAACTAGCTAAAGAGCGGCCTGTCGTAAATGAATTATGCAGTCTTGTTGTTATGATTCGTTTATCGATGAATCATTTTAAAATTTCCCTGCCAGGTCCATCTATCATTTTCTTTTATAAAAAGACCCTTTCATGACGTCAGCTTTCAAAAAACTTTGTTTTTAATAGTTTTGTTTTAACTTTTGTTTACACGAACACAAGCACCCCTTTAATTGAATAAAGACAAGTAAGGACGATATCTTGTCGAATGTCGCATTGTTTCTAAGATGAATTTTGGTCAATCGCTGGAGGGTTTGAGTTACTTGTACACTTTGGGTTCCAACACAACAGGTAAACAATCTTTAACATTTTATATATTTTGTTGTTTCTCGTATGATATATTTGTTGGATGAGATTTATATGGTAGAGGTGAATGAAACACTAAACGGTATGTTTATATATCTTATACTTGATTGATTGATTTGTGTAATCTATATATTATTTAAATTGAGTGCCTTGTCCTTATCTGTTGCAATGTCGACTCTTGAACTGACGTATTCAGCAATGTAATCCAAAAGATCTAGTAGCATCTTATTTCAACCTGTTGTTCAGCGAAATAACTTTTTTTTTTCTCTTAACATACAACTAATGTTGTTTTAGTTTCAATAATACAGCCTGAAGACGCTTTATATGATCTTTCAGTCGTCTTACACCAGCTATAATTTAGTACCTTTTAACAGTCAGGTAGTTACTGGAAGAAATCATGGATGGAAGCCGGATTCTTATATATGTGGAAACAAAGAAAGGACGTGATCAAGTCACAAGACAACTTAGAATTGATGATCGTTCAATTCATAGTCTTGTGGGTGAACTTATGAAAGGTATATCTCCTACTTTTGAATTTAACCTTTGTTGTCATTGCCCCCTTCTTTCATGTAATGATGTTACAATGAACTGCATGCGTTTTGGTTCATCACCTTCTTGCTAAAATACCCGACAGGAAGTTATATCTTCAGTCAAATCCTTAGTACTCTCCATATCTTCCGTCAATGTAGCAGACTGCTGGCCAGTTGCCTTTTTAAGCCGGATTCTTATATATGTGGAAACAAAGAAAGGATGTGATCAAGTCACAAGGAAACTTAGAATGGATGATCGTCCAATTAATAGTCTCGTGGGTGAACTAATGAAAGGTATATCTGCTACTTCTTAATTTAACCTTCGTTGATGTTGACTGATAAATATATTGACTGATTTTTGTTGGATTCACTATGTGTATGTTCGTATAAGAAATAACTAGTTGTCGAACCTGTGAGCACATATTGATAATGTATGTTTTTTAATGTTTGTAGTATTCTCATATACTTACTTTTTCCATGTATACATGTGCTAAAAATTACTTACAGTTGTGTGTTGAATGTGCCTGAAGTAGAGACATAGTAAAGATGAAAAATGCAGGGACATAGTCACAACATCCCACACTTCACTTACAAATAATCAAATAAGAAGTTTAATTTGCAGTCCCCGAACACTTCAAAAATGTGTATTCATTGTATTAAAACACAGTGTAGCCAGGCAATCACAAAATCTTCAAAACTGGCACATAATCAAATGAGCAGCTTCGTTAAGCAATCCTCAACACTAAAAACTGCAGTTTCGTTAAGTAAATCACTTATACTTGATTGATTGATTTGTGTAATCTGTTACATCAAAATGGTACTGTACTATATCTATCTTCTTTTTCATTGTAATGAATTACTACCTGATTTTTCTTCATGGCCTTCTTACTAAAATACCCGACAGTATGTTGTCTCATTTGAGTGCCTTGTAGCCTAAAAAACTCCTTCTACAAATTACTTAGAAATATTTTGTCCCAATCTGATACAATCGATTCGGTATGCCATGCTGTCGCACTACTCCCGCAAGAATGCTGCAGCTACTGTACTAAGTGGGCATACTTGCTTAACCGATCAACAACCCCCATATTCACAGTATAACCTTCACATTTTGATAAAGCAGGTGCTGACCATCTAGACTTTACCCTTTTCTCCATTCAGTAACCCTTGTCATATCTTGCTCAACTCAGGGTCCCTCCTTATTTCTTCGTTTTGTTCTTCCCAATCTAGGGCCAAAGGGACTTATAATATTACGAGCTGCGTGGTAGCATCCCGTCAAGACAACGCATCTGCTGCTTGATTCTCTTTGCCTGGTTTATATTGTATCTCGAAGTTGTATCCAAGTAAATCACTTGCGAAATTGGGTTTGATGATTTTATTGTATACATGAATGCACAAAGATGTAAAGGGTATGCAACTGTAATCAATGATTCCAAAAGGTATGTTTATAATACGTATGCAGCTTTGGAGAACCTACCACAAATTAAGTTTTAAGGATCATTGCCATATATTATGATCGGCATGTCTACAATGAGATAATAGTAATCGTTTATGAACTAAGACATATTAGGCCATAGATTAATAGTTGAAACATTGTTTACACTTATTGGGGTGATCATTTGGTACCTTTTAACATTCAAGTAGTTACTGAAAGATATTTGTATTTGACTTGATTTTTTTCCGTGTAGGTTGACCAGACTGCTAAGAAATGATGGATGGAAGCCAGATTCTTATATTTGTGGAAACAAAGAAAGGATGTGATAAAGGCACACGACAACTTAGAATCCATGATCGTCCAATTCATAGTCTTGTGGGTGAACTTATAAAAGGTATATCTGCTACTTTTAAATTTAACCTTTGTTGTCATTGACTCCTTTCTTCATGAAATGATGTTACAATGAATTACATGCGTTTTGGTTCGTCACCTTCTTACTAAAATACGCGACAGGAAATTGTTTCTTAATGGTCACCAAAGGCTCCCAAGTAGATTCAAAACCAGCCAAATTCTTGGTCCTCCTTTTTCAGCTTCAAAACCACCTCACGAATACTGTCCATATCTTCAGTCAATGTAGCAGACTGCTGGCTAGTTGCCTTTTTAAGCAGATAAATAGTAACCGGAGTTTATATCCGACTGGCCCGATTCTACTAATAATTTCATAGGGACCAAAATACGTTGGTGCTAACTTTTCATTTTGCCTACGAGCAATAAATTGTTGTTGATAAGGTGGAAGTTTGAGATAAACCAAATTTCCTTCCTGTGATGCAACATCTTCTACGATGCTTGTTGGCTTGGAGTTTCATCTTCTCTTGGGCTCAACTTAAATTTTCCTTTTAACTCCTCTAATATTCGGTCACTTTCATCCATATATCGGCCTCCTTCAAACACTGGTGACGAAGACGTCCAATAAAGAATCAGTTTAGGCGTATGTCACCTGTAAAGAACTTTACAGGGTGTTGTTTTAGTCGATGTGTGAAACGAAGTATTAGACCAATACTCACCCCATGATAACAAAGACCATTACTTAGGAGTATCTGAAGTGAAACACCTCGAGTAAGTTTTAATACTAAATTACTACGGTTCACCACCTAGTCTAACCATCAGTTTTGTAGATGATATGCAGTACTATATTTCAATTTAGTGCCTTCTAGCCCAAAAAACCCCTTCCAAAAATTACATAGAAATACCTTCTTCCAATCTGATATGATCGATTCGGGTATGCCATGGAGACGCACTACTCCTGCAAGAATGCTGCAGTTACTATTTTTGCAGTGTAGATGCCGCAATGGGACTAAGTGTGCATACTTGCTTAACTGATCAACCACCACCATAATCACAGTATAACCTTCACATATTGGAAGGCCGTCTATGGAATCCATGAACAAGGCTGCCCAAACTTGTGAGGGCAGATCTAATGGTTGCAATAATCCTGTTGGTGTCATTGTAGAATACTTTTGTCATTCTCCAACTAATCTCTTAACATTTTTCTTCCTTCCAATCCAATGCAATTAGGTCGCCACCCCATCCTGAAGAACAATAACATGTTCATGTTCACGACGTGGCATCAACATATTTCATCTTGAATACGTACATCCTTAAATTCGTGTATCAATTTTTCAACCCCCCATGGAGTCTGATCCTCCTGCCGACTCCTGAACTGACGTATTCAGTAATGTAATCCAAAATCCCTTTTCATCTAACTTCAGCCATAACATAACCATTACCAAGAGTTGCATCAAATTTACTCGAACCCGTAATGGCAATGCCAAGTTGTTCCTCTAGTCATCTTGATAATTGTTGTGGGTTGCTCCACTGTCAATACTCGGTAAGCACTAGAATTTCCCTTCCGTCTATGTTTCCCCAAAGTTTCAGAGGATGTTCTTTTAGTATACATGATTACAGATTGACAGGGGAGGTTGTATGAACACAAAGGGTATGCATATATTTATATTTGATTGATTGATTTGTGAAATCTATATATTATTTCAAAATGGTACTACATATTCAATCTTCGTTAGTTGCATTCACTGTATCTATCTATCTTCTTATTCATTGTAATTAGTTTCGCCTTCTTACTAAATTACCCGACAGGATATTGTTTTTATTGAGTCCCTTGTAGCCTTAGTAAGTATGGTCGCAACTTTTTCACTGCTACCTGTTAATTCTCTTTCATAAAACGATTCCAATCTTGCTCTACTTCCCAGTACTTGACTATAGTTAGATATCGGTTTATTGTTTTGCATCAAATATGCCCCTATCCCGAACCCAGTGGCATGTGCCTCAATCACAAATAGTTGGTTAAAATCAGGCAAAGCGAGTACGGGTAATTGTGCCATAGCTTGTTTCGAAGATTCAAAAGATCTAGTAGCATCTTCATTGAATCCTTTGTTCAGCGAAAGATCATTTTTTTCTTAACGTACCTTTAAAAAAATGCATATTTGTTATATCAAAACTTGAATACCTTTAAAAATTTAGCTCAGTCCCTTAAATTCTATAAGTTTTTTCAACTTTGCTTCTTGAAAGAATATATAAGATTCTGCAACCCTTTAGTTCACCATTCCGCAACCATGATGTGGGTATAACTTTGCTATTATATATTTATGTTTGAGCATGTCCAAAGTGATGACAAAGTATAGCAAATGATATAAAGTTTCAATGTTTGATATATTCACCAACCAAATGCTATTTAATAGTTTTGTGCTGCAACACTTTATAATATAAAATGTTCAATTTACCTTTCACAATGATGCCTCTTCAATATACCTTTCACATTTCCACTTAGCCCACAAGGTTTTTGGCTCTCATTCCTCTTTATTTGTCTCTTCTTGTGACTGAGACCTGCCCACTGCAAAAAAGGCCCACCTCATTTAATATACTTTTTGCCTAGCCCTGCTTTGCACTGTGTATGTTGCCTTTTTGTTGGTTTGCTTTTGGTGATTTATGTTGCGCTTTCTTTTGGCTTTTCCGGTATGCTTGTGTGTGGTTCTTTGCATGTATACCTTGTTTGCTTGCTTGTTTGTTTGCTTCACCTTTTACTACAGCGTTTGTGTTGGATAATAAGCTAAGGGCTTGTTATGTCAATAGTGTATTCTTGGTTTTGTGTTTTATATGTGTGCGGTTATTGATATCAAGTGAAGAATAGTTGAAGGAGCTAAAGTGTCAAGTCCAAGAAAGTTGAAGGGTGCTATTTGCTTAAAATGGATATTATGAAGTCAAGCTTGGTCAAGTCTATATAAAGAGTTTTCTTCTCATAATGTATTTAGTTTTGTTGGTTATCGTGTGTGCGTTTTCACAGTTGATTTCATTAATTGTTAGTTGATTTCTTGTATTGAGAATCTTTCAAACTCTTTGTATTGTAAAACCTTTGTATGAAGTATCAACCATAAGGGGAGGTTGGTTGGGTTGATACTCAATAATATTAGTTTTGTTTAAATAGGTTTTGAGTTCTGATCATCACTTTGTATTGTTTTAACATGGTATCAGAGACAGGTTGGCTTTGATACAAAGTGGTTTGGTTTAAATTGATTTTTTCAAAAATTAGGGTTTCGATAAATTTTGGGGTTTTTTTTATTCTTGATCAGATCTTGCTAGATCTAAGTAATAATCGACTAATTGGCTATTGAATTAAGTGTTTTGGGTTTCAATTGAAGGTCAATTGATTGTTACCAGTTTTAGGGTTTTCTATAAATTGGGGTTTTCTTGATTTGGAGTTCTTGTTAAGATTAACGTGTGTTAATCAGTTTCATATAATCAAGATTTGATTAATCTTGATTGTATTAACGCGTCTTCACAAATTAGGGTTTTCTGTATCAAACCCTAATTCGAGTTTGAGTTGTTTTCATTGATTCAATAGATTGATTGTTTTATCTGTTTTGTTATAGTTGTTATAATTTTTAATTCTTGTAGTTTTTTTTATTTCATGTGTTTTGATTACGGATTCCATTGCTTGGTTGTTTGATTGGTTGATCTTCTTGATCAATTGTTGCTTGGTTTCTTTGCGTGCATTGTAACACCTCTCACGCTTTCTTATAGATTTTTTTTCTTAGGTTTTTAGAATTGCATGAGGCGAAGTGTAGGTCGAGGAATTGTTTGTGATTGGAGTTGTGGATAATTGGTGGTTATTTGTGTTTGAAGGAGATATAAGGTGTATCTGGTTTTTGTTGTTTTGATTATTCTTTAAGTCATCGGTATGGTGGTGATAATAAGAATAAGGATGGGGCATCTGGTTCTAATGATGTTGATCATCTTGATCGGTTTGATCCATTGTTTTGCATAGTATAATGACACTAATGGTATACCCTTGATTGGTTTTAAATTAGAAGGGCACGAGAATTATAAAGTATGGTGCTGCGACCATGTCTATGGCTATTCATACTAAAACAAACTTGGTTTTTAAATGGTAAAATAATAAGACACGATCAAGGTGGTTTTCTGCAAGAACAATGGGATAGATGCAATTACGTGGTTTTATCTTGGATTCTTGGATGTGTTTCACAAGATGTGTTTATGGGATGATTTTTCTAAAAATGCTAAGGATGTATGGGATGAATTAAAAGAAACATATGATAAGCAGGATGCTTCTATAATCTTTAATATGCATTATAAAATACATTCTTTCACAATGCGGAATAACTCTCTCGAATACTATCATAAATTTAATGCTCTATGGAGGCAATATGACTCCTAGTGCGCCTTCCAGTGTACTTGTGAAGGTTCTGCGAATTAAAGATCATAATAATCTCATTAAACTAATGCAATTTCTCATGGGGTTAGATGAGGTTTATGCTCCTATTAGGAGTATTATTCTTACTACTGACCCTATTCACGATGTGAAAGGGCCTTTGCCACTTTATCCGAGGATGAGTCACAGAAGTACTTCAAATCATAGTACTTCTAAATCGATATCTTGCTTTTGTTTCTAGGACTAATCCTAGAAATACTAATTGATCCGCAAATAAGAACACTAATGTCAATAACGATAATAATCGATTCGGAAGGCTTAATAGGCCTAATTTGGTTTGTACTCCTTTGTAAAATGAATGGTCATCACTGGCGATAGATGTTTTGAATTAGTTGGATATCATACGGGTTTCAAAGAAAATAATACTAATCAAAACAATGCTAGTAACAATGTTGTTTCAAGACAAAAGGATAGGTCTGTTGGTTCATCTAATTCTTTTACGGATGAGCAGTTTAAAAACTTATGGCTTTGATTAGTGATAAGTCTGGATGCAGCAGTATGCCTGCAAACATTGCAGGTATAAACTGTGTTATAAGCTTTAGTCACTCAAGGTTTTTTAATCACAACACTAATATAAGCACATATAATCTGTATATTGGTTGGATTATTGATTCTGGTGCAAGTCAACATATGACTTATACTGTGTTAAACATGTTTAATGTGATTGATGTGTCCAAACTAAATATGACTGTTGGTCATCCTAATGGTACTAAAGCTCAAGTTACTCATATTGGAAGTTTAAAATTGGCTGATAAATTGATTATAACTGATGTCTTGGTAGTACCTGGATATCAAGTCAGTTTGTTATCAGTTCATAAGCTAAACAAAGATAATAAATGTAGAGTAATATTTGATGAAGATGTTTGTATTCTTGAGATTACATTCTAAAGACCCAGATGGGGACTGGTAATCAAAATAATGGACTATATTTTCTTAATACAGGTAAAAAACTTATAAATCATAATATTCAAGCTTGTTGTTTATCTAAGTGTATATGGCATAATAGACTTGGTCATCCCTCTGACCAAGTTTTGAACATTCTTAAACACAAACTTAATATTGATAATGAATCTAAAATTGATCCTTGTGATGTGTGTCATAAGGCTAAGCAAACTAGAGAACCATTTCCTCTAAGTGAACATAAGACTTCTGCTGTTGGCCAGATTGTTCATTTGGATGTTTGGGGTCCATATAAAGTTCAAAGTAAAGAAGGGTATAAGTATTTTTTAACTGTTGTTGATGATTTTTCAAGAGCTGTTTGGGTGTTCTTGCTAAGGGGGAAAACTGAAGTGTTTTCACATATTGTCACCTTTATAATTTGATTAAGAATCAATTTGATAAAATTGTGAAAATTTTTAGAAGTGACAATGGAGCGAAATTTGTTAATCAAAATATGGAAAAGTTTTGTAAAGAACATGGGATTCATCAACAAACCTCTTGCTCTTATACCCTCAACAAAATGGTTTAGGCGAAAAAACACAGACATCTATTAAATGTTGCTAGAGCCCTCATGTTTCGAGGGTTCCTTTGAACATGTGGTGAATGTATTCTAACTGCGGTTTACTTAATTAACAGGACACCTAGCTCGGTCTTTGTTTGGAAAAACACCTTATGAGTTAATCTATAGCTGTGAACCAAATCTCTCTTTTTAAAAGTGTTTGGATGTCTATGTTTTCAACTATTTTAAATAATTACGATAAGTTGTCTTCTAGGTCGAGAAATGTGTTTTATAGGATATTCTTTTGACAAGAAAGGTTATAAGTTGTTCGGTTTAGAAACAAAAAGGTTTTTATTCAAGAGATGTGAAATTTTATGAAACTGTTTTTCCTTTTAAACACACATCTGAAAACAAAGGTTTTGAATTTCTTTTTCAAAATATAAACAATCAAAATTTCTTTAACTTTGGCCTAGGAAACTCAGATGATCCCTATGATGATAAGAGAGAGATGCATAATAAAAAATCTGAAAAAAGTGAAGACATAGACCAGTCTTCTTTAGGAGGTACATCTGATGATGTCAATAAGGATGAGGGGGCATCGATGTCACGGATGATGCGACTAAAGAAAACTTGGAGAATGTTACACTTGAAGATAATGAAAATATATCTGAGGGTGATGATGATTATTATCAAGATTTTAATGATATGTTTCATGATTCTGTTGTTACTCCAAGTTTTACTCCAGACAGACAAGCTAATATTAAAACTTATACCAGAAAATCTAACAGAAAGCCAAGTATGCCTGTTAAGTTGAGTGATTATGTATTAGATAAAAATGTTAAATATGGTATTGATAAATCTGTTAACTATAGTAAACTCAGTAAAGAAAATTATGTTTTTTCTACTAGTCTCAATAAAGTGTTTGAACCTAAAACATATTATGAAGCTATAAAAGATAACAGATGGATTGATGCTATGAATCTTGAAATAGAAGCTCTTATGAAATGATACTTGGGTTATAGTTGAACTTCTGTTGGGAGAAGAGCTATAGGGTGTAAGTGGATTTGGAAAATTAAGTATAAGTCGATGGAAGTGTTGAAAGATATAAAGCTAGGCTAGTTGCCAAAGGTTATAGTCAAAAGAAGGAATTGATTATGAGGAGACATTTTCTCCTGTTATCAAAATTATTCTTATTAGAATCATAATTAGCATAGTTGTTCAAAATAGTTGGCCTTTATATCGAGTTAGACATTAATAATGCTTTTTGTATGGTGAGCTTGAAGAAGATGTTTATATGCAATTACACGAAGGGTATTTTGATAAAGATGATAAAAGGGTGTGTAAACTAAAAAGTCTTTATATGGTTTAAAACAAGCACCAAGAAAATGGAATGAGAAACTTGTTTTGTTTTAAAAGAAAATGGTTTTGTCAAAGTAAAATGATTTTCTTTGTTTACTAAAGGCGATAAAGATGTGTTTCTTGTTTTACTAGTATATGTGGATGATATAGTCATTCTTGGAAATAATGTTGATGAGATTAATAAGGTTAAAGATTTTCTAAAAACAAAGTTTCTTATTAAAGATTTGGGAAAGTTGAAATATTTTACGGGTATAGAAGTTTTGGAAGATAATCTTGGATTATGTCTTACTCAAAGAAAATATTGTTTAGAAGTTCTTCTTTGAATTTGGTATGCTTGCTTGCAAACCAAGTAAAACACCAATTGAGTCAGTGAATGTATCTGTTAAAAATAAGCAGAAAAACATAGTGAAAGATGAACCTTTATCTGGTGTGAATAACTATCAAAAGCTTGTTGGAAAACTTATTTACCTAACATTGACTAGGCCTGACTTGTCTTATGCTGTACATTGCTTAAGTCAAGTGATGCATAGTCCAATGCAGTCTCACTTAAAACTTGCTTTTAGGGTCTTAAGATATCTTAAAGAGTCACCAGGTAAAGGGATTTCATTTGGGAAAAATGATAATTGTAATGTGAAAGTTTTTGTTGATTCTGACTGGGCTAAATGCAAAATTACTAGAAAGTCAGTTACTGGGTTTGCAGTTTTTACGGAAATAATCTTGTTTCTTGGAAAAGTAAGCGATCTGTGTTGGCTAGATCTTCTGGCGAGGCGAGTTCGAGCTATGTGTAATGTAACTTGTGAGATTATGTGGATCTTAAAGATTTGTAAAGATCTTAAGTGGGAGGTTAATGTACCTGTGGAAATGTATTGTGATAATAGCAGTGCAATACAAATTGCAGCAAACCCTGTTCTTCATGAAAGGTCAAAACATTTTGAAATTGACTTGTTTTTTATAAGGGAAAAAATTGCTGAAGGCATTATTAAAACTATCAAGGTTAAATCTGAAGATAATATTGCTGATATTTTTACAAAAGGTTTAAGTGTGATTGAGCACAGGAAGTTTTGTGAAATGTTGAAGCTTAAGGATTTCTATAAGCCTTAGCTTAAGGGGAATGTTGGATAATAAGCTAAGGGCTTGTTATGTCAATAGTGTATTCTTGGTTTTGTGTTTTATATGTGTGCGGTTTATTGATATCAAGAGAAGAATAGTTGAAGGAGCTAAAGTGTCAAGTTCAAGAAAGTTGAAGGGTGCTATTTGCTTAAAATTGGATATTATTGAAGTCAAGCTTGGTCAAGTCTATATAAAGAGATTTCTTCTCATAATATCGTAGTTTTGTTGGTTATCGTGTGTGCGTTTTCACAGTTGATTTCATTAATTGTTAGTTGATTTCTTGTATTGAGAATCTTTCAAACTCTTTGTATTGTAAAACTCTGTATGAAGTATCAACCATAAGGGAGGTTGGTTGGGTTGATACTCAATAATATTAGTTTTGTTTAAACTGGTTTTGAGTTTTGATAATCACTTTGTATGTTTTAACAAATAGTATTCCGAGCTTTACGGTAGCATCCCGTTGAGACAAAGCATCTGCTGCTTGAGTCTTCTTGCCCGGTTGATATCATGTATCTAGATTGTATGCAAGTAATTTTGGAATCCATTATTAATGCTCCTAAAGTACCATTCTTTGTTCACGTAGATATTATTAAACTCTTCTGATCCGTGTGTACAATAACTTTTCCTAGTAAGTATGGTTGCCACTTGGTTTATAATTCCTGCTTCTAGTATCTCCTAGACCAGCTTTTCAATTTTATCTTTTTGAAGTTGTGGGGAAGGCTGAACACTAATAGGAGCCACCCCTTCCTGAAGAATAATAGCATGTTTGTGTTCACGACTTGGAGGTAACATATTCGTCGAATACATCCTTAAATTAGTGTAACAATTCTTCAACCCCCCATGGAGAGTCTGATCCTCCTGCCGACTCCAAAAAACTTCTTCTAACGTACTCCAAAATACTTCTTCATCTAACTTCAGTGCCCTTGCCATGGCTTTGAATGAAACCTTTGACCGACATAAACTAGGATTCCTTATTAATGTGACATGCCCTTGATCCCCCCATAAATGACATTGTTAGTAATTTGCATATAATCTTAGGGCCCGTTTGGTTTGTAGATGGGATTAGGATTTGGATTAGGATTAGGATTTGGATTTGGTTTTGATTTGATTTTGA
This sequence comes from Chrysanthemum lavandulifolium, assembly GCA_022545495.1. NCBI lineage: Eukaryota > Viridiplantae > Streptophyta > Magnoliopsida > Asterales > Asteraceae > Chrysanthemum > Chrysanthemum lavandulifolium. Next base: position 45,790,902 of record CM040240.1, on the reverse strand, counting down.
TTTGATGTAGGAGAGAGAAAATAAATTATAAAATAAATATAGTATTATTTTAATTGAGAAAATATATTATAAAATAAAAATATTATAAGTTATATAGTAATATGAAAATTGAATGTGAGAGGAAGTAATTAAAAAAAGAATATAAAATAGTGGGGCCCATGTTAGAAAATGAAATCCTGCCGATGCACATGACTTTTCTCTTTCTTGTACTATTTGGGAACCACTCCCATTTTTTAACCCAATAATTTGAACCAAATAGCATATTTTGGGCATCAACCCAAACCTTTGGTTAAAAAACCGGAAACCAAACGGGCCATTAATATTTCCTAGAGTTCACAACCACCTGATGTAGTATCACATCAGTACTCCTTTACCGGCAATGTAATTATCACTCCTTTACCGTATCTCTTTTATCTGCCTAATATAGCCATTACTAGGAGTTACATTAAATTTACTCGAATCCGTAATGGCAATGCTGAGTTGTTCCACTAGTCATCTTGATAAAAAGTTGTGGGTTGCTCCTATGTCAATACTCAATAAGCACTACTTCCGCCAATGTTTCCTCAAAGTTTCATGGTATGAAATGTGGTGAACCCCACCAGCATATGTACCTTTGGAGAATTTACCACAAATAAAGGTTTGAGGACCATTGCCATATATCAAGATTCTACAATGAGATGATAGTAATCGTTTATGAACCAAAACAAATTAGGCCATGGATTAATAGTTATCAAAAAATTAAAAGTTGTTTATAGTTTTTCAGGTTATTAAATTCAGCTGCAGAAAAGTACACCAGTATAATTTGGCGCCTTTTAACCTTGAAGTAGTTACTCAAAAATATTGGTCTTTGATTCTCGATATCTTTTTCGTGTAGGTTGACCAGACGTTTAAAAGAAATGATGGATGGAAGCCGAATACTTATAATCTGGTACCTTATAACCTTTGTTAGTTGATATATATTTGACTTTTTTTGTTGCATTCCCTATATGCATGTTCTTATAAGAAATAATATAATGTGCACTTAACCTATTCATTGCCGCCTTCCTCCATTTAATCATGTTACAATGAATTACATGAGTTTTGGTTAATCGCCTTATCACTACAGTATCCGACATGAAATTGTTTCTTAATGATCACAAACGGCTCCCAAGTAGATTAAAACCAGCCAAATCCTTCCACTTGACTAGTACTTCTTTTTCAGCTTCAGAAGCACCTCCATGAATTTCTTCCACCTTTTTAGGTGTAAGAATAATCTCCAGATGAATGGTAGCTAACCGGAGTTTATATGTGACTGGCCTGATTCTACTAATAATGTCATAGGGACTGAAGTACGTTAATGCTAACTTTTCATTTCATCTACGAGCCACAGATTCTTGTCTATAAGGTCGATGCTCTAGATAAGTCAAATCTTCATCATGGATACATCTTCTACAATGCTTGTTGGCTTGAAGTTTCATCTTCATTGGGCCCGCCTTAATTTTTTCTTTATCTCCTCTAATATTTGGTCTTTTGTCCATATATTGGTCTGCTTTGAACACTGGTGAAGAAGTCCCATAAAGAATCAGTTTAGGTGGATCTCGCCCGTAAAGAACTTTAAAGGGTGTTGTTTTGGTCTATGTGTGAAACAAAGTATGATACCAATACGCACCCCATGATAACTAACACGATCATTGCTTAGGTGTATCTGAAGCGAAACACCCTCAAGTAAGTTTCAATAGTACGATTCATCACCTCAGTCTGACTGTCAGTTTGTGGATGATATGCGGTACTATTTATTTTTCAATCGAGTGCCTTGTAGCCTAAAAACTTCTTCCAGAAATCACTCATAAATTTTTGTCCCGATCTGATTTCTATGTATTCGGGTATGCCATCGGTCACACTATTTCCCACAAGAATGCTGCAGCTACTGTTTTTGCAGTATACTAAGTGTGCATACTTGCTTAACGGATCAACTACCACCAAAATCACAGTATAACCTTCAGATCTAAAGGTTGTAATAATCATGCTGGTGTCATTTTAGAGTACTTTTGTCTTTGGCAAACAAGGTATTCTCCAACTGATTTCTCAACATCTGTCTTCATTCCAATCCAATGCAATTCAGTCCCCACTAATCGGAACCACCCCTTCCTTTCCATTAAAAAAGATTCAAAAGATCTACTTGCATCTTCACTCCGTTAAAAATTATCCTTTTTAAGCTGGTCGGTCAAATGAGATGCAAGTGAACCATATTCCTTGACAAACTTGCGTCCAAGGAACCCCCACAACTCCTAGCCAAATTTTTTTGGATCTGCCGGTACCCCGTCCTTGGTGACCACGTCCCAAATATTCAATTTGTTGTTGAGGGAAAGAACATTTTTGTTTCTGTTAGCATACAACTGATGTTGTAGTTTCTCTAATTAGGCCATGGATTTTAAGGACACTTTTAAAACAAGACTTATTGGATAAACAAGACTTAATGTAGCCCTTTTTTGGAGCATGTTGACAATATCAGTCAAACTATAACGAAGGGTACATTAGAGTTCTGTCTTTTACAATATATTTAGTTTCAGTTAGGATCTAAAATTTTAATAGTACGACTTCAATATAATATTTTCCTTATTTTATATATTATCGGTTGGTAATTTGAAGTATAATTTTTGGTTATACTTTTGTTTTACCCTGATAAATATATTGGATATCTTGAAACCTGGAAAATAGCTGTATTAGGATCTGTTGAGCACAGGTTTGTGATACTTTTAATGCACTTAAAGGGGAAATGGCCATTTTCACTTAGTCCTCATCAAACCAGTGTTTGTACCTGTCTCGAAAAAACCTACGGATCACATGTACTTTCGTTTGAATCCTTCATATGCTTTCAAGTTTCAACAACTACATGTAATATAGTTGCTATCAATATTAAATTAGTGTTTAACTCATTGCAGGTAGGAGGAGATTCATAGAGTCGGTTGCCCATTTGACACACCTCAACAACACTCCTTCTTTTTATAAGGTATGTTATCGTTATAACTTTTGATTTGATACTGAGTTTAGTCTGATGGGTGATTTGACAATGACATTTTCAGTTCCTTCTACTACAAAGACTCTTCCTGAAGATATCATTGGAAAAGAGAGGATGCAAGTAAAAACATGTTAGGACTCACACAACTGCTGTGTCCGGGTTTCTGGGAGGTTGCTGTTTGCACTTGCAGCAAAGGTTTGAGTATTCATTATTTCTTGAGTTTTTCATATATATCGAGTTATAAACTATGCCTTGTGTTGCGTAACAACATTCCCATTCTTTGGTATACTGTGAAGAAACGTTTTAAACCAAAATGAAGCTGTTGATAGGACTCACCTTGCATAGTTTTAACAAGTTTAAGGTATCTATGTCCGTCCAATTATATAACAATGAAATATCTGCAACTTACGATATTAAACCTGAATGGATCCTTTCTGACACACACACACACCCTAGGTGTTATCTTCAAAATTCACGTTTACTAGGTGTCAAATCGGATCTCAAGGCTGTAGCCTGGCCCTCAACTTTTATTAGCTTCAAAATCAAATTACGTGTAACTCGCTTCAACTCTTCAAATTTTAACTCGGTTTACATACTATTATTGACACAATGTTTTGTGTTTTGATCACGTTTGTGTGGTTTACACTACTGTTCTAACAGATGAATGATGATAAAACTAATTGTCTGTGCCAGGATATAGTGATGATGAGGAGTTCCAAAGCTTAGACCAAGATGAGGACGACAATGTTCGGCATTTGGACCACGACAACTGTGGCATAAGCAAGGATCTCCTTGAAGCATCAGATCCTCAACATCCCATGTTATTATTCTTGAAATGGTCTAGTGCTAAGATTATGGTCGAGTTTAATTGAACAAGTAATACTATTTGTAAAAGAATTTTAAGTGGTATGTGTGTATATATTTATCATATGTCGATATTGGATCTATCATTTGTTTTGACATCTGATTGAATACAAAATATTTTAGTGTTTGCAAAGAATACGATTTTGTCGCACGATATTGGATCTATCATTTGTTTTGACTCGATATTGGATCTATCTTAACACGAGTTTATTAAGATGTCTGATTTTCATTAGAAATGATGATAATTTTTATTTTTTTATTATTATTTTTTTAATGATACATTTAGGGTCCGTTTGGTATGTAAGTAGGATTCGAATTGTTTTTAGATTTGGATTTAGTTTTGAAATTGGGATTGGTTTTAGAGAGGGAAAATAAATTAAAATTTAAAATTTAAAATATATATGTTTTAAAAATGAGTTAGAATAAAACAAATTACTGTAACCTAAATTAAACGCAATATGTGATTGAGAATACTTTTAAAAATAAAAACTGATGTTTAGAAACTCAGGGTGCGTTTGGTTTGTAAGTGGGTTTAGAATCGGATTTGGATTTGGAATGATTTGAAAGAAAATGAGGAGAGAGAAAAAATTTAATTATTATAAGTTTTAGTTATTTTATTTACATGAATTAAAATAAAATTATATTTAAATAATGTTAAAATTGAAGAGGAATTTTCAAAAGCTTACTCTTATTTTGGTGCTTACTAAGAGACAAATCTTCACCATTCATCTAGTTTGATCTAATTGTGGGATAAACCCAAGATTTAATATAAAGCACAAGTCAGTGTTTTTTATCCTTTTCTTTGTCTTTTGTTACTCTTATTTATTAACTTTTTTTTTTTTTTTTTGAATTCACGTTACTATTTTAAATGCATGTTTTTTTTTTTTTTTTTTTTTTTTTAGTTCACGTTTTTTCATTATTTTTTAATGTTAAATTCACGTTTTTTTTTTCAGTTTTTTCCGCTTTCATACGTTTTCATACGTATTCATACTTTTCGCTTCGTTTTATCGTTTTCGTTCATGTTCATATGTTTTCATCATTTTTTTACGTTTTAAATACATTTTCATCCGTTTTAAATGCGTTTACATCCGTTTTCGGCGTTTCCGTCCGTTTCGGCGTTTTCATACGTTTTATGCGTTTTCATACGCTTATATCGTTTCGTATGTTTTAAACTTTTTTCCGTTTTCATAAGTTTCGTCCGTTTTAGACATTTTCGTCATTTTGAGACGTTTTCGTCCGTTATATGCGTTTTAAATGCTTTCATACGTTTTCGTATGTTTTCGCCCATTACATCCGTTTTCATACGTTTCGTTTGTTTTCTTACGTTTCGTCCATTTCTTACGTTTTCATTTCATACGTTTACGTTCGTTTCTTCGTTTCGTCCATTTTCATACGTTTTTAGACGTGTTTTATGCTTTCATACGTTTTCGTGTTTTCTTACGTTTTCGGCCATTTCATACGTTTTGTCTATTTTGTTAGGTTTTCACGTATTTTCGTCCGTTTTAGACGTTTTTGTCCGTATTTTACGTTTTCATTTATTTTCGTCCGTTTTATCGTTTCGTCCATTTCGAGACGTTTTCATCGTTGTCATCCGATTTTACGTTTTCATCCATTTTAGACGTTTTAAATCGTTTTTGAACGTTTTCATCCGCTTTTATCGTTTTCGTCCGTTTCATACGTTTTCTTCGTTTTATTCGTTTTTGTCTATTTTACTCGTTTTGTTCGTTTTGAGGCGTTTTGTCCGTTTTCATCGTTTTCATTCGATTTTATCGTTTTGTCCGTTTCAGACGGTTTCATTTTGATATTTGTAAGTGACACTTATTTATCTTTTGTGCTATAACACTGTAAGGAAGATGAAAAGTATTACATTCTTCATCATGTATGTGTTATCGGTTGTGATACTCAACTAAGAATGTGGTGGTTGTGTTTTTGAAAATATTTAGGAAGATTTTTGTGTTTTATGATATTATGAAATATTATAAAAGTTGTTCAACTGAAAACAAGAGATGTTATGATACTTTTGTTAGACTTGTGGTGGATTTTTCTATTTAATGGATACATTGTGCATGTTTCGATAGGTTTTATAGCGGGATTTAAAAATATTTATGGTTGAATCAGCAAACTAAATAAGCTATGGTTGAAGATAGCACACATCTTTATAAACAAAGTGAGGTAGCTTAAACACTTGTGATATCACACGTGATATCATGTGTGATAACACCGTTGATATCACCTGTGATATCATGTGTGATATTACCGGTGATAGCATGTGTGATATCATAGTTTATATCACTTGTGATATCACCAATGATATCACCAATGATATCATGTGATATCACCTGTGAGGTGATATCACCTGTGATATCATGTTAGGTGTTTGAGCTTACTCAATTTGTTTATAAAATGTTTGCTTTCTTCAACCATAACTTCTTTAGTTTGCTGATTCAACCATAGATATTTTTAAATTCCTCTATAAAACCTATCGAAACATGCACAATGTATCCATTAAATAGAAAAATTTACCACAAGTCTAACAAAAGTTTCATAACATCTTTTGTTTTCAGTTAAACACATTTTCTAATATTTCATATTATCATAAAACACAAAAATCTTCCTAAGTATTTTCAAAAACACAAAAAAAAAATGAACAAAATCATCACAGTAATATAATAAGTGATGTTTATTATCATTTCTTTCATATATACTTGGTAAAATACTAAATTATTATCACATTTGGTATGAATTTAATATTTCACATTATTAGTTGAGTATCACAACTGATAACACATATATGATGAATAATGTAATACTCTTCATCTTTCTTACAGTGTTATATCACAAGAGATAAATAAGTGTCGCTTAAAAATATCAAAATGAATAAAAGGAAGCAAACTATGAAAATAGAGACTTGACATATTCTCAAAATCAAACAAGTGTTGCATTAAATTAGCATTTTTTGAACAAAATAAGAATTCACCTAAAGAGACTTTAACCCTTTTATTTCTACTAAGAGTATAATACATTGATTGCATTAACAAAATATCGTTTGTCAATTGCGATGAAAGACACAAAACTATCTTGTAAATCGAAAATTATAAAATATTAGAAAACACATAGGTGATAATATATAAAAATATACGAGCAATGAAATATCTCGGGTGATATTAAAGGTTAAAAACATACTTGTTTGTTTATGAAATATCACAAGTGATATTAGACATTAACTTTTATATTAAAATATCACAATTGATATTAGACATGTAATATAATAAAGTTTAATAATAAGCTTGAAAACATATGAAAATAGACGAAACGATAAAACTGCAAAAAAGCGATGAAAGCGAACAAAACGTATAAAAGCGAATGTAAAGCATATAAAACGTATGAAAGCGGAAAAAGCATCGACAACGTGCGAAAACATATAAAACGGATGAAAACGAAAACGAACGAAAATGTCTAAAATTGACGGCGCGCCTAAAATGGACGAAATGTAAAAAAGACGAAAGCCTATATAAACCGATGAAAACGATGAAAATGTAAGAAACGAACAAAACGTGAAGAAAATGCGAAATACGTATTAAAACGGACGAAACGAAAGAAAACAGATTTAAAAGGTTTGAAAGCGGACAAAAATTAAGAAAACGGACGAAAACGAACGAAAAACATAGGAAATCGGACGAAAATGTAAGAAAACAGCGGTACGTATGAAAGCGGACAAAAGCGTAAGAAAATGGACGAAACGGACGAAACGTGAAAGCGGACGAAACGTAAGAAAGCGGATGAAAACATAAGAAAGCGGACAAAACGTAAGAAAATGTAAGAAAAGGTAAGAAAACATAAGAAAGCGAATGAAAACGTAAGAAAATGCAGACAAAAATGTAAGAAAACAGCGGAAAAAGGTGAAAACTAAAAAACGGACAAAACGTAAGAAAGCGGACGAAACGTAAAACGGAAAAAGGTAAGAAACGGACAAAACGTAAGAAAACGGAAACGTAAAAGACGGACGGCGTAACAAAGCGGACGAAAACGAATGAAAACGGACGAAACGTAAGAAAACGATTTAAAACGTAAGAAAGGACGGAAGAAAATGCGAAAACGAAAGAAAACGGACGAAAAGCGGAAAACGTGTGAAAACGATTAAAAACGTATAAAAGCGGAAAACCGACAAAACGTATGAAAGCGAAACGAAAAAATTAAAAATAAAAAAACAAAAAAACAAAAAAACGTGAAATTAAAAAAAGTGATTAAAAAAATTACAAATAATGTGAAAATAAATAAGAAAGATAAAAAGACAAGAAAAAGACAAGAAAAAAACATGGACTTAGGTTTAGACATATTAAATATTAGGTTAATCCCCACCATTAGATCAAACTAGATGGAAGGTGGGGATTTATCCCTTAGTATGCAAGAATTTTTGAGAATGCAAAATAAAGTGCCTCTAAAATTGAATCATAAATGAAATGTGAGAGAGAAGTTGTATGGTCCTACATGAATTATATGATACCACTCAAATTATAGAGGAATGACTATGTGGATTTAGTTTGATTGATTGTAATCAACAAAATAAACCAAACAACACTTTTTATAAAACCATTTCATTCCTTAAATCAAATGTCCCATAACAAACGGGCCCTCAAAACCACCAAGTTGGTTGGGGTTGTAAATATGGGGATGATCCTTTGACGCGACTTTAAAGAAGAGCAACCAAACAATTGGTTTTAGATATCTATGAGTCCAAACCCCTCCAAACTATCATACCAAACGCACCCTTAGCTTTTATAGAAATCAATGAACAGTTAAAAAAAAATTAAAAAACTATGACTAGAACACATGAGATTGTGGCCAATATGGACCCACAATTCTCTAAGGTTGAGTATATGAAGAATGGGTCGACTTGGATGTAAAAAAAAAGGGGGGGGGGTCGGATTATCTCTATTGAAGTTATCAACTACGAGTACTTAGCTAATTTGAGCATTTTAACTTGAACTTGTGTCGATGTGAACCTATTTTTGATATACAAGTTATATAAACCGTAATGTCTTTGGATTAGCTTGACCTTCCATAACGTCTCCTAGAACCGTCCTTTGCATTAATTATCTGAGTCAGATTAGTACATTTGTTTATCTGAGAAATTATTGCTGCATGATAAACTAATTCTAGAAAACTAGGCCTCTTTCTTGTTCCTTTTACTTACGACGAGAATTTAGCTCTTAGTTCCAGCACATCAAAGAGCAAGCATTATGTGCATCACATAAGTTTACAAGTAACATTTTGTTACTGCTTGTAGGTTCTGAAACTTAGAGGTGACAAAATAGGCGGTGGGTTGGGTACCGGGTAAAAAATAGGTAATTCTGCAGCGTTGTTTTAGTTGTTGATTAAGCAACTTTTAATCTAAGCAATAACAAACGCTACGACTAATAAGGGTTAAGACACTTTATTGTTGACCAAATTACAATAATAATGCGATTTATTGAAAAGTTATTTAAGACGCTTTATGAAAACAATTTTATAGTTTAACATAAAAGTGTTTGCTTATTTGTTATTATGGTTCATTGGATTATATTCTTAAGTTTCTGAAAATTGTTTTAGTGATGCTTGACCCGTTTTCTTATTTGAATAATGGTTGACTTGGTCCTTGGATATCGGATCAAAATACATTGCAAGTTTGCAACATGGGTCAATAATGAACATGTATTCTCATTTTATCGACTTTATGAAAAAACATCACATGTAATTGCAATAAAGACTAATTTATGTGTCTGAAAGTATTTGACTGATGTTTTCAATAAGGTCAAGATAGGTAACTGTATAATCCATAGATGTTGGAAAATACTTTCATATTGCTCAAACAGTTACTTTTGTCCTCTAATCAGTTGTAAAAAAGATCAATTTCTAATCATTTTGTGTCCGTTCCTGCAGGTGGTCCAGTTTTGTTGCCATCGGTAACATGAGAAGTTGCTCATACTTTTGAAAGCATGCCGCCTACTGAGTTTCTTACATGATTTCTACGTATTCTTCAAGGCATATACTCTGATAGTGAAATTAGATGTGTTGCTGTAGGATTAACTGACTTTTAATCACATTCTTCTAATTCATGTATTATCTTGACCGTCCATGGTTTCTAGGGGTGTTCCAGTGGTAGGATCATAGAACCTCTGAACACCGTCCCTAACTTCTCTCAAAACCGTTTGTAACCCCCATTATCTGAGAATCAGATTAGTACATTTGTTTCTCTGAGACATTACTGCTACATGATCAGCTAGTTCAAGAAAGCTAGGTATCTTTTTTATTGTTTTAACTTGCGAGAATTTAGCTTTATCTTGAAACACATGAAGTCTACAGAAATCGGTTTGAAACTCACGTTTTTATTCGGAATTTTTCTCTTAGTTCCAGCACATTAAAGGGCAATATTATGTGCATCAAGAGGTTGCCTTTACATTTAAGTTCAAGGTAGTTATTAAGATATTATCTTGTTATGGGATTCTATGGTCTTTTTTATGTTAAACAACTAAAGTAGTAGGGAGTGAAATTATTTGTATTTTGTGGTTAGGTTTCGTATGTTGCTGGATAAATGTGTCTGCCTTTTTGCGCTTGAATGGGTTGATTTAGGCCATTTTTCTTTGTCAAACGGGTCATATTGGTGACTGGTCGAATGTTGAAAAGCTGTGATGAATTGTATAAGCTTAGCCATTTACCCCTTAACCAATTTATGATTCTTATAGGTTTTCGATAAGTTATTGTGCCTTTAATTGATGTGTTTACTTGTTGAACTATATTATTTCATGAGGCAAAACCCATGAAATAGCATTATGTTGGCGTATGTGTCCGGACGTCATGGTGTCCGGCAGACTCACCATCCGGACAGGATGTCCTCGCCGTCCGGACGATGAATAACAGGGACCGACCATGTCAGCAGATTTTACGAGATTCCTTACCACGTGGCTTACTAGCTAGGGTGGCTATAGGCCTGCAGGCAGGTAATATAGGTCTGCGATGAACAGTGACTGAATAGTAGCGCAGGTACAAGGTTGGGGTAGTATAAATACCCCAACACATTCAATGTTTCGCATTCAAGTCTTTCACCTACATTTACTTCGCATTTATTACCACTTTAATTACACTACGCTTATTCTCACGCCGGATCTTGGTCCCGGGACAACACCCGGGGCGAGGCTGACGCGTGTCTGTGCATTGTGCAGGAAGGAGCCAATCTTTTCTTTCGGATCAATCGATAGAAGCCCAAACCTTCAAATCAGGCCGGATAGCAGGAATTTGCTTCAACAAATTGGCACCATCCGTGGGACCCCAATTCATTCTGCCAGAGAATTGAATGACAGGTCCGGAACAAACACCTCCACCCGGACCCCTTCCTCCGCCGGAGCCAATGAGCGGAAGTGGGGTCACGAATAACCAAACCCCCGGAATACCGGAACAGATACAAGCCCATGTGGCATCGTTAGAGGCTCTTATTAAGAAGTACAACGCTTCGGGAGCCAATGCCATTAAACCTATCCGGCTGACATTCGGAGATGACGACGATGAACCAGAAAAGGATGCTGAGCTAGACCCCAAGGATGATCTTAGTAAACCACACAAGGAAGTGGCTAGGTCACCCTTCACAAGAAGGATAGTAGAATTCGCCGGCCCCAAGTATACCATGCCCGCTAGCCTGAAGTTGTATGACGGGTCAGCTGATCCGGATGATCACATCAACCGTTTTGTAGGGCGGCGAACCAAGGGGAATGGCTAATGCCGGTATGGTGCAGGATGTTCCAGCAGACTATGGACGGAGCCGCACAAGGGTGGTTTAGTAATTTAGAACCGGGGAGCATCGATAGTTGGGACGATCTGAGAGAACAATTCATTACAAGGTTTGCTTTACGACAGAAAAAATGAAAGATCCCACAGAAATCACCCGGATTGTAAGGCGGGCGAATGAGGCACTACCGGAGTTCAAAGAACGTTGGACCGACGAGGCCAGCAAGATACCAGGAGTTCCAGAACTCATGAAGATATCGGCGTTCATAAGTGCCCATCGGTGCCCCGACTTGGCTAAGAAATTTTCTGATCAGGTCCCAAAGTCTGTTAAGGAAATGATGACTAGGGTGGATGACTACGTTTGAGCAGAAGAGGCGTATAAGAACACGGAATTACCGAAGGGAGAAGCACACAAATTGTCCCGGAGGGGAAACCCTTTGGCAACAAGATATAGGAACTCCAGAGGGGGATTTGGGGACAGAAGAATGAATGACCGAAGGCCTTGGGAAAGAAGTGATACCAGGCATAGGGAGGTTTTTTCCCATACGTTGCCCCAAAAGTGGACACTCGCCCCCGAAACGAGTTCCGGCGCAACGATTTCAACAAGCCTGACAACCACAGGGTCATGCTCTCTGGCTTATCCAAGCAGCCTAAAGAAATATTTGCCACTGAGCACCACCTGAACTTACCACCACCGCCTCCCTTACAAGGAAAACCGAGTAAGGAAAATGAGGATAGGTTCTGCGAATATCATGGAGAGAGGGGTCATCTATCCAACGACTGTTATCACCTGAAAAAATAGTTGGAAATGGCCCTTGAATCAGGAAAGTTGGATCACTTAGTGAAGAATGTATAGCAGAGAGGAAGGGAAAGACCGAGAGGTCACAACGGGAAAGGAAAGGTGATCAATATGGTCAATCGCTACGTTGAAGACCGGAAGAGGAAAGCCAGGTCCTACGATGAGGACTAGATGAATGTCCCTATAACTTTTCCTCGGATAGCCACAGACGACTTATCCGAAGAGCCTATGATTTTGGAAGCGGAAATAGAGGGTTACTGGGTCCGAAGGGTGTTTGTGGATGAAGGTGCCTCCGTCCAGGTGATGTACGAACACTGTTTCAATAACCTGTGTCCGTCTATCCGATCCAGGCTACAAGAAACTAGTTCACCGTTGGTGGGGTTTGCCGGAGAAGTCATAGAGCCTTTGGGGAAAATTGAGTTGGAGGTGCGTTTTGGAGATCATGGCTTATTCAGGACGGTTATGATGAAATTCACAGTCGTAAAGTCACCCTCACCTTACAATGTGATATTGGGACGGACGGGTTTAAGGAATTAAGGGCCATACCGTCAACCATCCACGCTATGATGAAGTTTCCCACGCCGGAGGAATAGCTACCTTGGTCACTAAAAGGGCAATAGTCATGGAGTGCAAGAGGTTGGAAGAGAAGCAAGACCCCAGGAAAAGTTGTTCTCCTGAAAGAAAAGCAGAAGTGGCAGACCGGGAGGCTCAGGAGGAGCCAAGACTGATGGAAGACATCCTGGTTAATGCTGCTTATCCCGAGCAACGTGTGACTATAGGAACTCGCTTCTCCCGGGAGTGTCGAAAGCAACTCATTGAGCTCTTGAGGAACAATAAAGAAGTGTTCGCTTGGGAACCGACGGACATGAGTGGGGTACCAAGGCGTCTCATTCAGCACTCTCTCAACGTGAACGTCTCGGACACGCCGATCGCCCAAAAAAGAAGGACGTTTTCATGGGAGAAAAACCAGGTGATCGCAGGGGAATTTGAAGAGTGGATTAAGGCTGGGATAGTTCGCCCGGTAAAGTACCCGACATGGATATCTAATCCTGTGCTGGTAAAGAAATGTGACGGAAGTTGGAGGATGTGTATCGACTTCAAAAACCTTAATTCTTCGTGTCCGAAAGATTACTATCCTTTACCGGAAATCGATTGGAAGATTGAATCTGTCATGGGGTACAAGTATAAATGCTTCCTGGATGCTTACAAGGGTTACCACCAAGTTCAGATGAATAGGGACGATGAGGAGAAGACGAAGTTTAATACGGTACAAGGGACGTATTGTTACACCAAAATGCGGTTCGGATTAAAGAACGCCGGGGCAACATACCAGCGGTTGGTAGATTCTGCATTCCAATCACATATAGGCAGAAATTTGGAAGCATATGTGGACGATATGGTTATAAAAAGCCGGACGGAGCGAGAAATGATAGCCGATATAGCAGAAGCCTTTGATAATCTCAGAAGGATAAATATGAAGTTGAATCCACGGAAATGTTCATTTGGAGTGGAGGAGGGCAAGTTCCTTGGTTATATGGTGACATCGGAAGGCATAAGGGCGAACCCCTGAAAGACAAAAGCAATCATAGAGATGAAGTCCCCAGAGACGTTAAAAGAAACGCAAAGTCTGAGCGGGAAACTGGCGGCCTTGAATAGATTCTTGTCAAAATCAGCGGAGAGATCCCTACCCTTCTTCGACACACTAAAAAACATCACTAAGGAGAACAAAGACGAATACCGCTGGACGGAGGAGGCTGAAACGGCCTTTCAGGAGATGAAAAGGTTGATACTGGAATTTCCTTCTTTGTCCACCCCCATGCCTAAGGAGCAACTATTCATATACCTAGCGGCATCAAAGGGGGCGGTAAATGCGGTATTAGTGGTGGAAAGGGAAGGAAGGCAGTTGCCGGTACACTATGTTAGTCGGACCTTACATGATGCGGAGAGAAACTATGCCCCGATAGAAAAGTTGGCCCTATGTCTGTTGCATGCATCCAGACGGTTACGGAGGTATTTCGAGGCTCATCCGGTCAGGGTTATCACTGATCAACCCATTAAGCAGATATTACATAAACCGGAGGTTTCAGGGATGTTGGCCAAATATGCTGTAGAATTAGGAGCCTATAACATTACCTACATCCCTAGGAATACGGTTAAGGGACAGGTGCTAGCGGACTTCCTCACAGAAGTACCCGTCGAATCCGAATATCCACACAACAAGCGAAAAGGTAGAGACGTGATGGAAGTAGGGGATGAAGGAGAGTAGCTGTTGTACACGGACGGGGCATCCAACAAAAAAGGGTCCGGTGCAGGTTTGGTCCTTATCAGTCCAGAAAAAGAAGAGTTGACCTATGCCTTACGACTTAACTTCCCCAGCACCAACAATGAGGCCGAATACGAGGCTTTGTTGGCCGGCCTCCGGATCGCAAAAAAGCTCAAAATTAAGAGTTTGAATGTACGGGTGGATTCCAAACTAGTGGCAAGCCAAATCAATGGAGAATTCACGGCTACTAAAGAAAGCATGCAGAAATACCTGGCTCAAGCAAAAGAACAAATCGCTGATTTCCAAAGTTTCAAGATCTGTAACATTCCGAGAGCTCAAAACCAAAAGGCAGATATACTGAGTAAGCTGGCATCGGTAGCTTTTGATCATCTTACTAAAAAAGTGATGGTAGAGGTCCTAGAAAAATCTTCGGGAGAAGAAAAGGTGGTTAACGCCATAGTGGAAGAAGAAGCAGATAAATGGATGATGCCGATCATCAAATGTCTGGAGGAACGGATCTGGCCGGAGGATCCCAACGAGGCCAGGAGTCTCCGAATGAAAATTCCGCAGTACGTGATGGAAGAAGGAGTCCTCTTTAAAAAGGGATACCTGGTACCAATGCTGAGATGTGTAGGGCAGTGATAACATCCAATAGTCATGAATATTAAGTATCAATTTCCCCTGATAATGCTCATTATTTATATCATTTATATAGATTTACGCTTGTTTTCTATTGTTTTCCACTTTCAGGTAAATTACGAGCATTGGAGCTAAAGAGACGCGGAAATGGAAACATTACTAAAGATTTATCACAGTATGCTTATTTTGAAGAAGTTACGGCGTAACTCGTCTCTCACATTATGCCGTAACTATTGCGTGACCCAGAAGTCCAACTTATCAAGAGGTTACGGCGTAACTCTTCCCAAAGGTTACGACGTAACTCCATTAGGTCAAAAGAGGTTCCACGCGGCGATACTTACGCCAGTAACTCTTGCATCACTTACGGCGTAACCGAGTTTATTGAAGACTACGGTAACTACTTATAAGGTTCTGCCGTAACTAGCGAGATCTAGTGCATTTACGAAGAAATAGAAGGTTCTGGCGTAACTCCTCTATTGGTTCTGCCAGTAACCCGGACGACCTATAAATACCCCACAATTCCAAAGATTTCAAAGCATCCCATTCTACACACAACACTCTCGAACGTGGGAGAAAGCTCAAGGCGGTCTAGGGAAGCATACGGAGTGTTTCCAAGGGAGAAGTCACACCATTACGATAAGCTTTAGCGTTTATTATTTCTTTTACTTTCAATTCATGTATTTCGTACCTTTGAATATTGAATTGATTTGCATGATTAATATGAGTGGCTAAGCACCCTTTGGTTCTAGCCTAGTTATGATTCCTTAATTGTTTTTTTTGCATTTACCTTTACTTCCGTACAATTATTTCTAAGTGTATGCATGCATAGTTCTTTGGTAGTCACCCTTGGTTCGGTAGTTTTGAATGGCGATAGAGGCCAATTGCCTAGGAGATATGACCAACTGATCCTAGGTGAGCGGACTGAGACGGAAAGGGTAAGATATGACCAACTGACGACCCTTTCTACTTGTGCGATTTGACCAACTTATCACCTATCATTTGGATGAACTTAAGAATTGGGGGGTGTAGTGTCTAAGTTCCTAACGGCCGGGCATTCGCTATTTAGAATCTAGCATGTAGCGGTACTTAATGACTCGGCTTAGGGGACCGGGAACAACATGACTTATGATGGTGCGCTTTGATTTCTCCTGTGGTGGCATCTTTGCCGATAGGTTAGGGCGAATTGACCAAATCTTGTCCTCTCGAATTTAACCCCACCAAGTAATTGGAAGTAGGTAAACGTAGACATAACTAGCTAGGAGGATTAACTAGGTTAGCACCACTATTCCTCTATTGATTTCCTTCACACATTTATTTGCTTTTATTTTATTTTCTCGCATTAGTAGTTTAATTAATTAAAACCCTATCAAACCATTATTATTCGTGACAATTAGACTTAGTAAAATCCAACACACATAGCTCTTGGGACGACCTCGGCTTTACCATTTACTACACTACACACGACCGGGTACACCGCCCATTAGTGCATTAGGGTAGACCATAGGTATAGCGAGACACTATAAATATTAAGACACAGTCAAGAAACTCGCATCAAGTTTTTGGCGCCACGGGAGCTATATTAGGATTAATATTGAGTCTTTCATTTCATTTTAAACTTTTCTCCGATCACATTTTAAGTTTTAAGGTACCATGGAAGTTGTTAACATCGATGACCTCACTCTTGAGGAATACTTGGCGTTGACTAGAGTGATCAAGGTCGGGTCTCGTAAGACCGCAATCGGAGCGGATGTTCGTTTGAGATTAAAGACCAATTTATGAGGGAGCTTCGCTAACCCTTTTCGGGGGACGAGGGACGAAGACGCATATGAGCACGTTGAAAATGTCCTATACATCGCTAGCCTTTTCAACATTAAGGCGTGTCTCATGATCTTTATTATGCTCGTGGTCTTCCTAATGACTCTCCTTTGGAGCGGCCGGAAGATGGATCGAAAGATTGCTCACGGGCGCTTAATACTTGGGCGCTACTAAAGAAACACTTTATTCAAAGATATTGCCCGCCATCAAAGATTTATAATCAACTATTGGAGATCCATAATTTCAAACAAGAAGGCGACGAAACTCAGTATCAAGCTTGGGACGAGATACAACGATCTTCTTTATAAGTGTCCTACCAATGATCTAAATAACCCGGTGAAGGTCAATATTTTCTACAAAGGAATAAATGTAACTATAAGGCAGATCTTTGGACTATCAAGGACCTATCCCAAACATGACTCCTACTATCGCAATTGAAGCCATTCAAAAATGGCGGACCATTCTAAAAATGGCACGATGGTGGAAGTAAAAGAAACCAAGGCGAAGTTTCGACGAATTGCGAAGAATCGCTAGTAAAATTGAAAGTCTCGATCGAGATATCTTTGAAGGTCGGAGAAACCGTTCATGCCATCCAAGTGGGTTGTGAAAGCTGTGGAGGAGGACATCTTACGAAGAATTGTCCTAATACGGACGAAGAGGATATTGAAGAAGCTAAGTATGGAGAAAATCGACCATTTTACGGTGATAATCAAAATAGTAATGGGTATCGTGGAAATTACAGCCGTGGGCCTTATGGAGAAAAAAAATCCAGTCTTGAAGAAACAATTAACAAATTCCTGGAGACTTCGGCCCAGAAACAAAAAGAACAAGATATTTGGTTAAAGGGTTTCCAGGAAAACACTAACAAGAATCTTTCCAGACACGACGAAACCCTAACAAATCTTGGAGCAATGATAAAAAAACTCAGTGCTGAGATTGATGAAATTGAACTTAATGAAGCCAAGCGCAAGGAGGAATGCAATGCTGTTTTTACCAATGATTCTCAAAAAGTGATTGATGAATGTATTTCTTCAATCGACATATTGGATGTCACGAATACCGACCAACAGGAAGAGTTACGCCGTAACTACTTCCTAGAGTTCCGGCGTAACCATGCTCCGGAAGGCATATCCAGGTTAGGATCCAGTTTATTCTCGGTTAAGGATGTTAGCGCAAGCAAGGTAATCATTCCATGTTCGGCTGGTAAAATTGATTTGGGGATAGTAGACTTTGGGTCTTGTGTAAACATCATGCCTCTATCCATATTCTTAAAACTGAGGATAATCCACGTTTGGGAAACGGATATCGTGATTGATTCAGGTACTGAAACTAAGATTACCCCTTTAGGTATTACAGGTGGTATGTGCGTAAAGGTCGATAAATTTACCTCAGCCCCCGAATTTGTGATAGTCGATGTTAATACAAATAAACCGTAAAAACGTTTATTAATATTTTGCGATCTCTTTGTGTTTTGTTGATAACAAATATAATGTTATCTTAAGTATGATTATAAGGATACATGTTATTTTTGTAAAGCATTTACATATAGCCATTTAAATACAAAAATGTAATAATTAAGCATTTGTTGTAATAGTTTATTAGGATGGGTAAAACCATAACCCATGGACCATAACCCATGGATCTTAACCCATACCAAGTTGACTAGATACAATGTATACTTAGATACATTGAATCTAAAGAAAACCCATGGACCAACCCATAACCAAAAACTCATGGGCAAAGAGGAGTTCCACGGATCCCTAGGATTACACCGACGGATCCCAGTGTAAGGGATCCGTGGGATCCGGAACAATGAAGAATTTTGCCTATAAATAGAGAGCCATTTCTTCATTCTAACTCACCCTCTTCTTACTAAATCTCTCATACACTCCCATTCTCTTCTAACATATAGATCACTTGATCTAGAGAGTTGTTCTTCTTTCTTTCTATTTGTGATCCTCATATAGGTCCTTCTAAGGCGAGATCACGAGCATTCTACAAGTCATCCAAGCAAGGGTCCTTGATTTTGTCACTCCACAAGATTTACGTAGCGAAGATCTTGTATTTGATATTTCACATATTTGTTGTGTAATAGTTGTGTTGGTTTGGTCCACCGTGCTACGGACTCGGTATCTAGCTTTGTACTGGAAAATGTGTAAGCAACGTTGTGAAGGCTTCTCCGCCAAGTGAAGGAGTTTGTTGACATAGTGCTTGAACTCTCAAGTAGGTAACTCGGGGAGTGGAGTAGGGCAAGGAAGGTGTCCTTGTAGCCGAACCACTATAAATCGGTTGTGTCATTTCTATCCCTTAACTTATTTATTTGCTTGCATTATCATTAGATCTATACGTTCTCAACATCCATACGATTTCACATAATATCGGATCTAAAGTTTTTGAAATCAACTTAAAATCGGCAAAACTATTCAACCCCCCTTCTAGTTTTCCACAATTGGCATCAAGAGCTAAGTTTATAAAAGTTTTAAAGTAAATTTGTATTTTAAAAACTTTTCGATCACTATGGGTTCGAAAATTATAAGGAAGGGCAATCTATGCAACGACCACCACTACTTGAAACTAATGGTTTTATATATTGGAAAAATAGATTCAAACGTATGTGAAGTCTAAAGATATTGATCTTTGGTACATTATTGTTGAATGTGATTTTGAGGCTACCTCAAATAATGATAAGGAAATTTAGTTAACATACCTCATGATAAACTAAATGATGAAATGAAGAAAAGCTTTCTAAAAATAGTGAAGCAAAATGGTTTTATATAATGCTTTACCAAAAAGGAATTTGAAAGAATTTATTTGCTTAAAACCTCTAAAGAAATTTGGAATTCTTTAGTTGTAACTCATCAAGGCAACGAACAAGTTAAAAATAATAAAATTGATTTATTTGTTCAACAATATGAACAATTTTCAATATCGGATGAGGAAACTATAGATCATTCATTTGCTAACTTTAATACTATTATTACATCTTTACAAGCACTTGATGAATCTTTTTCTAGTCAGTAACCATGTTAGGAGATATCTAAGGGCACTTCCATCGAAGTGGAGATCCAAGGTGATGGCGATCGAAGAGTCAAAAGATTTGACAACCTCACCTCGATGAACTCATAGGCAATCTAAAAGTCTACGAGCTTGTTCTTGCTAAAGACTCAAAGCCTCAAAGGTGAAAGAGAAACACAAATCTCTTGCCCTAAAAGCCAAAAAGGCTTCAAGCGATGAAGAGAACTCATCCTCGGGTAGTGACGACGAGGAGTACGCTATGGCGGTAAGGGACTTTAAAAGTTCTTTAGAAGAAAGGAAGATCGTCAAACAACCGTATGACGATAAGAAAGGCTTCGGAAAAGTAATGAGGACGAAGCCAAAGGATGATCGTACTTGCTTTAAATGTGGGACCCAAACCACTTTATTAGTAAGTGTCCCAAACGGGATGATCAAAAGGCGTTAAATGCGGCACGTGGGGAATGAGCGACGAGGAGGACGAAGAAATTTGTCTCATGGCAAATGACGAGGTATGTCACGAATACTATAGTAGTTCATCACTTGATGACGACTCATTGCATAATGAATATGACAAACTATGCAATATTAGCTTAAAACTAATTAACAAAAACAAGCTTTTAAAGAGTTAAAATCAACGTTTAGATAAAGAAGTCATAGAATTAAAAGCAAAACTAAAGCGTTTAGAAAGGGTAAAATAGAAAGTGGTGAATGTGAACTTTATGTTCAACTTCAAACACTAGTTGATCATCTAGATTCTAAAATTGCTAGAATGAGTACAAACACTTTAGATACAATACTCGATGGTGTTAAAACCGGTAACAACCAAAAGGGTCTAGGTATTCAACAACTTGATCCATCAACTAGTGAAAGAAAAGAAACAAAATTTGTTAAAGAACTAGAAAAACCAGCCCACTTGTTGTGGCGGATCCCACGGATCCCCAAAAGGGAACCGCTAGTGTGCATGATTGGATTCGTGGATCTGCTGCAACAACTAGTGGTAATAACGTAGCTTCTTCATCTAGAACTGAGTTCGTTATCGTTAATAGGAAGAAAGCAACTCATATCACCACTAGACAACCACCTCCAAAATATAATCCTACTTTTGCAAGAAACAAAGCACCATCCTTTTTAAAACATAATGCATCTAGGAGACCTAATAACGTTTATCCAAGAAGTAACCATCATGCAAAATGGTTTTCCTTTTCAAAACTTTGCTCCATGGAATGCATACTCATCTTATCCATACATGTCTAACATGAATGGAATGTTTAACACTAATGGACCCATGAACAAATGGGGACCAAAATTTTGAGTTTATTATTGTTTTAGGTGTGCTTAAAGGTCGACCTAGACCCTGATGAATGGGTCAAGGATAGCGGGTGCACGAGGCACATGACCGCAATAGGGATCTATTCTCCACATATGAATCCGTAAATGGAGGTAATGTGGTGTTTGGAAATAGCAAAGTAGAATCATCGGTAAAGTGCGATTTCTAACAAATCTCGACCATTAACGATGTGTGTCACGTGAAAACCGAAACTTTAACCTTTTAAGTATAGGACAAATATGTGATAAAAGTGCAATGTACTTTTTACCGAAACCGTAGTAAGATACTTAAAATGGCATAACCATAGGAAGAGGAATTAGGAAACATGGAGTCTATGTCATTAAAATCGGTAATGAACCTAAAGACAAACTATGTCTTACCTCTATGGATGATACTTCGACCTTATGGCATCGAAGATTGGGTCACGCCAATATGCGACTTCTTCAATCGCTATCATCCAAAGATCTAGTAAGAGATCTACCTAAGTTAAAATATGAACATCACTTTTGTGATGCTTGTAATGTAGGAAAACAAGCTCATTCAAGTCATAAAGCTAAAAACAGGGTGTCTACAACTAGGTGTCTAGAATTATTACATATGGATTTATTTGGTCCATCCGATATCCAAAGTTATGGAGGCAACTACTACACTTTGGTAATAGTGGATGACTACTCTAGGTATACATGGACAAAATTTTTAAAGAACAAAACGAAAACCTTTAATTATTTTGAAATATTAAGCAAAAAGATCCAAAGACAACTAGGAAGTCCTATAGTGTCCATTAGGACGGATCATGGTAGGAATTCGATAATCAAGTGCAATTTGGAGCCTTTTGTGACGCTTTATGGTATTACTCACAACTTCTCGGCTCCACGCACTCCACAATCGAATGGGGTAGTAGAAAGAAAGAATAGAACCCTTCAAGAAATGAGTCGAACCATGCTTAATGAACAATCCATACCTCAAAATTTTGGTGTAATGCCGTTGATACTTCAACGTACATACTCAATCGAGTCTTAATTAGACCAATCTTAGGTAAAACTCCATATGAGTTACTCCGAGGCAAAAAGCCTACGTTAAATCACTTTAGAGTCTTTGGAAGCAAATGTTTTATTCTTAACACTAAAGATTACCTTACAAAATTTGATCCTAAATCAATCGAAGGTATCTTTCTAGGTTACTCGCCAAATAGCAAAGCTTACGTCATATTAAACAAAGAAACAATGAAGGTAGAAGAGTCATTAAACATAAAATTTGATGAAAGTCCACCCAAACCCTCTCCACCTCTTGTCGATGACGAGATCATAGAAAGTGAAGCTATAGTAATAAAGAAAAGATAAATGAAGAAGAAGAACCTTTAAATGATGAAATCATAAACATTAAAGAGTCCAAAGATCACCCGTAGATAAAGTCATAGGAAAGCTAAATGAACGAACATTAAGGTCTCAAGTTCAAAACCAAAGTAGCTTGTTTTGTTTCATTTCAACCATAGAACCTAAGAACACACAAGAAGTCATAAAAGATGAAAGTTGGGTAATGGCTATGCAAGAAGAACTAAATCAATTCGTTTCTAATGATGTTTGGACACTTGTCCCTTTACCTAGTAATCAAACCATAATAGGAACAAAATGGGTTTATAGGAACAAATTAGATGCAAACGGAGTAGTGTCTAGGAACAAGGCTAGACTCGTTGCCCAAGGGTATAACCAACAAGAAGGAATAGACTTTGATGAGACCTATGTCCCCGTGGCTAGATTAGAGTCTATAAGAATACTTCTTGTGTATGCTTGTGCTAATGATCTAAAGCTTTATCAAATGGATGTCAAAAGTGCTTTTCTAAATGGTTTCATTAATGAAGAAGTATATGTAGCTCAACCTCCGGCTTCATCGATTTTGAAAACCCAAACATGTATATAAATTAAAGAAAGCCCTTTACGGTCTTAAACAAGCTCCAAAAGCTTGGTATGATAGACTCAAGTCCTTTTAATTAAACAAAACTATACCATGGGGTTAGTTGACAACACACTTTTACTAAGAAAAGAGAGTCACATATAATCATAGTGCAAATATATGTAGATGATATTATATTCGGATCCACTTGTCAAGACATGTGTGATGATTTCTCTAAAATCATGCATGACGAGTTCGAGATGAGTATGATGGGAGAACTTAGTTTCTTTCTTGGTCTACAAATTAAACAAGTAGAAGATGGTATCTTCTTTAATCAATCTAAATACATAAAGGAGATATTAAAGAAATTTGGTCTAGAAGAGTCGAAACCAATTAGGACACCAATGTCATCCGACACCAAACTCACAAAAGATGAAGACGGCGAATCAAGTAGATAATACTAAATATCGTGGCATGATAGGTAGTCTTCTACCTCTCACAAGTAGGCGGATATCATGTTTAGTGTTTGCTTATGTGCTAGGTTTCAAGAAGACCCCAAAACATCACACCTAGAAGCCGTAAAAGGATATTTAGATACATTAAGGGTACAACACAATTAGGATTATGGTATCCTAAGGCGCACAGGAGTAGAAAAAATTGTATATGCAGATTCTGACCATGCAGGTGATTACGTTGATAGAAAAAGTACAAGTGGGGTGTGTACTTTCATGGGATGTTGTTTAACGTCTTGGTTTTCTAAGAAACAAACGGAACTAGCAATATCAACAACCGAAGCCGAGTACGTCTCCGCCGGAAAAGCATGCCAACAAGCACTATGGATGAAACAAGCGTTAGTAGACTATGACATTCATCTAAGCGACATCGCCATCCTATGTGACAACAAAGGTGCCATCGACTTAAGCAAGAATCCGGTATTGCATTCTCGTTCAAAGCATATAGAGATTCGTCACCACTTCTTAAGAGACAATGTTCAAAAGGGGAACATTTCTATTGAGAAGGTAGCATCCGAAGACAACATAGCCGAGGTCCTCACCAAACCGTTGAAGCGGGAACAATTCAACCTACTTCGTCTTGGCCTTGGTCTAATGGAACAAATGTCGTAACTTATTTGACTCTACAAGGTATGTAAACACTAGCCTTCTTCTATCTGAGTCTAGGATCTCTATTTCACGCACAACTCACAAACAATACGGGAATTTTCAAAACCCAAGATGAGTTTTCCACTTATAGCTTTCTTATTTTTTTTACACATTTTCAAAGAAAACATCATTTCACAATGTTTTCTAAAAAGATGATACCTTCCCGTATCAATTTCACAAAAGCAATTTCTCACGTCTAGGACAAATCGCTTTTTCATTATTAATACAAAGTAAAAACCCGTTTTCATTGCATCTCATGTATTTTGAATGCTAAAGGGGACACATAACTAATATGTGTTTTCGGGTACATTCATTTAAGCAACAATGAATTAGGAGCATTGATCACACAAAATTACGTACTCATGTACTAAATATGTGTTTTCGGGTTATCTCAATAGGATGTTTTTATACTTCTAGTTTATTTTCTATTTTCTTTTTAGGGGTCGAGATAACCGCAACTCCAAATAGTTTGCATATAGGCACACTAGGCAAAAATGTTTCCAAAGGAAAATTTTGTCTTTGCACCAGACCCACGGATCCCGGCCTTCATCTTCATGCCGGATCCCTCGAGGAAGGATCCATGGGATCCGTGGTGTGTCGTTTTACCTTATATTTTTCACTTTGGATGAAAAATCCACATTTGTTTCATTTTTGGGAGTATGCTCTTTAATGCTTGTGTTCTCATGATCACATGCCTTGAATTCATATATAATCATTAGATTTTAATCCACATTTTGGGTCAAGCATTCATTACAATGCTTTGTTTTTCTATATATAGAACTCCCAAAATGCTTGCATAATCCATCTCATCCTCACCATATCATCCAAAAACCCATTAGATGAATCACCTAGTACAAACAATCATCTTCATGATACCCAAACCTTTGTACTACCACCATCCAAAATACCACAATCAAACTCTAGGATATCAATGCTTTAGTATACGATCTTGTTGTTTAACAAAACCAACCTCAAATGGTTCATCCTCAACAAATAACTCACCACAAGATGCTTTAATTATAGCACCCCTCATCACCAACAAGTACACCAACTTCATCACCACCTAAAATCACTCTTTGGAACTCCTTAAGACTCCAACAAGATCTACCCAACCTAAAGAAAAAAATAGTCTTTTCAACACCCCACATCTCCAAATACTATTTTTCAAGATCTTGAAACGTCACCACCATTAGCTCCCATCACATTACAAGAACATCTAGGTTCTTTTCCACCACCACTTACAAACAAAGCAAGATCTCCTATTGATGGTTGAGTTGTCACGTCTTATTCTTAGTTGCGTTGTGTGTCTAAAGTTGTAGGGTATGCTTTCTCCCTAACTCTTCGAACTTACCAAAGGGTCTCGCTCTACAAACCCACTAGGGATGATAAACTCCTACCTAAGGCGCTTTGGATGGTTTAGCCTACAACTACTCGTGCAATTATATTCTAAGGTTCACAAAGATGAATCAAGCATTAAGTACACAACGAATGACCTATCGCATTACTAGATCATTAATCAACTAAGATAAGAAACAACCAATCAATATTCAATAATTAAGTTTCATACTTCCTAAGCAAACACACAAATAAATTAGCTTGACATGGAGAACATGCAAGCATACACACAAATAATCAAAGATATAATTGAATTAATGAAGTAAAGACTTATCTTGGTGTAAGATAGGGTTTAAAACCCTAAAATACTTGTACAAGACACCTTAGGTTCGGTTTTAGGTTTTACTCCAAAAGACTCTCTACCAAAGACCGAAAAATTCGGATTCTATATATAAGATTACATATGCGACGGCGTCACCTTATGTTTAGTGACGCCGTCGTGTCCGCTCATTAGGGTTTCGTCTTGGCCACGTTAACCTTGCGACGGCGTCACCTTATGTCCGTGACGCGTCTCTTGACCGGCGTCGTGCGGATTGCATCTAGGCCGTCCCGAGTAGCGACGGCCTACTCTTTCACAACTAGACGTCGCCGCTTGAAAATACGAGTTTTGGGTTCGGACCGTCACAAAAATTTTGGGACGGCGTCCGCCATTAGCACCGACGCCGTCGCCTTCTAATTTCAAAGCAATGTGAGTGTCTCGATTTTGACTTTGGCCATTTTCTTCATATATTCGCCTTTTCGTCCAAATAAGTGCCATTCTAGCATTTTGCCTTCAAGAGACCTAAAAGTGAAAAGGAACGATATTAAGCAATAACGGATACAAAGTGATCAAATAAGGACTTAAACGACCCTCAAAATGGTACCTTTAAAACCTTATCAAATATCCCTATACTTGTTATTTGCTTGTCCTCAAGCAAATGTGCTTTTAGCCAATTAATTTATAAGTTAGAGTTCATGAAGCATTAATTCAAAACGGTCCACAACACATATAAGCCCCACAAAAGTCATAACAAGCACGGAAATTACATACTAGCACCTCACATGGGGTGTTTGGATACTCACATCTCTCTCGGGTGTATATATGACATATAACAAAATAGGAAATGGAAGATAAACACTCATTAACCGGTCCTAGTACATAGATTACCATAGGCTTGAGAATAGATCAAACCTCCATCGCTTTGGCGTAAGCACCTAGGAAAGACTATCAAAGAGGTCTTTTAAAGGGTTGTAATGTTAGGCTTACGGTAGGGAAACAAGGGTTTGGTGGGATAGGCTATTTAGTGGTGGCAAGTCAAAAATCTCTATGTTAAATGCATATGAAGAATGGCGTTGCTAAGCCAAGACTCGACACTCTAAAACTCTAGGTAACTGAAATAAACATACATAAATTTAAAGATAGATGTAGGATGGTAGCCCGTATTTTTTTTTTTTTTTTTTTTTTTTTTTTTCACACTTTTACTCTACCATCCTCTAAGATAACATCAAAATACTAGGGATTTATAGGCATATCCCTACACTTGAGTTTTTTTATTACTCTAACGCTAATTTGACCCAAATTGAAAAGATCAAAACACTTGGGGTATATTATTACGCAAACAAAGGGAATTTGAATTTAACGTTCCCTTCCCGTCATTTCATAAACTTTAACTTTTCCCATGAATCCCAATCGTCCCAAAATCAGTATACAAAGGATATGACTCGACTTAGCAACTTATGCAAGCAACTAGATAATTGAACTAAGGGTTTAGGGTGATAACAAACATTTGCACTAAAAGTGAGTGCATAAGGGGTAGGCTAAGGCGATTTGGGTGTATATTTGGGGTGGGGTGTAAACAATGTTCTTCATTGATATTTGGAAAACCGAAACATCACGAGAACCGCGAAAAGGATAGGCTCGAGGGGTTAACTAGGGTATCGTGTACTAAAGATGAGTACAACGCAAAGGGTGTGGGGAATTACTCAACCGATATGGAAGAAGTAATTATATTACGGTATCAAACAAGGGTTATCCTAATGCCTCTTATCATTTAGTTATTCCTAACTACACAAGTGTAGCCTCACTTGCGATCTCGGAATGCATCACAAAACAAGTTCTAGAATCTAATATACTACCGGTTCACACTCTAAGCATTAAAGATGAATGCTTTAATTCCTACTAATCTAAGGGCGATCCTCACATTTTGGTGGAATTTGGGTGGTAAAGGGTTTTGTGCTAGTCATGCAACTTCCTATCCATGAGACGCTTTTGTTAAGACTAATGGCCCACTCCTATATGTCATAAAAATTTTAAATTTGGTGCCAAAATTACCCTAACCGACATTTTCTCATGGTTTATTACACAATCATAATTGGACAAAGCAAATAGTCAAGGATAAGCATAGTTTCAAAGTTCCCATTTTATTTTCCTCCCTACACTTAAACCGAACATTGTCCCCAATGTTCCCCGAAGTATCAAAGTTATGATAAAAGAATGTAATTAAAAGCGAAAGAAACTAATACTCCCGATTAGCTCGGTAGGATCCGTGTAAAGTGGTGGTTAAATCTTTTCAAGAAGAATTATTGCGTGAAAAGCTCCTTCCAATCTTATGTAACTTCTTCTTGACAAACTAAACTGCACACTTGAAGAAAACAAACGAAACCTTCGCGTAAAATCGGCGATAATAATATATAAGACTCGATTTAAACTAAGATATAATGCTTGTGGAATGGATGTTTACAATTTCTAAGAAAATTAAGACCGAAAATTCCAAAATTTATAAGTAGCTCGTAAAATGAGAAAAAGTAATCGATGTTTTACTCCTTCTCGACGCCGTCGGTTGCAATCTCGACGCCGTCAAAGTATCCCGACAAAACCGGTCTCGCGATTTTCGGAAAAATTCGGAAAATTTACATCTTTAGAATCTGGAAAATTTCGCAAAACATCCATTATGACTCGATACAAGCATTTGACTCGAACAAACAAACATAAATATCTTTTAGTTAATTGTTATTCTCATGTTTACGTTTCTTTTGAAAACGTGTGTAATCCTCCCTACACTTATCCCTTATGTAAAATACCTTTACATGCAATTAAGACGAGGTTAAAAACAAAATAAAGCATTTTTACAAATTTAAACATGAGGATAAACAATTAATAAAAGATATATGACACTAACAAGCAAACAATTAAGCATGGGTTGCCTCCCACGAAGCGCTTTTCTTTATTTAAGAGTCTTGTAGCTAGACTCATAGTCGTGCTCCTACGTACCGATATATGTAAGTCTATCCTCAACAATGTCGTAAGGATCAAACTTATCATTCAAGTTCCTAGTAGTGCGTTCGGTTAAATATGCCTTTTCAAACATCTCACCATCGGGATCATAGATTTGTATCCTAATGTGCCACCTTCCATTAC
Source organism: Chrysanthemum lavandulifolium (assembly GCA_022545495.1). Classification (NCBI taxonomy): domain Eukaryota; kingdom Viridiplantae; phylum Streptophyta; class Magnoliopsida; order Asterales; family Asteraceae; genus Chrysanthemum; species Chrysanthemum lavandulifolium. The sequence continues at coordinate 45,761,582 of CM040240.1, read as the reverse complement.
CATCACTAGGTGGTCTATTCCAATCCCACTTGTGTTCAGATTTCTCAACTATCCACTTATTCATGACAAGGTTAACGGGCAAGCTTCCTAGGAACTCGGTCATCTTCCTAAATACTAAGGCGTCCTCGAACGGGTTCACTTCTATGTCCCTAGCCATTTCTTTTTCTTGGAAAGTTCTTTGCTAGCAAAGGCTTTATCTAGGTAAAAGGTCTTTGGGGCCTATGATGTTCTTATCAATCCAAGGTCCATATCTAGAAGGCTCTCTATCCAACCCTATCTCTTGTGGGATTTCCTCATTCTTGTAGTATGTATGCTTTTTAACATCGTAAACGGATCTAGCACTCCCCTCCCCTACTACTATCTTGGACATCTTACAATCGATGATGGCACTAGCGGTAGCTAAAAATCCTCTTCCAACTAGTAATGGGCATGTCGGGTCCTTATTCATGTCTAGCACATGGAAGTCGGCCAAAAGAGTCAACTCTCCTACATGTACTACCATGTCCTTTATTATTCCTACCGGACGTGCTATACTACCGTCCGCTAGACCTAAGATGGTTTCCGTTGGTTCAATTTTACCTAAGTTAAGGCTTCTATGGAGGACAACGAATAAGATTGATGCATGATCCTAAATCGGCTAGAGCATCGAGTGGTTTGGAAGTTCCAAGTCTACACGGAAGAGTAAATAGCCGGGATCGCCTAACTTCTTAGGTAAGTTGTTTCGCACAAAGGCGGACCCATGTTTTCCAAGCCTAAGTTCTAACTCATATTTTTCTTTAAAGCATTATAGTAAGGTGCATGAGCTAAGACTTCAAGAATCGGTTTTTCTTGATGGAGTTCCTTGTACTCCTCCTCTAAACTAGGTTTGGATTCTTGGTCGACGGGTTTCTCAAGAGTAGGCTTTACCAAAGGTGCCGGGCCTTGGTATCTCTTGGATGGCTTGGAACCCTTTTGATAGCATTTACCGAGTGAACTGTTGGGTGGGAGGGGCATGGATGTGAACTCTCCCATGGTGAACTAGAACATGAAGTCGATGCAATCGAATTCACTTTTGGGTTCTTTATGGTATCACTTGGGAGTGCTCCAACTTCCCGCTCATTGAAGGCTTTTAAGAGGGCATCAAGCTTGGTTGTCATCTCGCCTTGTTTTTGCTTAAAATCGGCTTCAAGCTTATTCAATCGAGTTTCTTGAGATGACAAAAATCTAGATGCAATTGCCTCAAGATTAGTGGGGTTCCCGTTATTAGAAGAATTGAACCTAGTAGGCGAACTAGATGAGCTTTGGGGTGTGCTTGAGTTTTGGTTCCACTTAAGGTTAGGGTGATTTCTCCATGAGGGGTTGTATGAGTTTCCTAAGTTGTTTTGTTCGGGTTTGAAAGTGTACCACTTCTCCCGCTCCGTCGGTGCGTATGGAGGCGAGTCCGCAAAAGCTTGTTCGAGAGCCTTGTGCAATCACGAGTGTCATGGGGACCACCGCATAGCTCACAAGGTAGAGTGATTTGATTCACTTGTCGTGAGGACTTAGGATTTTGTAGGAACTCATGAGGAATCTAACTTGATCTTCAAGTTCGATCATCCTACGGTCGGGAGGAGGCAAGGAGATTGCCTTAACGGTTTTGGGCACTCACGGGGTCATCCCAACTTTCGTTGTCATAGAGGGCGAGGTCCTCTATTATTTCCCATGATTCTTCCGGTGAGATCACTAAGTTTTCCACCGGCCGCTTGGTCAATGGATCGCTTAGTGGGGAAGTTGACATGATCATAAAGATTTGGACTTGGAGCCAAAGATCAATGCCGTGATGAGGGACTTTATGAAGTAAGTCCTTGAATCGGGTCCATGCTTCAGTGAGAGGTTCACCTTGACGTTGTTGGAACATCAAGATGTCATTCCTAAGCTTAGTGGTTCTCCCGGTGGGAAAAATTGAGCAAGGAAGCGAGAGGTAAGATCATCCCAACTTGAGATGGAGCCATGGAAGTCGCCAAGCCAATTACTAGCTTGGTCCCGTAGAGAAAATTGGAAGAGACGAGGCGCGTGGTCTCCCGAGTAGTAGCATCAAGGTCGATGGAATCGACGATTTTGAGGAAATCCTCGATGTCGATTTGGATCTTCTAACGAAGTCCATGGAATGCACATCCGCTTTGCACCAACCGGATGGTGTCGAATCGCAGGCCGTAGTTTGGGCTTGGTCGGGAAGCTCAATGGTGTTCCTATAGCCTAGGTGGCTTGGTCTCGAGTATTCACCAAGAGTACGGGCTCTTGGCGGGTCATTTGCGGTAGGTTGATGAATGGTAGTGGGTTATCACCTTCCATGATGAAAAGTGATGGGGTTACGAACAAAGGTTACGAAGAAGGGGATAGACTAAGAAAGCTAAAAATGAGAAAAAATTTACTTGATAGGAATCAAGCAAAGAACCTAAACGAGGTGGACTACTAACTAACTATTCTATTCCCCAAGCGGCGCCTAAAACTTGATAACGCTACACGCCGTTCGGGGTCAAGGAAACTTCCTTTCTTCGAGCAAGTTTTATAACACCCTAGGCAAAGAACCTAATCGTTGTAGTGTAGTAATTAGGGTAAGCCACGGTATTGATATCGCTCTCTAGGGAATAGGAATGCTAGTAAGGAGTTACTACGCTAAGGTTAAGGTTGAGGAAGATTATTTTTATCTTTTATATTTTATGAAAATGGAAAGGTACGAATCTCGGGTATTGGATTTGGGGGTTGGTATTTCACCGATTACTCTACTATTATCTAATTATCTAAACTAAGGTTGTGGGAGTCTATGTCTAATTAATGTGTGCTCGTATGATAGTTTAAAGATGTGTTTACTTAGTTTGTATTACTCCTTAATTATCTCCTATTGATGGTTGAGTTGTCACGCCTTATTCTTAGTTGCGCTGTGTGTCTAAAGTTGTAGGGTATGCTTTCTCCCTAACTCTTCGAACTTACCAAAGGGTCTCGCCTACAAACCCACTAGGATGATAAACTCCTACTCTAAGGCGCTCTTTGGATGGTTTAGCCTACAACTACTCGGGTAATTATATTCTAAGGTTCACAAAGATGAATCAAGCATTAAGTACACAACGAATGACCTATCGCATTACTAGATCATTAATCAACTAAGATAAGAAACAACCAATCAATATTCAATAATTAAGTTTCATACTTCCTAAGCAAACACACAAATAAATTAGCTGGACATGGAGAACATGCAAGCATACACACAAATAATCAAAGACATAATTGAATTAATGAAGTAAAGACTTATCTTGGTGTAAGATAGGTTTAAAACCCTAAAATACTGTACAAGACACCTTAGGTTCGATTTTAGGTTTTACTCCAAAAGACTCTCTACCAAAGACCGAAAATTCGGATTCTATATATAAGATTACATATGCGACGATCGCCACCTTATGTTTAGTGACGCCGCCGTGTCGCCGCTCATTAGGGTTTCGTCTTGGCCACGTTAACCTTGCGACGGCGTCACCTTATGTCCGTGACGCCCGTCTTCTTTTCCCGACGTCGTCTCGGATTGCATCTAGGCCGTCCGAGTAGCGACGGCCTACTCTTTCACAACCAGACGCCGCTTGAAAATACGAGTTTTGGGTTCGGACCGTCACAACAATTTTGGGACGGCGTCATATTAGCACCCCGACGCCGTCCGCTTTCTAATTTCAAAGCACTGTGAGTGTCTCAATTTTGACTTTGGCCATTTTCTTTATATATTCGCGCTTTTCGTCCAAATAAGTGCCATTCCAAAGATTTTGCCTTCAAGAGACCTAAAAGTGAAAAGGAACGATATTAAGCAATAACGGATACAAAAGTGATCAAATAAGGACTTAAACGACCCCTCAAAATGGTACCTTTTAAAACCTTATCACCAAACCACTATAAATCGGTTGTGTCATTTCTATCCCTGAACTTATTTATGTGCTTGCATTATCATTAGATCTATACGTTCTCAACATCCATACGATTTCACATAATATCGGATCTAAAGTTTTTGAAATCAACTTAAAATCGGCAAAACTATTCAACCCCCCCTTCTAGTTTTCCACAGTCGATAATATGAACAACAAAAAGGAGCATTTTATTCTTGGTAAACCATTTTTGACACATTGGCACAATACGGTGGAATCTATGGAGATATTGTGGAGTTTAAATTGGATAAAACCTTGAGCCTTGAGCCAGACAAAATCGTTACAAAGGAACCACCAAAAATAGAATTAGATGACTCCGATAGGTTTCCACCTTCATCTTTTAGCCATTTGCAGGAGTCCGAATCCAGCGACAATGAAGATGATGAGGAAGAGATTCCGTTTTCTGTTCCCAGTTACGTTGTAAAAGGAAGAGTTCACTGTTGTGTTCCTTTACCTGAAGGGACCGGAGTAATATTTCCCACATGTTCCCCTTTCCAAAAAGGATGTAATGGAGGAGGGGAGTATCTCATTCGAAAGATTAAAGAAGCTGCAAAAGTTTGGTGGTGCTGGGAAAAAGAAGAAGATATCAGAAAAGTGGTTACAAGAGCATAGTGCTTTTTGCGAATGGTTCTCCGACATTAACTGGACCATACATTTCTGCGAACCAGTTATGATGCACGATGAATACACCTTGGCATGGCCTACATGTAACCCAAATCGCAAGATTTACGATGGAGGAAAATACCCTGAACCTAAATGGCTCAAACGCAAAGAATGGGCATGTTTTGACGAAGATAAGAGGAGCAATGTAGGATACAGGGGAATCTCATTTGAAAATTGGTTACTAGTAAAGTTTGGTTATGTTCAAGAAAAGGCTAGGTTTCGTTTCGAATGGGCACGAGCTAATTTTCTACAAAAAAGATACTCCATGACTCGTTATGTTTCACCGCATGTTTGGGACCAGCCTTATTCATTTAAAGACATGGAAGAAGTCGGGGATGGCCAAAGACCCCCATAGGAGCCCCGCGGCTCTGAGTCTAACTTAAAGACTCGTTAATAAAGAAAAGTGCTCTTTCGGGAGACAACCCGAATTATCCCTTTCTTTTGTTTTTATTTCATTTCTGTTGGGTTTTGTGTTTTCTAACCATTTTTGCAGGAGACAAAGAAGTAATTATCGCGCTTGTCGATTCGAACAGAGTTACTGGCAGAACTCATCTCGGTGATTACACCATAACCAACATTTTAGCAAAGAATTTTGACGATTACCAATTACGGCGTAATACCATCTCGTGGTTACGCCAGAATTATTCGCTTCACACTCATACCAGTTTTGCCGCTTATGGCGAACTCTCATAGGAGTTATGACATAACTCTCTCATAGGAGTTACGACATAACTCTCCTCTGCTTTAATTCTTTCATTTTAAAACACAAGAACCTTGTATTAGTTTTTAAATGAACTTTGTGGGTGTGTTCCTCAGAAACCCTCATGAGACTTCACTCGTCCACTGGGACACCAAGTGGTTTAAAGGCTTGTTGCATTCGCTAAATGCAACCGTGATTCCTACGAAAGTGAGTTAGGTTTGTTTTTCATTTTATTTTTCTTTTAGAATTATGCTTGTCGGTATTGTGATTTCGTGGATTGAAGTTTGTTCATGACGCTTAAACGAAGGCACGGTTCTTTCTCGGGGCCTTCTTATTTTGGAGCAAATTTCGTGGAAGTTCTCGCCTAATTCTACCTTTCTCTTCACCTTTATTTTAATGCCTAGTACAAAAGGGACTTTGTACAATTCAAGTGGGGACGGAGTTGAATTATCTCTTGAACTTTATTTCGTCCTCATTTTTCTAGTTTATTTTGAAAATTATGCCATTTTGAAAATTTTGACATGTTTTTCCGAACCTAACTAGATTAGACCTTAGCCGAGCACATACAACCCTTGATATTACATGGTGAGATTAGCCTTATCCGCTTCCAATATTTTACCCCAAATCCACCAAATTATGAGTGTGCCGGTAGCTTGTAAACTTTAGAACTTGGCCTTTGCATCATTTCGAGACCATAGACGAGGTATGTTGAGTTAGCTCGATGTATTTGGACTTTCGCTTTAGAAGGCGATTATAGGATTATCACCCAAACAGCCTACCATTGTGAGTCTATCGATTAGTCACCTCGACTTTTCACCCCATGTGAAACCCTTTGTTGCACTCCCCTTTAGTGCAAGATACCCCTAGATACACCCTTCCGAGCCATTCTTTTCATTTTGTCAACCCAATATATTGTTTCACATACACCTTACACCTTAGCCTACCCTGTAGTCTTTATTTGTAATTGGGAAATCATCATTTGCCTAAGTTCAAGGTTCGAGTGGAAAGGTTTGGAAATCACGCTTTCATAGACAACAATTATAAAGATCATTGAAGACCCCCCGGATTCCCATTGTTCATCTCAAGTGGGGGGATGTTATGTTATTATATGATGTTCAAAAAAAAAAAAAAAGTGATTCAAAAAAAAAATAAAAAATAGTTGATTGAGTTATGATATTGTAAAGTGCGATGTTATAAGCACTATAGTTTGAACTTTATTGATTAGTATTGAGGAGGCCACTTCGGTCACATTAGAAGATTGGAGTTGGAGTTATACCAACTGAAGAAGAAAAGGTAGAGTGCCCATCACGATGTCCTCTAATGACGCATCTACCTCGCATTTCATGATCCGGTCTCTAGACTTCTAAGCTTGAACTTTGGGCGGACGGTAAGTGGTGATGACTTAGTTATAGATTTAGACTACCTGCTTGTTTTTCATTTTACACCAATTATATATCCCATGTCTTATCCTACCCTTTAGTCATGAAGTGTGTCTAGGTGATGCAATGAGCAATCTTTGGTGTCTTGGCCATGGATTTGGTCATGTATCATTGATTTTGTCCATTTCGCGTGACATGTTAGTAATGACGAGTCACCCTTTAACCTTTGTCGTGTCTACCCATATTGCCTTCGAGAATTGTTTAGCCCTTAACTCTAGTGGTGGAGATTTGTGTAACCGCCAAGCTTATGATAGAATACATGCTATGATCAAGGCGATTGAGTGATCACCCAAATTGAAACTTAGAATAGTTGAGAGATTTGAGTGATTGTTCCCTTCGTGAGGTGTTCGGCTTTGTTTTATTCTAGCATAAGGGATTTGTAAACTCATATTTTCCGTGTTTTGGGAGATATCTTTTAGGAATCTATCTAATAAGGTCTACTTAAGGGCAAGTAGAGTTCAAGTGGGGGATATTTGATAACATCAAATAGTCCCGAATATTAAGTGTCAATTTCCGATAATGCTCGTTATTTATATCATTTTTATGGATTTACGCTTGTTTTCCATTGTTTTCCACTTTCGGGTAAATTACGAGCATTGGAGCTAAAGAGACGAAAATGGAAACATTACTAAAGATTTATCACAAGATGCTTATTTTGAAGAAGTTACGGCGTAACTCGCCTCTCACATTACGCCAGAAACTATTGCGTGACCCGTAAGTCCAACTTATCAAGAGGTTACTACAGAACTCTTCCCAAAGGTTACGACGTAACTCCATTAGGTCAAAAGAGGTTGCACGCCACGATACTTACGCCGTAACTATTGCATCACTTACGACGTAACCGAGTTTATTGAAGACTACGGCGTAACTACTTATAAGGTTACGCCAGTAACTAGCGGATCTAGTGCATTTACGAAAAAATAGAAGGTTACGGCGTAACTCCTCTATTGGTTACGCCAGTAACCTGCACCGACCTATAAATACCCCACGAATTCCAAAGATTTCAAAGCATCCCATTCCACATAAAACACTACGAGAATGTGGGAGAAAGCTCAAGGCGTGTCTAGGGAAGCATACGGAGTCGTTTCCAAGGGAGAAGTCACACCATTACGATAAGCTTTAGCGTTTATTATTTCTTTTACTTTCAATTCATGTATTTCGTACATTTGAATATTGAATTGATTTGCATGATTAATATGAGTGGCTAAGCACCCTTTGGTGCTAGCCTAGTTATGATTCCTTAATTGTTTTGTTTGCGTTTACCTTTACTTCCGTACAATTATTTCTAAGTGTATGCATGCATAGTTCTTTGGTAGTCACCCTTGGTTCGGTAGTTTTGAATGGCGATAGAGGCTAATTGCCTAGGAGATATGACCAACTGACCCTAGGTGAGCGGATCGAGACGGAAGGGTAAGATATGACCAACCGACAACCCTTTCTACTTGTGCGATTTGACCAACTGATCACCTATCGTTTGGATGAACTTAATAATTGGGGGGCGTAGTGTCTAAGTTCCTAACGGCTGGGCATTTACTATTTAGAATCTAGCATGTAGCGGTACTTAATGACTCGGCTTAGGGGACCAGGAACAACATGACTTATGAAGGTGCGTCTGATTTCTCCTGTGGTGGCATCTTTGCTTATAGGTTAGGGCGAATTGACCAAATGCTGTCCTCTCGAATTTGACCCCACCTGAAGTAATTGGAAGTAGGTAAACGTAGACATAGCTAGCTAGGAGGATTAACTAGGTTAGCACCATTATTCCTCTATTGATTTCCCTTCACACATTTATTTGCTTTTATTTTATTTTCTGCATTAGTAGTTTAATTAATTAAAACCCTATCAAATCATTATTATTCTGTGACAATTAGACTTAGTAAAAATCCAACACACATAGCTCTTGGGACGACCTCGGCTTTACCATTTACTACACTACACATGACCGGGTACATTGCCCGTTAGTGCATTAGGGTAGACCATAGGTATAGCGAGACACTATAAATATTAAGACACAGTCGAGAAAACCGTGATCGTGCAATTCTGTGAAAATTACATAATTCGTGAAGTGCACGAGGGATGCTGTGGAATGCATTTCGGTCCAAGAGCCGTGGTGGCAAAGCTTATGAGACATTGATATTATTGGCCCACCATGCACCGGGACGCAAGGGAGGAAATTAGAAAGTGCGACTCTTGTCAAATACACGCCCCTGTACCCAAACTTCCCAAAACACTGTTGACCTCGATCATGGCCCCATGGCCTTTCTACCAATGGGGAATGGATGTGTTGGGGCCCTTTAGGAGGCACCAGGACGGATCAAGTACGTCATAGTGGCAATTGACTATTTTACAAAGTGGATAGAAGCAAAGTCGTTGGTAAAAACGACGGGGAAAGATGTCATAAAATTTGTGTGGGAGAACATTGTATGTAGGTACGGCCTGCCGGCAGTCATAGTCACCGACAACGGAACCAATTTCGTCAATGATCCATTTAAAAAATGGTGCGAGGGGTTGAAAATTAAGCAGATGAATACAGCCGTGGCACACCCGCAAGCCAATGGACTGGTAGAGCGAGCTAACAAGAGTTTGATGGAGGGGATAAAAACTAGGCTGGGGCGCGAGAGAAGCAGATGGGTAGATGAGCTAACTAATGTTTTATGGGCTCATCGAACAACCCTCAAAACAAGAAATGGAGAAACCCCGTTCAGCTTGACGTACGGAAGTGAAGCTGTGATCCCAGCAGAAATAGGGATGCCTACACATCGGACAATGATGTTCCGAGAGGATCAGAACGAGGAAGAACAACGTTTGAACCTGGACCTTCTGCAAGAAAGAAGGGAAAACACTGCCATTCGAGAAGCTAAGTATAAGACGCAGGTCGAGCAATATTACAACCGGAGGGTCAGGCCAATGAACTTTAAAGTGGGAGACTCTGTTTACCGAAAGAACGAGGCTAGCCGGGTGGAAAACCAAGGGAAGTTGGGGCCTAATTGGGAAGGGCCCTACCGAGTGGTAGGAGCGAATCAGAATGGCTCATATAAGTTTCAAACGATGGAGGAGAAGGAGGCCCCTCGGACCTGGCACACTATAAACCTCAGAAACTGTTTCTTATAATTGTTATTGTGATAAGAATCCTACGATATGTAACTCGAATTAATTATGTACATTAGTTCAATGATGAAAGTTTTCCTACGATAGGGAAACAATTTTCCGAAACAACTCATGTGATACATAACTATTCCGACGGCTGGCCCTCGTAGAGTATAATTGTTAAAAGCATGCCCGGACATTACTGTCGGATCCCCGAAAACTTTGTTCGGATGCCCAAATAATGGATGCCCAAGTGAAAAAAAAACAAACACTATGGATGCCTGGTGGATTGACCACGCAGATGCCCGAGCACACATGCCGGACGCCCAGAATGGATGCCCTGAAATCCCTAAGGATGCCCAGAATACGGATGCACGACCTACGTGGCCGGATGCCCTTTAGAATAACCTAAAGGAGGCTTGTCAACACAAAACAAGGATGGGAAGGAATAAGAGAAACATGCACACAATATATAATGCATACAAACTGGTCTAGATTAAACGCTGTCTAAACATAAAGGATGACAAAATATAAGTCACAAAAGATAAATTGTTATTTATTACAACCATAGTTGTCCGAATTATTGTTCACAAATATACAACACAAAAATTGAGCTTTAGACATTATCACCCGGGGTTTTAGTGGCCGGATCATTGACAGCTGGAGTGGTTGTGACAGGAGGAAGAGGGGCCGGCGGGATCTTTGCGGGCAGGGGCGTCGGGCTCCATGTTTAACAAGTCTTCCAAGGGCAGCCGTTATGAATCAGCTAGCTTCTGAATATAGGGATACTCAGCCTCGAAAAGCTTGTTATACTCAGCTTTCCACAACTTAGGCGCTTCCCTGTTAACCCTGGCAATGCCCTTCAGGGCTTCATTTATTTCTTCTTCCTTTCTCCCCACACTCGCCCCAGTTACGAACCCTGCTTGGTAGGTTAGGCTATATACCTTCGCCATGCTCTTCTTATATTCAACACTGTCAAGCAATCAACGAACCGCAATAGGTAGAAGGGTACGAAGGGCGTTTTGCTTTACCACTTCAGCCTGGGCTACCTCAGCCGCTAGATTCCCTTTCTCCACCTGTAAAGACTCTAAAGATTGATTCTTGGCGTTCAGCTCACTCTCTAGCTTCCTAATCTTTTCAGCCTGTGCAGAAGAAGTCTCTCGCCATTCATTCCTAAGCTTTTCTCCCTATCCACACTGGCCTTGTGATCGGCATCTAGCTTCTTCAGCTCCTCCGACAATCTTTCATTTTCACCATTGGCGGCAGTTAACCTATCAGCAAGCCCTTGGAAGCCATTATGAGCTTGACTCAACTGCCAATACCCTGTTGAAAGATCTCTGAACCTCCTCAGAAGCTCACCCTGGGTCACCACACTCAAGCCAAACTCCTCATACGCCTGACGAGTCAGCTAAATGTTGTTCATTTCTTCCAGAGCTTCTCTCTCTGTGGGAGTAGCAAGGTTGTCGATCAGCTCCCGGCGAGAACAGTAAGAATCAATCCGGACGTCATCACGGAGGGCCAAGTTAGGGATAAAAACATTTGTAGCTTCATCTGCACCACAGGGAAAGAGAATTATAAAAGGCAACTAATAAGTAAAACGGAGAGTGGTAGGCCGAAGGCTAAAACTTACCCGAGTCCAGGTTGACCTTTTCAATGCGCCTTGGACCGCGAGAGTGATGGGTGAGTGACCTAAAAGACATAACAAAATAACAAAATGAGTAAAAAGAAGTTACAAAAACAAGTTATAGGATGAACACGCATACCTTCAGAGTTGTGCGGAAGCGAATTCGCCGGCCCAGAATGGCCACCCTCGTTAAGGGGGGAGATGGGCATTTGTTGCAAGTGTTCGCCACCGCCGGCCGCGTTATCCCCCATCCCTTCGCTTGCCACATTCTCTTCCCCTAATTTGGCGGCAACATGAGGAGTCTCCTGCTCTACATTAACATTCACATTTGTCCCTTGACTGATTTCCGGAAAGACTTGGTTCAAGGGCTCTACGCGTTCGATGGGAGATCCGGAGGAAATATGCTCGGCGTACTGGCGACGCTGCTTTTTCTTCTTATTTTGGACCCGGGAAGTCCCCTCACCTCTTTTCTTCGCCCCCTGGCGAGCTAGGGCTTCCTTCTCATTTTTCTCGCGGGCGGCGACCACTTCTGGGTCCGCCTCTTCGGCCCTTTTGGCCAGGGCATCCTTTGGAGGAATGCTCTGTCCAACGGCCAGGGGATCGGTGGTTCTTTTTGGTTTTTCCCGGTTTGGATCGACCGCCGGACCCTTACTCACCACGGTCCCTTCCCAGTCTGGAAGTTCGAGATACTCTGACATATCAACAACTGAGAAAACAAAGAAATTTGTTAGAAACATAAACTAGCACGTCCGGGAAAACAAACATCAATCCTATAATGACAAACTAAACAAGTAATTACCATGACCCCGGGCATATTTTAGAATGGGCTCGAATTCGGGATTCTTGAAAACCGAGGAAACGTGGCACATCCACAAAAGGCTCACTGATGGTTTACGCATCGGAATAATCTTCCGGCTAAGTTTGACAGCATCCTCCTGAGAAAAGCCGGTAGGGAAATTATCCGTGATCTTTGAATCCTTATGCCTCCACGCCATGGCATAAGGAATGGCTCTCCTATCGATCAAAAAGAATTTCTCCTTCCAATGTTTCAAGCTGGAGAGGATCTCCTTAAAACACTTATAAGAACCTTTTCCCGTCCGGTTCTCAAAGGAAAACCAGTGTCCTTGCTTACACAACCGGTAAAACGCCCGGAAGAGTAAAACCTGTTAATACAAATAAGCCGTAAAAATGTTTATTTATATTTTACGATCTTCTAATGTTTTGTCGATAACAAACGTAAAATCATTTTAACGAAACAAATAGAATACGTAAATAGTTTGAGTTAATAGTTTCCTAACACACTTACGTTTTCACATAAAACACTAAAACAAGTATAAGTGATTTTATGATTTAGATACATATGTACAACAACTAGTGTTTACATATTGGGTTACCATATACTTAAACTAAGTATACTAAAATGGGTAAAAACATGTAAACACTAAAATGGGTAAAAACTAGCAAATGGTATTGACCCATAACCCATGGTTTTATATAAACCACTTAACCAAGTTCATTGTATCCTTAAGATACATTATATCTAGAAAGAAAACCATGGATCAACCCATGACCCATAACCAAAAACCAAAATTACCCATGGGCAAAGATGAGCGTTCCACGAATCCCTGGCTTTGTGCTATCAAGATCCCTTGTGGTATGGATCCGTGGGATCCGGGAACAAGAGAAATTTTCTCTATAAATAGAGAGCCATTTCTTCCTTTCTATTCATCACTTTACACATACTTCCCCAAGTATTATAACCCTCAACCTCAGATCCAAGTGATCAATGTAGTTTGTCTTTTGTTTTTGTGTGATCTTCTAGGTTCCTCTTAAAGGCAAAGATCACCACTTCTTGAAGACGAGCAAGCTCAAGTCCAAAGAGTTGCCATGCTTCATCATCATCAAGACAACTAAGGTTCTCTTGTTGATAGTTCTTCCTTTCTCTATAGATGTTGGGTTGAAGGCATTAGTGAAGAATGCCGAAAGTGTCAAGATGAAAGCATTAGTGAAAGGTGCTCATCATTCGTGTCAAAGCATTAGTGAAGAATGCTAAAGGTGTCAAGACGAAGGCATTAGTGAAGGGTGCCAAGCGTTGTGTCAAAGGCATTAGTGAAGGATGCGGAAGAATCAAATCAAGTCGCATTTGGGAAGAATGCCTAGGTCGTATAATCGATGAGGTGCATCGTTATACATATAAGTATTTGTTTATTTCCAAGGATGGTGATATCCTTGATGGTATTGTAACAAGGAGTAGATCTCTTTGAGATTAAGTGTTGTGTCGTGAAGGGTAGTAGTTCCTCCATAGTAATGGAACTAGGTTCTTAGCCTAGTACCTAATAAAGGGTAGGCGATGTTGTGATAGGATTAGTTATCCTTGGTGTGAAAGAACTCGGTGGTTAGCCTAGCACCGTATAAAGGGTAGGGGACGTTGTGTTAGGTGTGGTTCCCCTTGGTGTGAAGGAACTCGGTATTTAGCTTTGTACCGGAAAAATGTTAAGCGACGTTGTGAAGGCTTCTCCGCCATAAGGAGTTGGTGTAGTGCTTACGAACTCTCGAGTAGGTGACTCAGGGAGTGGAGTAGGGCAAGGAAGGTGTCCTTGTAGCCGAACCACTATAAATACTTGTGTCGTGGTGATGTGCTTCTTACTCTTTATCTTTCATTACACGTTTATATATCTATCTATCAACGTTCAACATAAACAACCAAATAGATTGACATAAGTCGATCTAAATATTTAAAAGGAAGTTTTAAATTGGTAAAACTATTCAACCCCCCTTCTAGTTTTTCACAATTGGCATCAGAGCTTCGTTACCAAGTTTCTTAGAGTATGTTGTACTTTAAAAACTTGATACGATCCATGTATGTTTGAAAACTACAAAGAAGGATTATTTTTTGTCATATTTTAAAAATCATTATATTGTTTATTGTTGGACAATGATAGAATGCTCTAACATTTTTCTTCTCTAAGCATTATCCATACTTGGATTTGGAGTTACCAAGAAGATCATAAAGCCTTTATCTAAATATTTCTTTTTGCAAAAAGAATGTTCAGTATTCTTACAACATAAATCTGGAAATTCCAAGAAGATCACAAAACATCTAAATACTTCTTTTCTTAAAAAGAATATTTGGCAAAGGTATGATCTTTAATTACTTACCTTTGTTTGTTATTATTAAAATCTTAGTTGCATGATTTATTAGTAATAGTTCTAGTAATTATTCATATTATAGTCATCATCAAATTAGAATTCTCCGAATTATTTGTATAGACTTTATTACCAACTCATAATAATGATATCTTGGTTATTCGATAACTTCAATCATTATTCATCACAAAGGATTTATCGACACTTCATCTATGTCAATAAATATCCATGTGAAACTTCTTATATTATGATAAAATGGGATTTTATTATAATGTTTGAAAAGCTTCTCAAGAATTAAGACTAATTCTTAAAAAGGGAACCTCGTTCAATAGGAATAGTATTAAATCGTCAAAACCTCAAACCACAAGTTTTAGAACCTTAACACCAAAACACTAGGCGCTTTAGAACTCCCAAACCAAAGTTATCAAGGAATTTTTGAGTGACTTTTCTTTGTCATGCCGGATCCCTAAGTTTATACTAGCCGGATCCCATATGAGAGGATCCGCGGGATCCGTGCAATGTAAGGCGATATATGCTCAAGAATGATCACTGTGGATGTTCCACAATAATACTCACCTCAAAGACTCATGAACAAAAACCCATGTACTGTTCATAGGAGCAATTTGATCATTCCTCTCAAGTTTAATAATCACTTGTGTAAGTACAATCTTCACTACATTGTTAATTTAATTCCTTGATTTCTAAGATTACAATTTCTTCATCTTTAAGAGTTGGGTTCAAATGGGTTTATCATAATTTGTCACCACATTGTTTTCTAAGATAATCTAAATCAAAGAATCAACATTGTTAATACAAATTAAACACATTTCTTGAACTCAACAAAGATGATGAGAGCAAAATTGTGATCAAACCCTCTAGGTTACTATTCACCATTAACACCACATTGTGGTTGTATTGTTTAGGAACATCATGCCAAGCAACAAGCAACAAGATTACCAAGACACCGCTCACTACATACCCATGTACCATAGGAAAGATGGATTAAGTCCGGACGATAGGAAAGCCTTTAAGTTGCTGGAAAGGAGACTCTTTCATGAAGGTAGAGTTGTTGATCCATCATTTCTTGCAAATACCGACATAAGGGAAGTATTTGAAGCAATTGGGTTTGATTGTTTATTGGATATAAACGAGCAAATTTGCCCGGTCTTTGTGCTTGAGTTCTACAAGACTATGGGTATAATTAGAAATGATGATGGATCCATCTCAATTGAATTCACCATAAATGGACAAGAGTACACTCTTTCACTTGAGAAGTTTGGAAGAATTCTAGGGGTTACATATGATGGTGTTTGCATGTATTCTAATGAGTGGTCGTTGGAGGAGATACAATCTATGGGTGATCATCACGATATTCTAAGCTTCATGATTGTATCTCATTTAGTATTTACATGTGATAAGGGAGAATGTGGTGTGTCTAGTAGGAAACAAGGATCACCCCAACGCATGTCTAAGCTTCATGATCTATTGTCTTGTGACCGAGACTCGCTTCAACATTGCCTACTACATGATCAAGAGAATGACAAGTGTAAGAAGCATGGACAAGATGGTGCTTCCGTATGCAATGCTCCTAACCTGACTTGCTAAATTCATCTTCGCATTAGACCCTTCTCCACAAACCTATGACCATAGATTTTGCAACAAGGTTATGGTACCATTGACCGAGGGAAGAACCACGAGGTTTATGGTAGATGGGAAGAGGCCTCACCCACCCACGGATTCCTCGGAAGAAAGGGAGAGACCAAGAGAAGGTGAAGGAAGTAGCAACCCACTCGGAAATACCGAACTCGATCCTTTGAAGTATATCAACCAATTGCCGGATGTTCCTGGTGCATCACCCAAACGGCAACAAACCAAAGGAATCTTCAAGTGCTTTGCCAACTTCTTGAAGAAAAAGAGGTAGAGTGGAGGATGGGTGAAGATGAGAAGGAGAAGAGAGGTAAGGTCTTAGGGCCCAAATGTATGTTGAACAATTTCAAACAATGGCTTGTAACACTTTAACTATGCTCGTAGTATGTAGGTATCACCATATCATTGGCAGTGAACAATCCTAACTTAGGTATTTGGAAAATGAGATTTTACGACCTCTTGAGCGGTCGTAGTCACTCATTCTAGAAATTTTAGCTCTTCCTAACTTGATATACATTATATTAGTTGTGTTCTTACATCTAGTCCCTATAGAAACAACTAGGAAAAGCATTTACTATAAAGTGCAAAGTTGCACATTTCCTAAAAGCTCTCTGATCTGCAGTTGGCGGATCCCGCTTTGAACTAGCGGATCCTCCCATAAGGGAACCGCGGGATCCGTGAGGCATCCGATATGCAATCTGATTTGGCTACATCAAAATAGTCTACTAGATCACCCCAAACAAGTCAAACATAAGATACTAGAGCCAACTAAGTCTTCCTCAAATAGTTGAAAACCTCACTCTCATCCATGGCTTATCTAGGATATATTTTCGAAATATTTTTGATTTATCAACTAGTCAAAACTTACCATAATTCCGCTCCAACACTCACACATTATCTATCACGTTTGATAGCACTTAGTTTGGTCTATCCTTCAATTTTAGCAAATTGATCTCAATCATCTTTGACTCAAAATTAGGCTAAAAAATTAGCTTTTCATTTCTTTTTATTTTTAAAGATTTTAGTAAATTCCTCTTAGGACATCATCTGACTTCTAGGAATTATTATACCATTTCTCCACAACAATTTAAATGGAATCCTTGTCAAACATATAGTTAGACTACCCAAGGTAAATTTTCTTGACCAAAACCATAATTAAGCACCATTACTTGTTATGGTTGAGGATTTAAGATATCCAACAGCTAAAGACTTCAAAATTAAGTCAAAACCTCGAAATCCATTAATAATAAACCTTACAAAAGCATAATGATTTCACCTAAAACCACATGATAGCCGATCCACGGTCTTTAGCCAGCGGATCCTCACGAGAGGATCCATGGGATCCATAGATGCAGAAAGCATAAATCAGCTTCTATATTCAAATTCAAGTCACCTTTTGGTTCTCTAACCACTTTTAGCATACATTAATTATCCTCCTAGAGCTGATCAAAACCTCAAGAGCATGCTTAGTCTTCTAAGTGGCCAAGAATTTAATTTCCTAAATTCAAATTATCCTTTATAAACCAAACAACCTTAGGTTTAAGGCACCATCCTCATTTACCTTTCAAAAAATCAGCAATGAGAAGTTCTTACTAGCACCATCATCACTATGACAAAGGCTCTTAGCAACAACTCTTCAACCATAGGATCATCCAAAAGAAAAGGTCAAATGATCCATGAAATATCATCCACCGAAACATCTCCCATTAGAGATAATGATGCTAGAATCCCACCTCATCAAACTCATCCAAAGGCTAAGAGAACCGCAAGGATTAGCATCAAACCTTTCGGACTAGAAAAAGGATCATCTAGTTCAAAACCAAACTTGACTAGCTCTAGCAAGCCATCAAAACCCTCATTCATTAAGCATGGACTACACTCCTTGAATGAGCCTCTCACTCACCCAAACATCTACTCATTGGATCATTCACCACCAAAACCTCCCATTCACCAACCTTTTCATTGAATAGGGAACCACCTACAACACCAACTAGCCCATCATGGGAGACAAGGAACAACCTTGATCATATGGAAGAAGCTCCATTACCACCCTCATTTTTAGAACCTCTTCCTACTTCTCAAAATGAAGACCCACAATCACACATAGAGCCTCCTCAAAATATCCATTTTCCTCGGGGTACAAACCAAGACAATAATTGTCCAAATTGTCTAAACACTCAAGGACTTGTTCAAGAAGCACGAAATGAGATACATTTCATGTTTAATCATCTTCTTGCAAAGTTGGATCAAATCAACAAGTCCACTCATCCCTAGACTCAAGCACATTGTAGCACTTTAAGTCTAGTAACTAGTTAGTTCTTAGTGGTACTTGTATGTCCTAGTTCATTCTCTTAGTTTTAGAGATTTGTTTGGCTATCTCTTGTTTTATTGAATGAACATTTATATGCTATGATTATTTTGTGTGTTTTGCTCTTTATTGTACACATATATTATCTCCACACTAGAATTGTTTGACACATCTTCACTACTGAAGAAACAGTCACCAGATAGCCGGATCCCTACAAAATGCCTAGCCGGATCCCTCCAAGAAGGGAACCGCGGGATCCGTGTATCAGAAGCACAAATTTCTACTAACTTGAGTTTTATTTGCAGGAAATTATGCACTATACTCTTGTTCTCTAACCTTTACTTTGTAGATTTTCAAAATAGCACATGAAGATTTTGACACCATAAAGCTAGGGGGAGCTTTGTGTGAAACGAAATTGCAAAAACATTTGCAACTTAATCCGATTTTTGACTATACTTCATGACACCCCATTGCAACTTTGCAATCTTCAAGGGGGAGCACATTTTCGTCACTTAGACGAACCATTTGCAAACATATTTTCAAACACAATTAGGTCATTTTACGTCATGTCCTTGACGCCCTTTCAAAGGGATGGACTCGTCAAGGGGGAGTTAAGACGAGTACCATTCCCGTCACTTGCTCTCTTTACATTTTTTACTTTTTCTTATAAAAATTGTGTTAGTTTCTTTTAACACTTTTTGTTTCGACAAAAGGGGAGAAGAAAGTAAAAACTACAAATTCAAACTTTTAAGAATTTTAGCTTTTCCTTAAAATAATTTTATGTTTTGTCATCAACAAAAAGGGGGAGATTGTTAATACAAATAAGCCGTAAAAACGTTTATTTATATTTTACGATCTTCTAATGTTTTGTCGATAACAAACGTAAAATCATTTTAACGAAACAAATAGAATACGTAAATAGTTTGAGTTAATAGTTTCCTAACACACTTACGTTTTCACATAAAACACTAAAACAAGTATAAGTGATTTTATGATTTAGATACATATGTACAACAACTAGTGTTTACATATTGGGTTAGCATATACTTAAACTAAGTATACTAAAATGGGTAAAACATGTAAATACTAAAATGGGTAAAACTAGCAAATGGTATTGACCCATAACCCATGGTTTTATATATACCACTTAACCAAGTTCATTGTATCCTTAAGATACATTGTATCTAGAAAGAAAACCATGGATCAACCCATAACCCATGACCCATGACCCATAACCAAAATTACCCATGGGCAAAGAGGAGCGCCCACGGATCCCTCGGCTTTGTGCTAGCCGATCCTTGTGGTAGGGATCCGTGGGATCCGGGGAACAGTAGAGAATTTTCTCTATAAATAGAGAGCCATTTCTTCCTTTCTATTCATCACTTTACACACATACTTCTCCCAAGTATTATAACCCTCTAACCTCAGATCCAAGTGATCAATGTAGTTTGTCTTTTGTTTTTGTGTGATCTTCTAGGTTCCTCTTAAAGGCAAAGATCACCACTTCTTGAAGACGAGCAAGCTCAAGTCCAAAGAGTTGCCATGCTTCGTCATCATCAAGACAACTAAGGTTCTCTTGTTGATAGTTCTTCCTTTCTCCATAGATGTTGGGTTGAAGGCATTAGTGAAGAATGCCGAAAGTGTCAAGATGAAAGCATTAGTGAAAGGTGCTCATCATTCGTGTCAAAGAATTAGTGAAGAATGCTAAAGGTGTCAAGACGAAGGCATTAGTGAAGGGTGCCAAGCGTTGTGTCAAAGTCATTAGTGAAGGATGCCGAAGAATCAAATCAAGTCGCATTTGGGAAGAATGTCTAGGTCGTATAATCGATGAGGTGCATCGTTATACATATAAGTATTTGTTTATTTCCAAGGATGGTGATATCCTTGATGGTATTGTAACAAGGAGTAGATCTCTTTGAGATTAGGTGTTGTGTCGTGAAGGGTAGTAGTTCCTCCATAGTAATGGAACTAGGTGCTTAGCCTAGTACCTAATAAAGGGTAGGCGATGTTGTGATAGGATTAGTTATCCTTGGTGTGAAAGAACTCGGTGGTTAGCCTAGCACCGTATAAAGGGTAGGCGACGTTGTGTTAGGTGTGGTTCGCCTTGGTGTGAAGGAACTCGGTATTTAGCTTTGTACCGGAAAAATGTTAAGCGACGTTGTGAAGGCTTCTCCGCCATAAGGAGTTGGTGTAGTGCTTACGAACTCTCGAGTAGGTGACTCAGGGAGTGGAGTAGGGCAAGGAAGGTGTCCTTGTAGCCGAACCACTATAAATACTTGTGTCGTGGTGATGTGCTTCTTACTCTTTATCTTTCATTACACGTTTATATATCTATCTATCAACGTCCAACATAAACAACCAAATAGATTGACATAAGTCGATCTAAATATTTAAAAGGAAGTTTTAAATTGGTAAAACTATTCAACCCCCCCTTCTAGTTTTTCACAAAACCCTAGGTTGGACGCCCAGACTGTAGCATCTTATCTCAAAAAGAGTCACCCGGTTCAAACCTAACGGAACTAATTGGGAGATATGAACCCTAAAATGTCTAATCATATTCACCAGGAAAGAGGAGAAAGAAATCCTGACACCCCCTGTGTCCAGTTGCTGAGGATAAATTCCTATCTTATCTTCCGGAAATTGGTCCATAGTCATATCATCCGGAGGCAACACCGGACGTAGGTCAGTGGGAATTCCATACTCAGCGACTATGTTATCTAACTCTGCTTGTGTCAACCTAGAAGTATAGATGTGCATATCAAACTTAGGAACTACAATTTGAACAATTTCCTCATTTGTTCCCTCCGTCGGTGGGACGGATGCAATTTCTATGGACGAAATATTACCTCCCTCGGTTCCGATTTCGGCCATTTCTAAAAGATATCGAATGACAATTTACAAATAATTACAGGGAGAAGACAAACCATGAGGAGGATGAAGAAAACGTCCAAGAAAAGGAAACGATCTGTGTGTGTAAAATGTGAAAACTAGAGGTGAAAATGAGTATTTATACCTGATAAGGTTTTAAAATGTACCTTTTTGAGGGGTCGTTTAAGCCCTTATTTGATCACTTTTGTATCCATTATTACTTAATATCGTTCCTTTTCACTTTTTAGGTCCCTTGAAGGCAAAATGCTGGAATGACACTTATTCGGAAGAAAAGGCACGAATATAAGAAGAAAATGGCCAAAGTCAAGAATCGAGACACTTAGGTCACGGAATCCGAAGGGGACGGCGTCAGTTCTACAAGTGACGGCGTCAGTTCAACAAGAGACGCCGTCGGACAAATTTTGTGACGACTCAAGAGTAAATTGCTTATTTACAAGTGACGGCTTCGTGTTTTAAAGGAGTAGGCGTCGCAGCTCGACGACAGCCTAGATTTGATCCGAGCGATGTCGAGATCAAGAGACGGTGTCACAATCATAAGGTGGCGTCGTCGCAATGTTAACGTGGCCAAGACGAAACCCTAATAACGGCGACCGACGGCGTCACAACTTAAAGGATGACGACGTTGCATTTGTAATCTTATATATAGAATCCGAATTTTCGCCAAAGGTGTAGTCTTTTGAGTAAAAACCTAAACCGAACCAAGGTCAGTCTTATACAAGATTTTAGGTTTCATACCCTATCTTACATCATGATAAGTGTTTTACTTCATTAATTTAATTATGCCTTCAATTGATTGTGTGTATGTTTGCATGTTCTCCATGTCCGACTAATTTACTTGTGTGTTTGCTTAGGTAATATGAAACTTAGTTATTGAATATTGATTGGTTGTCTCTTATCTTAATTGTGATTGACATAGTATTGCGATAGGTTATTCGTTGTGTTTGTAATGCTTGATTAATCTTTGTTGAACCTTAGTTTATAATCACCTAGAGTAATTGTAGGCTATACATCCAAAGAATACCTTAGAGTTAAAGATTATAAATCCTTGAGAATTTGTAGTCATTAACCTTGGTAGCTTCAAAGAGTTAGGATAAACGACACCTTCGACCTTAGAGACACAACGCGATTAAGAATAAGGACGTGACAATTCAACCATCAATAGGAGATAACTAGGGAGTAATAAAGTCTAAGAAAATACATTTTTAATCATCATACGAGCACACAACAATAGACATAGACTACATACACCTTAGATTAGATAATTAGATAAGTAGAAGTAATCGGTAGAAATACCAACCCCCAAATTCAAACCCCGAGATTCGTACATTTCCATTTCCTTCAAAATATAAAAAAGATAAAAAAATAAATCTTCCTCAACCCCAACCTTAGCGTAGTAACTTCTCACTAGCATTCCTATTCCCCTAGAGAACGATATCAATTCCCGTGGCTTATCCTAATACTACACTACAACGATTAGGTTCACTGCCTAGGGTGTTGAAAAACTTGCTCGACGAAAAGGAAGTTCCTTTGACCCCGAACGACGCGTGTAGCGTTATCAATACCGTAAAACCCTAGACTGTCAAAACTTCCCATCAGTCAGTAAAAGGGTGACGTGGCCCTATCTGGGCCGTCCACGATAGTCAGGGGAGATGAAGAGGTACAAGTAAGGCCCAACATTTGATCAGGCCCATAAGCCCAGCCTATACTTTTCGGGTCCAACTGTCACAGCTCTCGGCCTAACAACGATACGAACCTCTTGGGCGGACCAGCTAAATTATGAGTATTGCATCACCGGTCTTCCTCTGGTAATCCAATACTAGAGGGACATGTTGGCGTATGTGTCCGGACGTCATGGTGTCCGGCAGACTCACTATCCGGACAGGATGTCCTCGCCGTCCGGACGATGAATAACAGGGACCGACCATGTCAGCAGATTTTACGGGATTCCTTATCACGTGGCCTACTATCTAGGGTGGCTATAGGCCTGCAGGCAGGTAATATAGGTCTGCGATGAACAGTGACTGAATAGTAGCGCATGTACAAGGTTGGGGTAGTATAAATACCCCAACACATTTAATGTTTCGCATTCAAGTCTTTCACCTACATTTACTTCGCATTTATTACCACTTTAATTACACTATGCTTATTTTCACGTCGGAGCTTGGTCCCGGGACAACACCCGGGGCGAGGCTGACGCGTGTCTGTGCATTGTGCAGGAAGGAGCCAATCTTTTCTTCCGGATCAATCGATAGAAGCCCAAACCTTCGAATCAGGCCGGATAGTAGGAATTTGCTTCAACACATTATATAAAAGCATGTCAGTCCCCAGGACAGCATGTCAATGTAAATTTTTGTGTTGATCCTAGTATGTTGTCTTAGCGTAATAGAGTTATATAAAAGTTGTGGCTAGCTATCAAACATTCGAGAGCATTCACCTTAACTACTCATGTCTGACGAACATGATGCTGAGATCTCACTCAAGAACAATGAGTGACGTTGTTAGCCTCGCTTTTTCTAAAGATAACGTCACATACGTGAAATGGACTAGATGCATAGAATACTTTGCCCTTAGGGACTAGTATCGTTTAAGTGGCAAAGATAGGGCCTATATATACCCCTCATGACTCTTCATGAGGGGTGAGGTGAAGCATTTGGTCATTGTATTCTTTTGTGTTTATCTTAATAAAACCTTGTTTTCTTCTCCCTCTCTCTACTTTCTCTCACTAGAAGAGATGAAGATATTCATCTTCTTCCACCAACCAAGACCTCCAAAACCACATAAATCTTATAGTATTCGGTCCTGACAATTGGTATAACGAGCCAAGGTTGTTGTTTTATTGATTTATGTTGGTTTGAATCATGTTTTTAACTGTTTTTGAGCTTATTTTGTGGGTCGGAAAATTTTTTTCCGTATATTTGTGGTTAACAGTTTTATTCATGTGTTTGGTATCCTTGTTTTGGTCAAAAAGTCCTGAATTTTTATGTCAACATCTGTCTTGGGTCATCTTATCCAAACAGTCATTTTTATACTTTTTGTACCAAATCTGTGAAATACAATATGGTCAAACCTTCAGTTTCAGTGGTCAAAAAGGGTCTATATATGCATTTTCTGGGTCTTTCAAGAAGCTGAACGGAGAAATCAGTCGGAAAATCTCGCCGCAAAAAAAGTCAAAGGGTCAAAACCCTAAACTTACGCATAAGGAATATCTACAGTGAAAGTTACGCGTAGCTGTGAAGTTACGCATAGAAAAGGTTACGCATATGCTCTTACGCATAAGCCTTGGCTTACGCGTAAGAATGGGCTACGCATAAGCATGTTACCCGTATGCCTACGCATAAGCAAGAGGTTACGCGTAAGAAATTTATGAGTAGAAATGGAAGAAAGTTACGCGTAAAATGACCACTAGACCACAACAGACCATATACCACAAAATATTAATCGACCTCAGTCATCAAACATCATCGGTCCGAAACTACCTTAACCAAAAACCTACTCCTACATCTAGACTCACTTCAAGGACCCTCACATGTCACTCCCCAACTTTCAAACAACAAAGAAAAACATATAAAGATCTCAGATTCGGATTCATTTTTTAATCTTTTAGAGATTATTTCAAATGAATCACACATCATCATTGATCCCCTAATTGTGATTCTTTCCGAATTTAAAGAAAGAAGAATAACAAGTTTGTTATTTCATTTCTTTTGTTCGTTTGAAAAAATATAAAAACGACTCACAACACATTTAATCTTACCCGAGACCACTTTTTGATGATCTTGAAGACATTTCTCTTCATGCTTCGCCATAAAAACTATACCGCTAATGATATTGGTGGGGTTAGTTACTATGTTTGTGCTTCGTTTCAAAAGAAAAAGGATGATGGATACTGAGATTGAGAGGAGTATTGATCTGCGTTTGATATGGAAGAGGAGATGTTTACGTTTTTTTTCCATCCCAGATCTGGTTTGTAAGAGAAAAAACGTGTGGTAGGCGCATGTTTTATCACAAGTGTTTTTAGGTTTAGGTCAAGTGGGATAAGTTGTTTATAACCGGGTATTTGTTCAAAGGTTCCTACGTTGGGCACTTATACCAGGTTATTCAAAGAATGTGATTGGATCGGGCCATAAGCTAATTCAAGGCTGATGGGCTTTGTGCTCATATTAGATTTGGGCTGGTATTATGTTTGTGGACTGGGTTGCTTGGTATAATATAAGCTGAAATGGATAACATGCAATTTGTCATCCGTATTTTTTATAAAAATATGGATACAATTTTTTTTGCTATTATAAAAGAGTGGTATTTATGGTATAATTTCACGGAGGATACATATATTCACGGCTTGTACGAAGATTTGAAAAATGACTACGGAGTTTTTGTACGGTATTATTGATGCGAAATTGATGTGACATTTCACGGGTGGACTTCTTTATCTTTGAGACGATGGTTGGTTGGATGCATGTCTCAAGATAACTTGTCTGGGCACATTATGAAATTTGAAAATCTGGTTATAACTGGTAAGGAGTTACGTTGTAGTGCTCACAGTGTGTAACCATCACTTTAAGGAGTTACGTTGTTGTGCTCAGTGTCACACGAAGTTGTGGATTGTTCAAAAATTTAGAACAAGCAGCAAGTCACAAGTTGGGAGGCTTACTTCCTTTTCAATTTAGTCGTACCGGGCTATCTCCATATGTGGTCATTACATTTAGCCGGTGAATTCTAAGGAGGTTCGATAAAAGGTTGGTTTGAGAGAAGTATATTGAGAGTATTTTTGCGACATATTCTCACGGAAATTTGATCAAGCTATGATGTTAATATTGCATCACAGAAGGTAATACGGCATGTACGCAACATTATGATGATTCCGATAGCTCGCAACCATCAGGAGGGAGAAGTTGGTATTTCATCTTCCGTGATTGGATTACGAAGGATTTTGATTAAGACCAAGAAGGAGAAGTAGTGTGTGTACATCGGGTTTTTACCAACTTGGATGCAATACTAAGTGAGTTATGTTGATGTTCCCGAACGACAACCACCGTGCTTCAAGAGTTTACTTTCTCCGTTGCGTGTCTCAAGATTAAAGACGTGTTGGAAGAGTGTTGTCGGTTCAGAGGGAGCAAAGAAAGAAAAAGGCTCACTAGTTAGGAGGGAGTAATAACCTAACTAGACCGTTCAGCTTGAAGTTCGAGCTACAAGAAGATCATTTGCCGAGGTCATCGGAGGAGAACTTCAAGTTTGCCTCAAGATTCAGACTACGAGACTCGCACTTCAAGAAAGTCAACATTGTTCATTACTATTGTAATTTACTTTGTTTTGTATTTATAGGTCTCATTGTAACCATTCACGTGTGACGTTATCTTGGAGGGAGATTGTTAGCCTCGCTTTTTCTAAAGATAACGTCACATACGTGAAATGGACTAGATGCATAGAATACTTTGCCCTTAGGGACTAGTATCGTTTAAGTGGCAAAGATAGGGCCTATATACCCCTCATGACTCTCCATGAGGGGTGAGGTGAAGCATTTGGTCATTGTATTCTTTTGTGTTTATCTTAATAAAACCTTGTTTTCTCCTCCCTCTCTCTACTTTCTCTCACTAGAAGAGATGAAGATATTCATCTTCTTCCACCAACCAAGACCTCCAAAACCACATAAATCTTATAGTATTCGGTCCTGACAGACGTTGATGCGGAACTTTTGCAAAATAAGTATGAGTTTTGAGAAATGGGATGGATTTAAGATGTAACGCCCCGACCCGACAAGGGTAAAGGAATCACAAGCAATGGTGTCATATCAAAGCAAACATAAATATCCAAAAGAAATCTTAGCATAAATACTGAAATAATTCAAGTCAACATGACTTCAATACATAGGTCCCAAATGAAAAATAAACTCCAAATAAAATATCCGAAATAGTAAGTCTTAAATGGCATCATAAGATCAAAGCTAAATATCTCTAAGGTAAGTCCACTCAAGACTCATCCCAAAGCAAAACCCAGCTCAATGCTTAGATACCGCCATGAAGAAAAGAAATGCGGCCGAGCTTCAAAAGCCCAAAGGAATGATATACAAGCAAAGCGAATACTAAACGAAATCAAATACGGAATATAGTGAACGAAAGATAGTAAAATCATAATCATTTCAAAGTATAAATCGAATTATCGAATAAGTTTTATAGTTAACTACCTCGAGCCCGTAAACAAATATCAAATTATAATCATAACCATATTCATACTCACACAAGGCAACATTTGTAGGGAGACCTACCAGAGTTATGAAGGACGTGCATGCACGCAAAGATCAATCATCGATAACATATAACATATAACATATAACATATAATGATCTAGGATGCATCCATACGCCCACGTATGATATTGGTCATATAATATAACTTGAGCTCATAACAGATAACATATAAGGGACGTGGCGTAACATCACTCATCGCCCTAGAGTCATGTCGAGGTGCATCATCGACACGGACATGGAACCCCATGACTAGTTAATATTTGGCTCGGTGTCAAACTATCTTAGGTCAAATCGTAATGTCAAACCGATACGCATCATACTTTATCGAAGATTAATCATATTTTCAAAATCAAAGTTTTCATATCATATAGTTCAAAATCGATGTTTTATAATTCAAAAATCGAGTTCAAATAAGCAACAAACAAACAAATGTAATGGGGTTCATAGCAAAGGCTTAGGAAACCCTAATATAAAAGCTAACGAAAAGAAAACGTTATAAGGAACCTTTATCGAAAAGGTCGAATATCTCATTTTTATTCCAAAGCAAATGACCAAAAGCGTAAATACGGAAAGCAAAGGATTACTCCTTCTTCACGTAACCTATACACATTAACGGTCGTACATGTTATTTATGATTCCATAATTGTTTAAATGATCTTTTAATATTTGGTGTTTATACTTAGTGTATTCAAGGATCTTAATACTTTAGAGTTTTATAATTAAATGAGACTTAAGTGTTTTATAATTAATATCAAGATTAAGGTTCATTATGTCATTTATTAAAGTTTAGGGCTAAATGTGAAAATAGTTTAAACGTCATAACTCACACATGAAATAACGAATTAATATACTTAGCTTCAAACCCTAATCGACTCTCATTTATGTTCTAGGGTTTTCATTCTTTAATATCATATTAATGTGCATTTACTTTATATGTTACGTCATTTAATGACTCATTACTCTTGTTTATTTACTCAACACATTCATGTCTTAACCATACGCTACTTATATATATGTTATACGTCAACTTTTATTCCCATGCACGCTTATGATTTCATGTGACAACACAAGTTACTTATTACTCGGATTAATTACACATCTACGCACACATGCACAATAGTTTTGAATAGATATGACCACGCACTACGCTTACATATCGACAAGCTCACTTGACTTATAATAACGCACGATGATACACGGTTCACAAACCAATTAGGGTTCGGTTCACATGGTTCTTTCACACTTCAAACTAGGTTTAGGTTTACATGACCTTTACTTATTAAACACACGCTCAAAACTCTTATATGGTTCGGTTTATATGTATAGGGTTCGCTAATAGGTTTTACGCAAACCCTAGCTCTCACGTACTTTACTTAATCAAGTTTACATGTTTATACCTTGGCGAATTAATTACAAGTGGTTCGGTTATATATATGTGGTTCGGTTCTTATGCTCAACATATATCTATGATCCGATTCAATAATACGACACATACATGTTCTCTTAACAAGGTTCAATTCATTATGGTTTGTTCTTGTTTCATACGGTTCGCCACAAAAGAAAAACACAACTCGACCAAAATAACATGATACAATATATATTAACGTAAGGTGTAACGAAGAAGACGAGAAACATGTTATACCTTAGCTCGTTGAACAAAACTCGCGACACCAAGGGTGTTTGTTACTCGCCGAATGGAACAAAAAGAAAAGAGAGAGGCAACAAAACTAGGGTTCCAAATTATGTTAATGTGTTTGTATATATAGCTAGTAACATTTTCGGTTAGGGCTTTGAGTGGTGTGTATGGGCTTCGCAAGATGGGTCCAACCGAACAAAACAAACGCCCACCTTGGGCTCTCTTGGCTCTCGGTGGCGTAAGAAACGAGCCCAAGTGGTTTCCCAAATAACGAAAACAAGGTCCAACTAATCGCCCAACACTTTAGCGAGACGCTTAAATCTTCGTCAGACAAAATCGATCACGCATACATATTAGTTAAGTTTTAATTATTCATAAGTTAACTTTTAACTTTGTTAAATGATTATAAACGTATTTTACGTATTTTATAATTTTCGATTCCAAGGGTATTTTAGTCTTTATCTATGTTTTAGATTTTCAGGTTTTACAACTCTTCCCCTCTAAAAGAAGAATTTTCGTCCTCGAAAATTGAAATGAAACGAAACGAAACGAAATGAGAACATACCAAACTATTCAAAGAAATGAGGATAACTAGCTCGCATCGACTCCTCGGTTTCCCAAGTAGCCTCACGCCCGGTGATTTTTCCAAAGAATCTTAACGAACGGAATGACTTTATTTCTCATGACTCTTTCTTGTCTTTCTAAAATAGCTTCCGGTTCTTCGATAAAGACATATCGGATCGAATTTGATCAAACGGATAAGAAGCAACGGTAACGGATGATAGTTGTATCCCCTTAGGAGTGATACATGGAAAACATCATGAACATGCGATAACCGAGGCGGAAGTGCTAACCGACACGAAACTTCTCCTATACGCTCCGAATTTCAAACGGACCGATAAATCGAGGACCGAGCTTGCCCTTGATTCCAAAACGCTTTCACACCTCTAAACGGCGAAACTTTCAAAATACACGATCTCCAACCCGAAATTCTAAATCACGACGATGCTTGTCGGCATAACTTTTCTCGACGAGACCTAGCTTCCTTCAACCTTTCTCTAGCAACGCTACTTTCTCATTAGTGATCTCAATCATTTCCGGACCTTCAATTGCTGCTCACCTACTTCATCCCAACAAGTAGGTGCTCTACATTTCCTCCCATAAAGAAGTTCAAACGGTGTCGCTTTAATGCTAGCATGCCAACTGTTGTTGTATGCAAACTCTACTAAACACAAATATTCATCCCACCGCCACCATTCCAAAGCACAAGCCCTTAGCATGTCCTCTAAGGTCCGAATAGTCCTCTCGATCGACCATCCGCTTGAGGATGAAATGCCGTACTAAAATTAAGTCGAGTACCCCAAGCTTTTGCAAACCTTTCCGTAAACGAAAGTAAAACGCGGATCCCTATCGGACACAATAGATGCCGAGTACCATGAAGTCTAACGATCTCTTGTCAAAATTTCCGCCAATCTACCAATACCATAATCCTTTCGATTGGTAAGAATGAGCGATTTGGTTAGTCGATCAACAACTACCCAAATCGCATCATGTTTCTTCCGAGTAAGAGGTAGTCCACCACAAAATCCATAGATATCTTATCCCACTTCCATGTCGGAATATCCAATGGTCAGAATAATACCACTAGCCCTTTGATGTTCAATCTTAACTCGCCGACAAATCATACATTTCGACACAAACGCCGCCACATCTTGCTTCATGCCATTCCACCGTATATCGTTTCAAATCCCTATACATCTTGGTAGAACCAGATGGATAGTGAAAGGAGAACTATGAGCTTCACCATAACTTTCTCGTGGCACCGGATCATTGGGAACACAAAGCCTATCTTCATACCATACAATTCCGCCATCATCAACCTTAAACTCCGCTCGCTTACCTTCTTCAACATTTTGCGCCACGGCCCACACCGCCATCATCTTTCCGAGCTTTAATTTGCGATATAGGTTCGACTCCACCTTCATACTAGCCCAAGATCCATCAAAACCTCAGACGCATAGCTCAACATCCAAACTCTCTAAGTCACGAATAATCCTAGGTTCAATCTCAATACTTGCAAGAATGCTCGATTTCGCTAAGGCCAAGAACTACATTAGCCTTACCGGATGGTAATGAATGTTGGTGTCATAATCCTTAAGAAGTTCTAACCATCTTCTTTGTCTCATGTTAAGTTCCTTCCGAGTGAAAATATACTTGAGACTCTTATGATCGCGAATATATCACACGCCTCCATACAAATAATGTCTCCGGATCTTTAACGCGAACACCACCGCAGCCTAACTCAAGGTCATGAGTTGGGTAATTCTCCTCATAAGGTTTTAGCTTTGAAGCATAAGCTATTACCTTTCCATGTTGCATCAAAACACGCCCAATCCTTTCTTAGATGCATCACTATAAATTTGAAATCCTCCGAACCGGATGGAAGAGTCAAAATAGGAGCGGACACCAATCTCCGCTTCAACTCTTCAAAACTCTTTTCTCGCTCATCCGTCCATACAAACTTTTCACCTTTTCTCATCACTTGGGTTAGGGCAAAGCTAAGCGAGAGAAACCTTCAACAAAACGCTGGTAGTAACCAAGAAGTCCTAGAAAACTCCTAACCTCAACATCGTCGAGGTCTTGGCCATTTAGTGATAGCCTCAACTTTAGACGGATCCATGGTGATACCATCACAGACACAATATGACCAAGGAAAGCGACTTGTCTTAACCAAAACTCGCACTTCAAAAATTTGGCGACAACTTCTTCTTCCTCGTAATCTCCAAAACTATCCGGAGATGTTCTTCATGCTCTTCTTCGACTTAGAGTAAACCAAAATGTCGTCGATGAAAACGATAACGAACTTATCGAGGAACTCATGGAAAACACGATTCATTAGGTCCATAAACACCGCAGCGCATTTGTCAAACCAAAAGGCATAACGAGGAATTCATAATGACCATATCCGTACGAAACGCGGTCTTAGGAACATCTTGCTCCTCACACGTAGTGGTGATAACCGATCTCGATCAATCTTAGAAAAGAACTTAGCTCCTTGCGCTTGATCAAACAAATCATCAATACGTGGCGAGAGGATAACGGTTACGAATAGTAATACGATTGAGTTCACGGTAGTCGATACATAGGCGCATGCTTCCATCCTTCTTCTTCACAAACAAAACAGTGCACCCCATGGAGAAACACTGGGTCGAATAAATCCATTTTCTATCATCTCTTGCACTGCTCCTTCAACTCCTTCAGCTCTATAGGTGCCATACGACACGGAGCCTTCAAATCGGTTCAAGACTGTGAATTAACTCAATGCTAAACTCAACTTCTAGCTGGGAAGACCAGGAGTTCATCGAAAAACGTCGGTGAATTCACAAACAACATAAAGATTTTCAATGTTAGGACTCTCTAAAGATGTGTCCTTAACAGATGCCGAAAACCTTGGCACCCATGAGCAATCATGGTTCGCGCTTCATAGCGTAAATGAGCTTAACAGATTTGAGAGGTTGAGAACCAAAATAAACAAATTCAGATGTTTTATGTCTCCAAAGATCACGCTTCTAGCATAGCAATCAATGGAAGCTCTATGATAAGCCAACCAATCCATGCCTAGAATGATATCAAAGTCGACCATATCGAGAGGATACAGATTTGCAGAGCGAATACGATCATCAAAACGAAGAGGGCACTTAACGATTTATGATCAATGATCATGTGGTTTTCATAGGCGAGAAATCGATAAGTGATTTGTTAATGGTTTGGGCTTCATATTAAGTTTCTTAGCAAATGTGATGATATAATGGAGTGTGTGGCACCGTATCAAATAAAGCGAAGATGTATAATCATCAATGAAAAGAGTGCCTGTAATGGTACTCAAGTGCGCTCCACCGATTCCGAGTAGTAGCATAAACACGCCCAAGAGTAGTTGGCGGCTTGATGTAGTTTCCGGAATCACCGGTTCTTCTTAGGGCAATCCTTGATCTTGTGAGTAGTGGAACCACAAGAGAAACATCCACCAGCTGGCCTTGAAACACGGTCCCGATGAGCCTTTCCACAAGTAGTACAGATAGGTGGGGAGGCAAAACTTCACCGTCCTTGTCGACTGTAAGATCCTCAAGCACGACCGATTTGATCCTCGAGCCGATTGATCCTTGTTGTAACGTCGGGTTATTGTTACCTTGATTCGACGATCATTTCCATTCCTACCAAAGACTCGCTTATCCCGACTCTCGCCTGTGGCGCCTAGAGTCCACATTCCTTCCCGATCGACCTCACCGATCATAACTCCTATCCACTTGACCCTCGAATCATAACTCCTACCGAATTTCCCTTATAATCATTACTTTGAGTCCTACCTTGAACCGATCACCATCGCGGTTACGCTTGTTGGAACCCGAAACCTCATGAAAGATCTCAATGTTACGAGTCAAGCCATTGCAGCCCGACACATTCTCATACTCAATATTAGCGGTCGGTCCAACACCCACTTCTTCGGCCCCACTTGAAGTGCTTAGCTTGGCGCCTACCATCTCCAAAGAATCGCTCCCACAAAACTTACCAAATTCATAAACCTACTCATGTACTCATTGGAGTTCTCATGATCAAACCGGTAGATTGCCCGATAATCCTCTCATACCTTTGTCGCAAAGATCGTGGAAGTAACGTTATAGAAGATAGTCCAAACTCACCTAGGTACAAGTAACAAGAAAAGCATCTCCTCCTCTTGCTTGTTTGAGTGCCTTCCACCAATTCAAAGCATCACCTTCCAACTTAAATGCACCAAACGAGTCTTAAACTCGCTCCACAACCCAATACTTCAAACAACTTCTCAATATGAGTGATCCACCTCGGCCTCGGTGGGAGTAGCAAAGAAGGTTAAACGAAAGAGGCTTGAGCTTCCAAACGCCGAGCCAAGTGTGAATGCCGGTGGGTTGATTTCTCCACCACTACCCAAGCACCACCGATTACGAATGTTGTTGATCACCGTGCCATCATCTCGTGTGTAGTAAGACCGTGGAAAGAGTGTTGAGAGCATTAGCAATCGCAGATCAATGTTAGAGCATCATCGCTCCATCCGCTGCCATCATTAGTACGAGTTCGAACCATCCGAACGATATTCAAACGATTAGCAAAATGAACAAAGGTGAGATACGAAATGGAAGTACGCAAAGGAATCCTAAAGTCTACCCAATCCTCACAGTCATAGCCTAAGCTCTAAGGGTCTCAAAACCTAGGGTCCATATGTCACAGTCCCGACTACAAGTCGAAACCCGAGCTCGATACCATGGCTCGATACCATAAATTGTAACGCCCCGACCCGACAAGGGTAAAGGAATCACAAATAATGGTGTCATATCAAAGCAAACATAAATATCCAAAAGAAGTCTTAGCATAACATCGAAATAATTCAAGTCAACATGACTTCAATACATAGGTCCCAAATGAAAAATAAACTCCAAATAAAATATCCGAAATAGTAAGTCTTAAATGGCATCATAAGATCAAAGCTAAATATCTCTAAGGTAAGTCCACTCAAGACTCATCCCAAAGCAAAACCTAGCCCAATGCTTAGATACCGCCATGAAGAAAAGAAATGCGGCCGAGCTTCAAAAGCCCAAAGGAATGATATAAAAGCAAAGCGAATACTAAACGAAATCAAATACGGAATATAGTGAACGAAAGATAGTAAAATCATAATCATTTCAAAGTATAAATCGAAATTATCGAATAAGTTTTATAGTTAACTACCTCGAGCCCGTAAACAAATATCAAATTATAATCATAACCATATTCATATTCACACAAGGCAACATTTGTAGGGAGACCTACCAGAGTTATGAAGGACGTGCATGCACGCAAAGATCAATCATCGATAACATATAACATATAACAAATAACAATAATGATCTAGGATGCATCCATACGCCCTACGTATGATATTGGTCATATAATATAACTTGAGCTCATAACAGATAACATATAAGGGACGTGGCGTAACATCACTCTCATCGCCTAGAGTCATGTCGAGTGCATCATCGACACGGACATGGAACCCCATGACTAGTTAATATTTGGCTCGGTGTCAAACTATCTTAGGTCAAATCGTAATGTCATAACCGACACGCATCATACTTTATCGAAGATTAATCATATTTTCAAAATCAAAGTTTTCATATCATATAGTTCAAAATCGATGTTTTATAATTCAAAAATCGAGTTCAAATAAGCAACAACTCAAACAAATGTAATGGGGTTCATAGCAAAGGCTTAGGAAACCCTAATATAAAAGCTAACGAAAAGAAAACGTTATAAGGAACCTTTATCGAAAAGGTCGAATATATGTACCTTATTCCAAAGCAAATGACCAAAAAGCGTAAATACGGAAAGCAAAGGATTACTCCTTCTTCACGTAACCTATACACATTAACGGTCGTACATGTTATTTATGATTCCATAATTGTCCAAATGATCTTTTAATATTTGGTGTTTATACTTAGTGTATTCAAGTGATCTTAATACTTTAGAGTTTTATAATTAAATGAGACTTAAGTGTTTTATAAACAATATCAAGATTAAGGTTCATTATGTCATTTATTAAAGTTTAGGGCTAAATGTGAAAATAGTTTAAACGTCATAACTCACACATGAAATAACAAATTAATATACTTAGCTTCAAACCCTAATCGACTCTCATTTATGTTCTAGGGTTTCTCATTCTTTAATATCACATTAATGTGCATTTACTTTATATGTTACGCCATTTAATGACTCATTACTCTTGTTTATTTACTCAACACATTCATGTCTTAACCATACGTTACTTATATATATGTTATACGTCAACTTTTATTCCCATGCACGCTTATGATTTCATGTGACAACACAAGTTACTTATTACTCGGATTAATTACACATCTACGCACACATGCACAATAGTTTTGAATAGATATGACCACGCACTACGCTTACATATCGACAAGCTCACTTGACTTATAATAACGCACGATGATACACGGTTCACAAACCAATTCGGTTCACATGGTTCGGTTCACACTTCAAACTAGGGTTTAGGTTTACATGACCTTTACTTATTAAACACACGCTCAAAACTCTTATATGGTTCGGTTTATATGTATAGGGTTCGGATAATAGGTTTTACGCAAACCCTAGCTCTCACGTACTTTACTTAATCAAGTTTACATGTTTATACCTTGGCCGAATTAATTACAAGTGGTTCGGTTATATATATGTGGTTCGGTTCTTATGCTCAACATATATCTATGATCCGATTCAATAATACGACACATACATGTTCTCTTAACAAGGTTCAATTCATTATGGTTTGTTCTTGTTTCATACGGTTCGCCACAAAAGAAAAACACAACTCGACCAAAATAACATGATACAATATATATTAACGTAAGGTGTAACGAAAGAAGACGAGAAAACATGTTATACCTTAGCT
Source organism: Chrysanthemum lavandulifolium (assembly GCA_022545495.1). Lineage (NCBI taxonomy): Eukaryota > Viridiplantae > Streptophyta > Magnoliopsida > Asterales > Asteraceae > Chrysanthemum > Chrysanthemum lavandulifolium. Next base: position 45,724,804 of record CM040240.1, on the reverse strand, counting down.
CGTTGAACAAAACTCGCGACACCAAGGGTGTTTGTTACTCGCCGAATGGAACAAAAAGAAAAGAGAGAGGCAACAAAACTAGGGTTCCAAATTATGTTAATGTGTTTGTATATATAGCTAGTAACATTTTCGGTTAGGGCTTTGAGTGGTATGGGCTTCGCATCTCGGGTCCAACCGAACAAAACAAACGCCCACCTTGGGCTCTCTTGGCTCTCGGTGCGTAAGAAACGAGCCCAAGTGGTTTCCCAAATAACGAAAACAAGGTCCAACTAATCGCCCAACACTTTAGCGAGACGTTTAAATCTTCGTCATACAAAATCGATCACGCATAAATCTTCGCGTATTAGTTAAGTTTTAATTATTCATAAGTTTAGTTTTAATTTGTTAAATGATTATAAACGATTTTACGTATTTTATAATTTTCGATTCCAAGGGTATTTTAGTCTTTATCTATGTTTTAGATTTTCGTGTTTTACAATATTGTCTCCCAATACCCACGGTAGGGTTTTGGCATAAATCATAATAAAGCGGTCTTTGAGTAGCATCTTATTTGGTGGTGTCGTTTTACATGCAGATCCTAAAAAAATCAGAATTTGGCAAACACAGAACACCTAGTTTTAGAACAGTGGTATACTAAAACAACACGTAATGCTAAACGATTATAGAAGTAATTACTTCTATGTGCCCTCTTAAAACAACAAATGAACTTTTTGACTTTAGTAGTGTGGAAGGAACTTTGTCGCTGCAATTACTTAACTAGGAAGACGCCTTTAAGTATCCAAGCTCAGGTTTGTATCCTATAGCTCTCTTCGCATCTGCATTCACAATAGTATGTTATCTGTGTAGGACATGTTTATCATAGTACATACCTAAGGTTTATGACTGTAAACATGGGGCTATTTATCAGATGATTGTTAATGCACCTCCTTCATGCAATACTTATACATTATATAAAGGGCTAATGGTCCAAAAAATACATAAACTTTCCATATTTTACTATTTTGACAATAAACTTTTAATTTTCCTATTAAAACCAAAACTTTCTTAATTACCCTTAGTGTAACAAAACTTGACACGTGGCACCCTTAATCCTTTTATTACCGGATTAAATCATCTATTCTCGTTTTAAAATGTGGGCGGCCTTTTTTGCCAAGTTTCGAAACTATTAAACCTAAATACAAAAAGTAAATAAAACCCAAACTTTTTCCCTCAAATCAGTAAAACCAATTGTACCCCGTTTTCCCTCTTCAACAAAATGCCTTAGCGATTTCGTACTGAACTCGTGACTAGAAACTTGTCTTTGGAACTTCCATGCCTCACCATCGATGTTAAAGATACCATCACCAAGTAAATCATACGAGTTGTCCCTCGCGGGCATGCCTTTTGGGTAATTTTGGAAGTTGGTTTTGAGTATGTGTTTTACAACATCAGGGTTGTCGGTCATAACACGGACATTGCCTAGAGGACGGTGGATCTTGATGCACTTAGTAGGGCTGTTGTTGACCAAGTCTGACGTCCATTGGATGAAGCGATGCCGGTTTTGTAGAATAGGGAATAAAGATCCAATCAATGGGTATGTTCTTGGTGCATATTTACCAGTGGATTTGATGAAGAAAGTGGTGCATATGGATTTGAGGAAAAGAAATGTTAATGGAAGGAGTAAAACAAACCGAAGAAGAAAGTTCCAAGTTAATCATGGTGGATGTGTGTGAGATATGATGGAATCAAGATGATATGAATTTATAGAAAATATTTACATCAGGATACCAAATAGGATTCATAAACCTTACGTATTATGTTTAAGTAAATATATATTAGTACTTATCGTTTGGTTTCGTTTGTCTGTTATTTATGTCGATATATTTGTATGTGGAGAGCTGATGTAAGATTATTGCTAACTAAACAAACAAAACAGAATTGGGGGTTTATAGCACGTTTGGGGGAAAAGGGTGGAGGAAAAACGTGATATAAAAACGTTTTATTTACTTTTTGTATTTAGTTTTAGTAGTTTCGAATTTTGGCAAAAAAGGCCCCCCACATTTTAAAACGAGAATAGATGATTTAATCCGGTAATAAAAGGATTAAGGGTGCCACGTGTCAAGTTTTGTTACAATAAGAGTAATTAAGAAAGTTTTTGGTTTTAATAGGAAAATTAAAAGTTTATTGTCACAATACTAAAATGTGGAAAGTTCATGTATTTTTTAGACCATTAGCCCTTATATAAAAACGCTATTGGCACAAATTTTGAATGCAACTGTTAGTATTGGCAATTTGGCCCTTAAGCTGAAGTAGTCATTGGACATGACTTTTTTTTAGACTAACGATGTTGTAATCTACCTTTTATAAGTTATCTAAATCGGATAAACCTTTCTCGTGAGAGATGATTCTGTCTTTGTAAAACACAATCTGAAAACCGACTTATGTAACTCAAGTTAAGCTTTATGCCGAACACCTTCATAGTTGTGTAGTCCTCTTTGGTAAATATATGCTTGACTGGGGGAATTCCAGAACTCAATACAAGACACATTATAACATCAACAAAGAGTTATTTTCAATGAAAAGATTGTAGGGCTCAAAAGATCCTAACCGTCCATTTATTGTTGGGTAAATCTCGTATTTAACAACGTTTGATTTACTAAATGTTGTTATTTTGGTCCCTCTTTCGTCTCTTGAATGTTAATTTGATCGATAGAGAATGTTGTTATTTCTATTAGTTATATGTTTGTTGCGATCAATGAAATGGTTCAAGTACTAATTTCACCATTTCTTATTACCTTTTTTTTTTTCTTTTCTTTCCAGTCTACAATATCTCGTGTTCAAACCAACAATGTTCTCTAGGAGCTCAATTTACAACGTTCTTCAAACCAACAAAGTTTTTATACAATTTTAACAAATTTTTTTTGAAAAACAAAACTCAATAAATTTTGTAAGTACACAATTAAAAAAAATGGCTAAACAAAGTAAAATATTCCAAAAGTATACATATTTTGCAAATCTGCTTGTATGATAGAACATTTTGTTAGCATTATTTCATTTAAAGTGTTTTAGCTATAAAATAAAACAGCAAGTGCAAATATTCGACATTGTTGTTGGTGTTGCTGGATATTATTCAGAAAAAAAGAGCAAAAACAAATTCCTAAATAGTAATATAGCATGTTCGCAAATGTGCTTTGTATGATAAACATATAAAGACACTTGATAGATCTGCATGCACACAGACTATCTATAAACAAGTAAAAACCTTTTAGATCTTAAACTGTGAACCCAATTGTGAATAACGGCGTCTCTTAAAGCAAAAAAAATGCTAGATCACCCAGACAAAATGTATCCGTAGGTTATAGCATGTTCTTTAGCTTTAAGAATCGCCGTATTCACATAGTAATAATTTGCATGTAGGCAGTTGAATGAAACTCTGGAGTGGACGATGACCTCCTTTTAAGGTTGCGTAAGTTACAAAAGCAGCCCCTCATGTATTAACAGCATGCAAGTTCAGTCCAACCAGCTTTTAATTCTTTGTCAGAAGCCCATGTGACATGCTTATATTTGTTAGGGGGGGAGGGTCACCTACAACACCACGGTCCTAAAGTAAATGATTTGGCGGTCTACCGAAAAGCAGGATAAATGATTTTCTGAAAGCGAGTAGTAGTAATATAAGTCCGGGTTTATGGTTATCAAACCTATCTGCACAACGTCAACGTCTAATCGTCATTTAATACATTATGACGTCCATAACTAAACAAGTGTAATAGTCATTATCAAGCCACACGCAAACAAAAAATAAAAAGTGCACCACCACATTGGGTGAGAGAAAAAAAATAGCGTGTGGTTTCAAGGAGATGTAGCGGGTTACTGCATCGTGGCCGATGGCACAACCTGATGGTCGACCACTACCCATTACCTCCGGTCTAAGTAACAAGTATCATACCTACCGCAAGTTGTTGTGGTGTTTCTTAGGTGGTGCCGCCACCACGCAGGAACCCCCCAAACCTCCTCCTAAACAACGCGTCATCTTTTTTTCTCACTCGATTTGGTGGTGTAGACAATCTTTGGTGGTGCAATCTTTATTTTTGTTTGTATGTGTCTTTGAGATATATTGTGGGGTGTGTTTGTATATTTTGACGTATTTTTATGTGTTTTGTTTGATGGTGGGTTTAAAGGTGTATTGAATGATAACGTGATGTTGACATAAATGTGATGAGTTTGATCATCGTTAATTCCATCGTTAGATGTATTCTCACCGCTCAAAATTATTATCCACAAATAAAAATTACACATAATGAATGACCAAAATTTGATTTTTAATCTTTAACAATTTTTAATCTTTGTTGATCTCCCTTCATATTTTTAAATCACACACACAGTTATTCATCATCTATGATGACGAGTCCCGGTCATGCAAGTTGCAACTTTTATGCTTTTGGAACAAATTTTTGAACATCAAATATTTTCTCTTTAATATGTATATAACTACACATATTTTTGATACACTGTCTTGTCTGTTTTTTTAAAGGTAAATATATTTATCAAAGAAAAAATTACACGTTTAGTTCCTGTGGTTTGCTCATATTTCAAGTTTAGTCCTTAAGTCGTTTTAATTATACCAGCAGTATCTAATTTTGAAACTATGCACGCTTTTGGTCCCTATTTTGGATGGCGTTAGTTAAGTCCGTTAAGTATTTTGCGCTGTTAGTCCTTCGTTAATAATTTTTGCACCGTTAGTCCTTAAAGTTATTTGCATAAATCGTCCTTGTGGTTAGCCCGGTCAACGGATCGGTCAACGCCACGTGTCACCACCTGAGTGGTGCCACGTGGCATCGGGTCGGGTCGGTCAACGGGTCAAGTCGGGTCGCCACGTGGCGATGGAAAATAAAACCAAAATTTTCTTCCCCTGGGATCGAACCCTGGTGGGTTGTGTGGGAGGCCAAGGTGATACCCATCTGAGATGGGCATACCTTCATGTATTATAGTGCTTTTGGTTCTATTTAACCTTAATGCCTCAGTTGGTTTTATAAAAAAGAGTCAAATGAAAATTTGACCCGTCATTTTAAAGGGGTTCGGGCGGTTCAAAATTGAGAAAATCTACCGTCGGACTCGTTTTTCGTGCTTTTCAATGGTATGCTTCGGGAATTTTTGACTTCGTTTGAACCTCGAAAATGCGAAAATCTTCATTTTTTTGTTTTTGCATTTTCGAGGTCCAAACCAAGTCGAAAAATTCACCGAAATATCTCGTCGACTCGTTTTTCGTGCTCTTTCCAATGGTATGCTCGTGAATTTTTTCAATTCGTTGGAACCTTGAAAATGCGAAAATCACCATTTTTCTTTGTTTTTGCATTTTCGAGGTCCAAACCAAGTCGAAAAGTTCCCTAACATACCATTGGAAAGAGCACTAAAAACGAACTCGACGTAGAGCTCGGGAATTTTTTCGACTTGGTTTGGACCTCGAAAATGCAAAACAAAGAAAAAATGGTGATTTTCGCATTTTTCGAGGTTCAAACGAAGTCGAAAAAATTTCCCGAGCATACCATTGGAAAGAGCACGAAAAAACGAGTCCGATGGTATATTTATTTATATTTTTACAGTCCATATAACTCCGTAAATTAATAGGCCAAAACTAAATTGAACCTTTTAATAATATCGAATTGGGTTTTTAAATTATAGAAAGGGTTATGTATTAAATTTAGAGAAATATAATTGAAGCTATGCTTAGCCCAGTTGGGCAAGGCATTGCTTCCCACCCAAACGACCCGGGTTCGAATCCAGGCAAGCCAAAATTGGTAATATATTTTACCAATACCACGTGGCACCACCTCATTGGTCCACGTGGCACCACTCATGCGGTGACACGTGGCAACACGACACGTGGCAACCTGACACGTGGCGTTAACTAACGCCCATCCAAAAATAAGGACTAACGGTGCAAAAATTATTAACGAAGGACTAACAGCGCAAAATACTTAACGGACTTAACTAACGCCCATCCAAAATAGTCACCAAAAGCGTGCATAGTTTCAAAATTAGATACTGCTGGTGTAATAAAAACGACTTAGGGACTAAAGTTGTTATTTGGGGTATACCATAGAGACCAAACGTGTAATTTTTTCTTTATCAAATGATATATGTTCTCAGCTTTTATGATTTGTAAAAAGTTTTTAGTTGTTATCTTCAAAATCAAATTACGTGCAACTCGCACCGACTCTTCAAATTTTAACTCAGTTTACATGCACTAGTATTGACACAATGTTTTGTGTTTTGTTCACTTCTAACAAATGAATGATGATAAAACTAATTGTGTGTGCCAGGATATAGTGATGATGAGGAATTCCAAAGCTTAGACCAAGATGAGGACGACAAATGTTCCGCATTTGGAGGGGGCGGTGTGAATCGCCTCACAAAGTTCACTAGAGTAATGTCGATTTTCTAAAGATGACCAGTGATTTTTATTTTGCCTCCATAAATTGGTAAATAGTATAATGGAAAATTTTATAAAATAGTTGTATCATAGTGAAGTGATTAAGGACATTTACACTTTCGTGTAGATATAATGTTTGATTATTGTGTTACTCTATAGATTTTTGTGAATTATTGTTATCCATCTTTTTAGTTTTGCTTTAACTACTCGTGTTAATATGAATTAGAAAAAGTAAGTATATGCTAACAATTGTGCATATCATCACCAATTTTTAGTTTTAGTTCTCGCATGCAAATAAATACAAAAAATCCACTTTCAGTCAAAATCGATTTAGTTATAACAACATAAGTCGCGCTCATCGACACTGAATTCGATCCCACTTACTTTTAACTTTTGCCTCTTAAAAATTTTCCTGCATCCCACGGCCACGACAACTGACATAAGCAAGGATCTCCTTGAAGCATCAGATCGTTCAACATCCCATGTCATTATTCTTTAAATGGTCTAGTGCTAAGATAATGGTCGAGTTTGATTGAACAAGCAATACTAATTTGTAAGGGCAAATGGCACAAAAAGGCATTAAAGTTAGGGTCCATTTCTAATTAAGGTATTTTACTTTTTTTCTTGCATAAAAAGGTACTCAACAAAAATTTTTGGCGGATTTGGGTTTTTTACTAACGTTCGTTAACTCACTTCGTTAGTATATTACATGTTTAGTCCTTGTGGTTAGGACCAAATTGCAATGAAGGTCCTTACTTTCAATTAAAATTATTTGCACAAATCGTCCTTGTCGTTAGGGTCGGTCAACAGGTGGTCAACGGGTCGGGTCGCCATGTGTCACCACCTAAGTGGTGCCACGTGGAATCGATCGGTCGGGTTGCCACGCGACCAATGAGTGGTGCCACGTAATCGAGATTAATACTTTGCTTGGCTCGCTTTGGGATTCGAACCCGGGATGTTTGAGTCACAAGCGAAACTAAGCCCAGCTGTGCTAAGCATAGTTTCAGTAATATAACCCAAAATCATATACATAACTCTTCCTCAATTTGGCCCAATTAAAAGGTTCAATTTAGTTTTTGGCCTATCAATTTAAGGGGTTATATGGGCTGTCAAAAAATAAATAAATATACCGTCGGACTCGTTTTTTCATGCTCTTTCCAATGGCATGCTCGGGGAATTTTTTCGACTTGGTCTGGACCTCGAAAAATGCAAAAACAAAGGAAAAACGGTGATTTTTGCATTTTTCGAGGTTCAAAAAAAGTCAAAAAAAATCCCCGAGCATACCATTGAAAGAGCACGAAAAAACGAGTCCGACGGTATATTTACTTACTTTTTGATAAATTTCATATAACCCTTAAATTGATAGCCAAAACTAAATCGAACCTTTATTATTTAAGAATCGGCCTTAACTTTTAAGAAGGGTTATGATATGATTTAGGAAACATTATTGAAGCTATGCTTAGCCCGGTTGGCAAAGCTTGGCTTCCCACACAAATGTCCCGAGTTGAATCTTAGGCCAAGAAAAAATTGGTATATTATACCAACGCCACGTGGCACCACCTCATTGGTCCACGTAGCAACCCGACCCTTTTACGACCCGACCCGACCCGCTTACTAATCCGACCCGACCCGACCCTATGCCACGTGGCACCACTCAGGTGGTGACACGTGGCGTTGACGATCGTTGACCATCCTAACCCCAAGGACGATTTATGCAAATTCGAGGACGATTTGTGCAAATAATTTTAATTGAAAGTAAGGACCTTCATTGCAATTTGGTCCTAACCACAAGGACTAAACATGTAATATACTAACGAAGTGAGTTAACGAACGTTAGTAAAAACCAAATCACAAAATTTTTGGTGGACTTTTTATGCAAGAAAAAATAAATAACTTAATTGAAACGAACCTTAACTTTGATGCTTTTTCGCCATTCGCTTAATTAGAAAAGACTTTTAAGTGGCATGTGTATCCATATATTCATATCAATATTGGCTCTATCATTTGTTTTTACTGGGACATGTGATTGAATACAAAATATTTGTGTTTACAAAGAATACGATTTTGTAGCGATAGTTCATTCAAAATTTTGTTACAAAAGATCAATACTCCATCCGTCCTTTATTAAATGTCTTGACTTTAAATATTTTTGTTTGTGTTATATAATAATATTTGATGCAACATATATGAATAGATTAAGTTTTAAATGTATTTTCACTGCGTATAATATTTATCAAATACTATATAACACAAGCAAAAATATTTAAGATCACAGTTAAATAAAAAAGACTTAAAAAGTCCAAACTAGATATTTATTATTAGACGGAGAGAGTAATTAATATCACAAGGTTTATTCAAACAAAATATTCAAAGGATAAAATAGTCTATATATGAGAATTAATATATATTACCGGCTCTTAAAGATTCGTGCATACACAAAAAATAATAACATTACCATGAGTTTGATAGCTTACTTTATGTAAAACCACTACAGAAAGTTTGATAGCTTACTTCACGTGCAATAGCCTTTAAAAGACCAAATGCGGAAGTTCAAAGAAACAAATGAGGACCTAAGAAATGAAATTTGATAATAAACAAGAAAACAAGTGGTGAGTAAATCAAGATTAAGGATTTTGCTTGAAACAAGTGGAGATATATAATTTTATCTACGTATAACTAGTAAAAATAAATAATGTGTAAAACAACACCAACCGTCATTTCTTTCAAACAACCTTTAATTTTATAAGAGCACTCCTAATAGTAACGTCATAACGGCGTTATAGCACAAAAAACGGCGTTATGGCCGTTACCCTTGTTGTGACCTCGGCATTAAAGAAGAAGGAAGCGCGTTGCCAAAGCAGCAGGCGTTATAGAGGCGCAAAAAAAAAAAAAAAAAAAAAATCAAAATTTTACACTTTCTATCCTTAAACGGCTACTAGCCGTTATTTTAAAAAAAAAATTTCAAAAACACCCTAAACGACTACTAGCCGTTATTTTTCAAAAAAAAATTCAAAACCTTTTTACCACTATAAATACCCAATTAAAACACCATTTCTTTTCACACTTCCACTACTAAATCCTCTTCATTCTCTCAATCTTTCAACTTCTATTAACCGCAAAAAAAAACAATGTCGGGAGGCAACGACGATACTTTCTACAATCTTCTTGCTAGTGGGTGGAATCCTCAAACCGGGTTCATCATCTAACCCGAACGCGGTTCATCTTCAATCCCCAACCCACTAGGCTTATCGAGCCAAGAAATGTATCAACAACATCAAGCATTTACGTATTGGCAACAACAAAACCAACAAAACACCTTAAACTCTAACTTTCAAAACCTACAATTCACACAATCAAACAATCAAACCGAAACACATGATGTTGCCGACACACCCACGTCTCCTCCAAAAAGGAAAATGTCGCATTAAGCGAAAATCAAAGAAACCAAAACCCCGAGCCCGAACCGCTTGATTCGATGAAGGCGGTTGTTGTTAACTCACGTTGACTCCGGCAGAGGAAGCATTACTTGCAACATGTTACATAGTCATTTTGAGGATCCGAAAGTTGGAAAGTGCCAACCTGTGGATACGTTTTGGTATCGGGTGCGAAATGAGTTCAATAAAACAACTTTCAACGGCGCAGACAAGGACATGATGTCAAGCAAGTGGAAAACTTTGAACGGCATATGCACAAATTTCAACTCTCATTACAAACGTTCAAACGGGATCAACGAAGGGAAAGTGAGTGGATGTGATGCAACGGGCAAAGCAATGGTATCGTGAGGAAACCAAGGGATCGACTTTTGGCCTCAAGACGCTGGGAGGTTTTGCGTCATTATAAGAAATGGAACACGCGGAACCGGTCGATTTAACCGCGAAGTCCCAAGCCAAACAAACGAGGATTTGTTTGGTCAAGATGAACAACCTCGCCCATGGGAAAGAAACGTGCTACCAAGAAAGCAAGATCCGAGACTACAACAAGTAATGGGGAACAAGCCTTTGGAGGAACGAGCTCGTCGACTTATTTCACCGAAACTATGGCAAACGAGTTTCGTATGAAACGAGAAGTCTCGAGCGCGTGTCGGGCGCGCAGAAAAAGATCGACAATAACCGGTTGGAAGAAATAAAGTTTTGATGACGCCATCTTGGGGCAAGATCCAATGGTCGCGTGCGGTGGATCAATGACGAAAAGATCGAATCATCGCAAAATATAACTTGAAACCTCGTCGAGAGATCGTATTCTCGCCATTTCCTTTAATTTGTTGTAACGTTTTATTTCGTTGCATGGTTTTTTTTATTTCATTGTATGGTTTTTTATTTCGTTGTATTTTTTTTATTTCGTTGTATTTTTTTTAGTCTCGTGTTGTAATATGTTTTAAGTTTTAATGAAATGTTTGTTTTAGTTTAAAAATGAAGTGTTTGATTTAGTTTAGGGGTTGAAATTGAAAATATGAAATATTAGTGGTGTTATGGTGTTATTGGGATGTTATTGTTGTGGGTGTTTTTTGAGGATGTTAATGTTAAATGGTAAAACTGATGTGGCGCTCGTGGGACGGTGTTATTGGTGTTATGGTGTTATTGTTGTGAGTGCTCTAACAGCTCTTTACTACTTGTTGAACTCAAACACACAATGTGTTTAGGGATGGCAATGGGTGAAAAAACCCACAACCCGTGGGTACCCGCACATAAATGGGTGGGTAAAATCGTTAATTTTCACCCACGGGTGGGTCGTGGGTGAAAATTTGTACCCATCAGTAGGTGGCGGGTGAGTGACGGGTGAGGCATACCCATCGCGGGTAAACCCATGACACCCATTTAAAATACCCACGGGGTATACCCTTCAAAAAAATCCGTGGGTGCACCCATAAACCATGTTAAAATTAATTATACTAATTAAAATATGTATGATATTGCATGGTATACATTTAATAGTTACCAAGCCTCAAGAAACCCATTAACCTAAAATTTTGTTTGAGTTTCAAGACTAAAAGAGAATATGAAAGATTAGATGATCAAAGATTTATACATGTGATTTGGTGCAATGATATTTAATTTATGCTTTCAAACATGTGTTTAAGTATTTTGTGAACCTGGTATTTGGCAAATTGAATGGTGTCTTGTTATGCAATTTCATAATTATTTTTCATATCATGGTTTTGTAGTTTTGTTGCATTACACTAACCCCTGGGTTTACCAGTGGGCAATAAATACCCGCGGGCATGGGCATGGGTAGAAAATTATACCCATTGGCGGGTGACGGGTGGGTGATGGGTGAGAAAAAAACTATGTGGCGGGTGACGGGTTAGAGGTACCCGTGCCCATTGCCCACGGGTACCATCACTAAATGTGTTACACATAAATGATGTGATACACCAGGGGCTGGTATTGGGCCGAGACGAAGTACAAGGGTATCTACAGCACCAGTGTCGCACAAGGACTTTGTGTTGCACTAGGATAACTACTATCTTTATGTTTGTGTTATGTTAGGATATGTCATTGAGGCGACTTAGATAAGTGTCAATCTGAGTGAGAGTCATTGTGTCTGGCGATAAGTGCCACATTAGATTATGTTTGAGTAGGATTACCCTACGAATCATGTAGGCTATTTAAGCCGCGTCAATGTATGAAATTAATTATCTTTCGAGTCAACTAAAATTCTTTTCTTCTTCATTACTTATTAGGAGCAGGCATCCGCTTAAAGTGGTGCTAATTACCGATATCACCCGACTTGGGTCGTATCAATTGGTGCTTTCATTGTTCTCATGAGCATGGACGAAAACACCGTTCGATTGTTGCTTAAGGAGCCAGCCGACACGGCACAACAACTTGCACAACAACAAGCTGCTGTTTTTCAGGAGCAATTTAATACCTTGCATGCGGAGTTAAAGGCCACATGTGGGTTACTTCAGAATCGTCAGGGAGGTGGGGGCGATCCAGGGTCATTGTTGCCACGATCAATGTGTTTGGATGTTCCCAAATTTACTGGGGATGATCAGGAATGATGGATTTTTGCCACTTCGCACTCCTTAATACACCTGCAAGTCAACGTTTGTGGATCGTGGGATTTAATCTTGAAGGAGCAATGGCTGAATGGTTTTGTTGGATGTCGTCAAAGAATGGGTTGATCATCGATTGAGAGCGGTTTGTGGAGAGTATTAAACAACATTTTGGACCCTCCAAGTATGAAGATCCATAGGGAGTTTTGTCAAAGTTGCTGCAACTCGGTACGGTTGAAGAGTACCAACGCGAGTTTGAAAAGCTAATTAATAGGGTTACGAATATTCCTGAAACGCTACTCATATCTTTTTACATCTCGGGCCTTAAGCTTCATATTCAGCGTGAGTTGTTAGTATCAAAACCAACAACGCTAGGTGACGCGTTTTGTTGCCAGACATCGAAGCCCGTTTGACGATCAAGCTACTTCAAGAATTGCATCGCTAAAGCAGTGTCAAGTTCTAGGGGAGAACGCTAGTCAAATAATCGTTTTAGGGTTCCTACAACAACAATTAGCTCTATTAAACCACCGTTGTTACCAACGCCATCCCAATCCACTGCCAATACAAATTCTTAACAACTTGCTAGAAAGTGGATTTCTCCACTGGAACGTCAGGAACGTTTGAGCAAAGGGTTGTGCTTTAATTTTAATAACAAGTGGGTACGCGGTCATAAGTGCCCAAGGAAATTCTTGCTGATGATGCCAGATGAAGGGGATGATACAGAAACCGAGACCGACACTACTACTGTTGATGCATTGGAAAGCGGCAATATATAAATCTTAAACTCTCTAATCGGACAAGGAAGTCCTCGGTCTCTCCAGCTTTGGGGCTCGATTGGGTTAGGTAAAGTGCATATTTTAATCGATAATGGTAGTACCCATAATTTTGTTAGGCCTGATGTTGTGGAGCGAATGCGGTTACCGGTTCATACAACCAAAGCTTTCAAGGTTTATATTGAGAGTGGGGAGATGTTACTTTGTGAGAATCTTTGTGCACAGGTTACATTAAGCTTGCAAGGATTAACAATGGAAGTTTATTTATACGTTCTTCCATTGAAGGGTCGAGATGTGGTTTTGGGAAATCAGTGGCTGCAAAACCTCGGCAAGGTTACGCATGATTATGCTCACCAAACCATGGAATTCACGCTTACGCTTGTTAATACCACCTATGTCTTGAGGGCGACGAGTCCCTACATATGAAGAAGATTAGTCTTCATCACATGCGTGTGTATGGCGTGTATGAATTCTACACCATAACAAAGGATCGGATGAGGCGAACATGTTACTAGTTGACACAGACTCGACGCCACTAGAGATCGAGCAACTCTTGGAACGGTTTGGGCCCTTATTTCAGGTACCAACTACTTTACCTCCCCATCTTATCATTGATCATCGAATCCATTTGCTTCCTAATACAAAACCCGTTAATGTACGACCTTATCGCTAACCTCACTATAAAAAAGGAGAGATGGAAAAACATGAGATGTTGGTACAAGGAATTATCCGGTTTAGCCAAAGTCAGAATGGCAGTAATAGAGTTTAGATATTATTATTATAGACACAATGTTTTGTGTTTTGTTCATCGTTGTCGGTTTACACTACTGTGACAGATGAATGATGACCACTGTTATAAATATCACGAGGCGCGCGTGGCGGTATGAACAAGTCTCACACCTAAGCGGTCAAGGCGAACCTTTTGCGTTTATAAGGCGTGACATAAGGCTGCACAAAATATAAAAAGATTTATATATTTATATCATATTTCATATATATAGAGTTTACAAAAAGATGTGGCATAAGGCATCATAAGGCGTGTCTTGGCGGCATGACCATCTTCACGTCTTTGCGGAGCTTTTACGAGGCCTTTGCGCGCCTTTTAAAACCATGATGATGACCAAAAAAGAGTTGATGTGGAATTTCAAAGCCGAGACCAAGATGAGGACGACAATGTTGCACATTTGGACTACAAAAACTGGTATAAGCAAGGATCTTGAAGCAACAACAGATTCTTCAATCCCATCTGTTTTGTAACAAAACTTTCCATAAAATACATGAACTTTTCATATTTTACTATTGTGACAATAAACTTTTAACTTTCCTATTAAAACCAAAAGCTTTTTTAATTACCCTTATTGTAACAAAACTTGACACGTGGCACCCTTAATCCTTTTATTACCGGATTAAATTATCTATTCTCGTTTTAAAATGTGGGGGGCCTTTCTTGCCAAGTTTCGAAACTATTAAACCTAAATAGTAAATACAAAAAGTAAATAAAACCCAAACTTTTTCCCCCAAATCAGTAAAACCAATTGCACCCCGTTTTCCCTCACAAACCCTAATCCACAAAATTGAAAATTCAGCGTTGCCCCCTTTCAATTGTTTATGTTTGTGGTAACAATTCAGGTATGTAATTATGTTTGAAGGGTCATTAAGTTCAGTCTCCACCACCTCTTCAACAAAATGCCTAACGACTTCGTACTGAACTCGTGACTAGAAACTTGTCTTTAGAACTTCCATGCCTCACCATCGATGTTAAAGATACCATCACCAAGTAAATCATACGAGTTGTCCCTCGCGGGCACGCCTTTTGGGTAATTTTGGAAGTTGGTTTTGAGTATGTGTTTTACAACATTAGGGTTGCCGGTCATAACACGGACATTGCCTAGAGGACGGTGGATCTTGATGCACTTAGTAGGGTCATTGTTGACCGGTCCGGCGTCCATTGGATGAAGTGATGCGGTTTTGTAGAATAGGAATAAAGATCCAATCAATGGGTATGTTCTTGGTGCATATTTACCAGTGGATTTGATGAAGAAAGTGGTGCATATGGATTTGAGGAAAAGAAATGTTAATGGAAGGAGTAAAAACAGAATCGAAGAAGAAAGTTCCAAGTTTATCATGGTGGATGTGTGTGAGATATGATGGAATCAAGATGACATGAATTTATAGAAAATGTTTACATCAGGATACCAAATAGGATTCATAAACCTTACGTATGATGTTTAAGTAAATACATATTAGTACTTATCGTTTGGTTTCGTTTATCTGTTATTTATGTCGATATATTTGTATGTGGAGAGCTGATGTAAGATTATTGCTAACTAAACAAACAAAACAGAATTAGGGGTTTATAGCAGGTTTGGGGGGAAAAGGGTGGAGGAAAAACGTGATATAAAAACGATTTATTTACTATTTGTATTTAGTTTTAGTAGTTTCGAATGTTGGCAAAAAAGGCCCCCCACATTTTAAAACGAGAATAGATGATTTAATCCGGTAATAAAAGGATTAAGGGTGCCAAGTGTCAAGTTTTGTTACAATAAGGGTAATTAAGAAAATTTTTGGTTTTAATAGGAAAATTAAAAGTTTATTGTCACAATACTAAAATGTGGAAAGTTCATGTATTTTTTGGACCATTAGCCCTTATATAAAAGCACTATTGGCACAAATTTTGAATGCAACTGTTAGTAATGGCAATTTGGCCCTTAAGCTGAAGTAGTCATTGGACATGACTGTTTTTTAGACTAACGATGTTGTAATCTACCTTTTATAAGTTATCTAAATCGGATAAACCTTTCTCGTGAGAGATGATTCTGTCTTTGTAAAACACAATCTGAAAACCGACTTATGTAACTCATGTTAAGCTTTATGCCGAACACCTTCATAGTTGTGTAGTCCTCTTTGGTAAATATATGCTTGACTGGGGGAATTCCAGAACTCAATACAAGACACATTATAACATCAACAAAGAGTTATTCTCAATGAAAAGATTGTAGGGCTCAAAAGATCCTAACCGTCCATTTATTGTTGGGTAAATCTCGTATTTAACAACGTTTGATTTACTAAATGTTGTTATTTTGGTCCCTCTTTCGTCTCTTGAATGTTAATTTGATCGATAGAGAATGTTGTTATTTCTATTAGTTATATGTTTGTTGCGATCAATGAAATGGTTCAAGTACTAATTTCACCATTTCTTATTACCTTTTTTTTCTTTTCTTTCCAGTCTACAGTATCTCGTGTTCAAACCAACAATGTTCTCTAGGAGCTCAATTTACAACGTTCTT
This sequence comes from Chrysanthemum lavandulifolium, assembly GCA_022545495.1. NCBI lineage: Eukaryota > Viridiplantae > Streptophyta > Magnoliopsida > Asterales > Asteraceae > Chrysanthemum > Chrysanthemum lavandulifolium. The sequence continues at coordinate 45,708,340 of CM040240.1, read as the reverse complement.
CAAACCAACAAAGTTTTTATACAATTTTAACAATTTTTTTTTGAAAAACAAAACTAAAAATTTTTTGTAAGTACACAATTAAAAAAAAATGGCTAAACAAAGTAAAATATTCCAAAAGTATACATATTTTGCAAATCTGCTTGTATGATAGAACATTTTGTTAGCATTATTTCATTTAAAGTGTTTTAGCTATAAAATATTTGACATTGTTGTTGGTGTTGCTGGATATTATTCAGAAAAAAAGAGCAAAAACAAATTCCTAGATAGTAATATAGCATGTTCGCAAATGTGCTTTGTATGATAAACATATAAAGACACTTGATAGATCTGCATGCACACAGAATATCTATAAACAAGTAAAAACCTTTTAAATCTTGAACTGTGAAGTGTGAACCCAATTGTGAATAACGGCGTCTCTTAAAGCAAAAAAAATGCTAGATCACCCAGACAAAATGTATCCGTAGGTTATAGCATGTTCTTTAGCTTTAAGAATCGCCGTATTCACATAGTAATAATTTGCATGTAGGCAGTTGAATGAAACTCTGGAGTGGACGATGACCTCCTTTTAAGGTTGCGTAATTTACAAAAGCAGCCCCTTATGTATTAGACAGCATGCATGTTTAGTCCAACCAACTTTTAATTCGTTGTCAGAAGCCCATGTGACATACTTATATTTGTTACAACAACAACACGGTAAAGTAAATGATTTTCTGAAAAGTAGGATTGAGCAGTAAATTGAAGTCCGGAGTTTATGGTTACGAATAATCAAGAGATTAAAGTCTTTCAATCTGTGTAAACATGTTCAATTCAACTTTAAAACATCTCACTTTTGTTGGTTTAGTTGGTTGCGACTTGCGTGGAGCATGTCCTCTACTCCAACTGCTTGTAATTTCTAAAGTGATTCAGTGGTTTTGTGATTCTTGTACACTACTGATCAGTGGCGGAACCAGGAAATGAGGATGTGGGGGGCAAAATTTTTTTTTTGACAACAACAACAAAATGCAGAAGAAAAAACTAGGATCGTAATGATAAATCGAGTAGTTTTACCTTGAAATGATGGATTTATAAAGCTTTAGCGTGTTGAATGTTGGGTTTTAGTGAAAAACTCATAAATATTTCAATAGCCTTCAAGAAAATTATCCTAAATCAAACCTATTCCATAAATCAATTTAATAACAGATCTTCCTTTTAATTCAATCAACCCTTTTCATAATTGAGATTAACTTTTGATTAATCAATTTTCTTGAATTATTTTTCGATTCATTATGGCGGTTAATGAGTGGCAAGAGGTCGTTCGGAAGAATTCCAAGTCAGTGTTTCAACGCTTGAAGTTCCCTTCAAAAGAGGAGCAAACGCAGAAGATATCCAATTCGGTTTTTGTCACGAATTTCCCTGATCATTTCACTGCCCATGATTTATGGAATGTTTGTGTCGCATACGGTCAGGTGGTAGATGTGTTTATTCCGTTTAAGAAATCAAAGGCAGGTAAGAGATTTGCATTTGTCCGATTCATAAAGGTTCCTAATTTAGAAAGGTGGTGGAGAATTTGTGTACAATATGGATAGGAAGTTATCATTATTTGCTAATCGAGTTAGGTTTGATAGACCTAAGTTACTGCGAAATATACTAAAAATGCTACCCATATGAAGGTGCCAAAGAAGAATTCTAATCATGGGAGCGGACCAATGGGTTCCAAACAGAAAAATGATAATGTGAAGTCATATGCTTCATCGTAAATGGGGATAATTCACGACTCGGCACGGGAACTCGTTGTCTCGTGTTCTGCCATGGTTTTAGATGAGGAATGTGTTATGGAAAGGATTTCTCTAAGTGTGCTATGGGAAAAGTCAAGGCTTTTGATTCAATTACCAAATTGCAATCTATTTTAGTAGAAGAAGGCTTTGTGAATGTTACTTTGTCGTATCTTGGAGGTCTGTGGATTATGTTCGAATGTGATAATATCGATACGAAAAGTAATCTGGTAAGTCATATTGGGATTAAGTCTTGGTTCCAAGTGATTCATGATGTTAGTCAGGATTTTGTTAGTGATGAACGCGCTGTGTGGATAGACATTGAGGGGGTCCCTCTATATGCGTGGTCTCACAAAGCGTTTGAGAAAATAGTGAGCAGATGGGGCGATTTGTTGAACATGGAAGACGTATATGACTCGTCCTTTGGGCGTAAGCGACTTTGTATTCTTACTAAACATCCGGTATCTATATTTGAGTCATTTAAAATAATTGTCAAAGGTAAAGTGTTCACGGTTCGTGCAAAAGAACTTTTTACTCGGAACCCCACGTTTGAACCAATTAAGGAACAGGAGTACTCCTCGGATGACGAATCTACTCAAGGGGCAGATCATTTCAAGAACCAGAAAGAGGAAGGCGAAATTCATTCTAGTTCGGATGAAGAAGTGGCCGAAACAGATTTTATGGATAATCATTCCCCGTCTATGGAACGTAGTGTTCACAAGGAAAATGAATTCTCAGCTGATCCGTTTGGTCTTAATGAGCTTTTGGGAATTAAGAAGACTCATGTAGAAGAGACTTCGAAACCGAGTCCCTCTTTGTCACACCCTCCGGGATTCTCACCAGAAGTAGTCTCGAAAACAAATGATAAGGAATCGAATAGGGAGTTCTCATCTCCGTCTATGGAACGTAGTGTTCACAAGGAAAATAAATTCTCGGTGATCCGTTTGGTCTTAACGAGCTTTTGGGAATTAAGAAGACTCATGTAGAAGAGACTTCGAAACCGAGTCCCTCTTTGTCACACCCTCCGGGATTCTCACCAGAAGTAGTCTCGAAAACAAATGATAAGGAATCGAATAGGGAGTTCTCACCTCGGATCGGTAAGGTTATGAATAGTTCATAGCGGTCCATGAGGTTGGTTCCTTCAATTCGATGGAGACGGTGGTCAAAATGTAGGAGGCTCGGTCCCAGGAATTCTTGAAGAAATGATCCGAGTTGGTCGAGCTATGGGGTACTCTATGGAGGGTGCGAAAAGACATCGAATTAATCATTAATAGTAAAGGAGGCGAGGCGGTTTTAGATGAATTTTATATCCTTAAATATTCAAGGGCTTAGTAGTAAGCCTAAAAGGATTGGGTAAAGGAGGCGACTTGTAGCAATAAGCTTAATTTTATTGCCATTCGAAACAAAGATGGAAAAGGTGTCTCGGATGGATGTGAAATTTATGTGGGCAATATGAATTACGATTTTGTCTTTAGTGAAGCTGTCGGTAATTCGGTGGGATTCTTTGTATTTGGGAGGAGTCCTTTTTAAGAAAGACCATGTAATCAGATCGATTCTTTTGTGGCGATATATGGGACATGGGTTCCAAGTAAAACTAAATTGCTAATTATTTCTGTATATGCCCCACAACAACCATCTATGAGACGTATTCTATGGGATTACATAATGACGTTGATAGATCGTTGGAATGGTGAGGTTATAGTTATGGGCGACTTCAATGAGGTGCGGTCTAGTGACGAAAGGAGAGGTACTGGATTTAATGCTAGTAGTACTAGTGTCTTTAATCAGTTTATATCTTCTTCTGGTTTAGTGGATATTAAAATGGAGGGTTACACGTTCACTTGGACTCATCCTTCGGCGGAAAAAATGAGTAAGTTAGACAGGTTCCTTGTTACAGACGGAATTCTTACTCTATTCCCTTCTACCACGGCTATATGTTTAGATCGACATCTCTCGGATCATCGGCCAATTTTGCTTCGCGAAGTTAAAGTGGATTTTGGTCCGACTCCTTTCAGGTTTTTTCATTCATGGTTCAAACTTGAAGGGTTCAATGAATTGGTGGAACAATCCTGGTATGGCTTGAATTATACGGACAACAACAAAATGATCCGGTTTAGAAAGAAGTTACAAGCTCTCAAAAAAATCATCAGGATATGGGTCAATGAAAAGAAAGCTCAGAATACTAGACGCAAGAAAGACATTACTTCGGACCTTCATGAGATCGATAAACAATTGGACCTTAACGGGCCTAATGAGTCGTTGATCCTTAGGCGGCTTGATTTAATGAATAAACTCAATGATCAGAAGGTGATGGATGATATGGATTTCATCCAAAAATCGAAAGTTAAATGGGCAATAGAAGGTGACGAAAATTCAAAGTATTTTCATGGAATTATTAACAAAAAACGTTCTAATTTAGCCATCCGTGGCGTGTTTGTCGACGGTACTTGGTGTACTGATCCTACCCTAGTGAAAAAGGCTTTTCATGATCATTATGAAGCCCGTTTTAACATACCCACAAATTCTAGACTGAAACTTAATTTCTCTTTTCCGAATGTTTTATCTAAAGATCAGGCGGATGACTTAGAGTGTGGAATTTCTCATGACGAGATTAAATTGGCTGTTTGGAACTGTGGGTCTAATAAATCTCCGGGGCCGGACGGTTTCACTTTTGAATTTTTTAAAAAGTTTTGGAATGTTATTGGGCTGGACTTTTGTGAAGCTGTCGATCACTTCTTTATACATGGATCATTCTCTAAAGGTTGCAACGCCTCTTTATAGCCTTAATCCTAAACTTCGGACGCCAAATTTGTTAGTGATTATCGCCTATTAGTTTAATAGGGTGTATTTATAAGGTTGTTACGAAGATCCTGGCGAACAGGTTAGCTACAGTAATAGCAGGTTTAGTGTCTAACACTCAATCCGCTTTTGTTGCTGAAAGACAAATTCTGGATGGTCCCTTTATCCTTAATGAAGTATTCGATTGGTGTAAAAGGAAAAACAAAAAAGCTATGTTCTTCAAAGTCGATTTCGCTAAGGCATACGATACGGTTCGCTGGGACTTCTTGATCGATGTCCTTCATGCTTTTGGATTCGGTTCGATTTGGTGTACTTGGATTAGAGGTATTTCTGCTTTTGCCAACGCTTCGATCCTGGTTAATGGTAGCCCTTCGAAGAGTTCCAAATTCATCGTGGTCTCAAACAAGGTGATCCTTTATCTCCTTTTCTTTTATTCTAATCATGGAATCTCGCATCATCGAAAAGGCGATGGAAGAAGGGTGTTTAAAGGCTTACGATTACATAGATCTTTGAACTTATCTCATCTCTTTTATGCGGATGATGCGTTGTTTTTGGGGGAATGGTCAGATTGCAATATGAGAGGCATTATTAATATTCTTAAATGTTTTCATCTCGCATCGGGATTACAAATGAATATTAATAAGTGTCAAGTGTTAGGAATGGGGGTTCCACGTTCTTGTGTGGAGTCTATGGCCTCTTCTATAGGTTGTACAGTGATGGAAGATAAGTTTCGCTATCTTGGTGTTATGGTGGGGGATAGGATGTCTCGTCATAAAGCTTGGGACGGTGTTATGTTAAAAATTCACTCCCGGTTATCTAATTGGAAAGCAAAAACCCTTTCGATTGGAGGAAGGCTCACCCTTTTGAAATCTGTCCTTGGTGCTTCCCCGTTGTATAATTTGTCTATCTTTAAGGTCCCTAAAGGTGTTCTTAAATCTATGGAGTCTATCCGTAGTAAATTTTTCAAAGGAGCCAACCCGACAGAAAATAAAATTTCTTGGATTGCGTGGGACAAGATGTTAGCTTCGAAGAAGAAAGGGGGTCTTGGTATATCAAGCTTCTTCGCTCTTAATCGAGCTCTTCTTCTAAAATGGGTGTGGCGTTTTGTTTCTCAAGACGGATCTTTATGGTTTCAGGTTATTAAAGCTGTCCATGGAGATAAGATTAGTTCCCATTCTGATCAGAAAGTGTCTATATGGAGCTCGATCCTGAAAGAAGTGCAAGTTCTTAAATCATGTGGTTTCGACTTTATGTCTTATTGTTCTAAACGTATTGGAGACGGAAAATCTACTAGTTTCTGGAATGAAAAATGGATTGGTGAAATCCCCGCCGTGAGTTGTTTCCTCGTTTATTCATGCTTGATTCGATCCGAGATATATGTGTGCGAGATAAGATGGTGGGTTGTCTGATGGTTCTTTTCGTAGACCGGTCGAGGAGGGTGGAACAGCTCAACTTTACGGTTTAGAAGCTTTTTGAATTCGTGAGTCTTTCTTTATCTCATCGATCGTTGGTATTACTCGCTTTCCAGCGGTGGTGTTTTTAATGTGAAAGATACTCGTCTTGTTATTGACGATTTGTTCCTTCCTTCTTATTCCGAGCCAACAAGGTGGGTTACGGTAATTCCTATTAAAATTAATATATTCATGTGGCGAGCCCGTCGAGATGGTTTGGCTACTAGGTACAATCGGTTCGTAAAGGAATTAATTTGGAATCCACCGATTGCCCGTGTGTCAAGTGGAAGTAGAGGATATTTGTCATTTGTTATTCCGTTGTTCTCTTGCTCGGGAGGTTTTGCAACGTGTTTGTCGATGGTGGGAGTTAGATGTCCAAAGCGGCATTCTTTTTCGGATTGGGACGTGTGGTTCTTTTCTATCCGTCTTCCAAGTAAAGTTAAAAGTCTTTTGGAAGGTGTCTTCTCGTTGCTTGGTGGTATATTTGGGGTTTTCAAATCGCTACATCTTTGATGATAACAAGCCGTCGGATCGGTTCTGTTCGAGAATATTGTCTCCTCTTCGTTCCTTTGGTGTAATAGTAGAAGTAATGAAATTTTCTCGAGATAGTTGGCTAAAAACCCTCATTTAATTTCTTTGTAATTTCTTTCTAGCGCCTTGCTAGTTTAATAGTATTTAGCTTGCTAATACTAATATTTAAATTCATAAAGCTATTTTAAACTACAAGAATGTTGGGTTTTAGTATGTACATCACCATTGGGTGGGATCTTTTGCAATTTGAGTTTTGGTTTTATATTTTATTTTATTTATATATATATTTTTTTTATGTTTTTATATAAATTAATAGTATAGGATTTGAGGGTGCATAAATCGTTGTGAAAAGTAACCAAGTCAAAATTATAAAATATTACACTAAAATCGAGACTTTATAAAGAGTTCACTTGTGAGGTGATTCTTATAGATAAGTGGATCCGCCCCTGCTACTGATACTTTCTAAATTCATATTACTAAATTTTTAATACTTACCAATGCATAAGATCGTCACTAACATAATACAAACAGAAACCTAGCTAGGTAATTATCAAAGGACCAAAAGCCAACAATTTGTATGATTTAACCCCTGTGCGAGTTTGGCATTAGTATTTTGATTAAATATTTACCAATGCCCAAGCTCTTCAGGAACTAACATGATATAAATAGCAACTTGTAATCCATGTACACCACAATATATAAACACGAAAGTATTGTTTTCTTTGATCGATGTCGGACTAGAAAAGTTGCTCACCATATACAAGGCATCTTCATTGTTGTAAGCCTGTAATCATATTTATACGAGTAAAATATAAGTTAGGTACATTTTTTTAAGCTGTGAGAAAATTGATACCAAACTCAAATGAGGTTATTTAGTGACATTACAAATTGGATGTATTATGTCGCTTGCGTAACGCCTTGTTAAATGCAAATAAAATTCACACTGGAATCTGGATGTATATGAAGTCTGCTATGAAAAAACTCAATGAGGGTATGGCTACACATGCATGTTAGATTTAACTTATCGTGTACGCAAGTATAGGCAACACGGGATAAACAATAGAACCTTTATTCGCATCTAAGTCGCAATAGTCGACTTAGATTAATAGTATCCAAATGTTACAAGATTAGATTAATGTCAATGAGACAATAATCATATGAATGGTAAAGACAAGACAAGATCAATGAAATGATCTAAGAGAAGAGAAGAAAGTGATACAAAGACGCACACTCAAGTGTTTTGTAACCCTAGATAAAGGGACTTATTAAATAGGAGATTAAGTTACACTAAGACCCTCTAACGGCTAGTAGAGACTCATCGTGAGAAATGAAGAAAGGCTTCACAGAAATGAATAATCTTGGAACTTTAAATCTTTAATCCTTTGTCCATGTTAAACCCCTGTAATTAATCTTGCAATAAGCATAACTTGAAAGTCATTAGTAATTGATAGAATGATATGTTTGCCACAGATTACCAACCCAAAATTTAACATTCCCCTTAATCGATGAGAAAACATATCAAACAATATCAATTTTTCACACAAAATTTATCTTTGATAGACAGGGAGGTTCTTTGTAAGAATGTCGCAGCTTGGTTTGAAGAGCCAATCTTTTAGCATTTATAACACCTCTAGCAATTTTTTCCCGATGAAGTGAACATCAATTTCAAAGTGTTTTGATCTTTCATGAAAACAGGGGTTGATGACAAGTTGTAAAGCGATTTGTTATCACAAAAAGATCGACGGAAGATTGATATCAACTTTTAGGTCTTTTAGGATTTTTGAATCCAAATGATTTCACAGCAGCGAGACATAGATCTATACTGCTTACGTGGAAGATTTTGAAAGAGTATTTTGTTTTTACTTTTCCATGAGATTAAACAATTATTAAAGAAAACACAATAACACAGTGATGATTTTACGGTTTTCTTGCATTTATTGTCAAGATCACTATATCCTTCAAGATGATTTTCGAGTTGCTTTGAAATTGTACCTTAGACCTTTTCCTGGAGCTCCTTTTAGATATCTCGAACATTGAGGGCACATTCGGATGAGACTTTAAAGGAGAATGCATATATTGTGCCGACAATGAACCGAGTATGAGATGTCGGTCTTGTATGGGTGAGATAGATAAGTTTCCCAAGCAACTTCGATAACCGATGATGTTGACAAGCATTGGATCATCATCGGTGGGAATGTATGGAAGCACGAGTTGGGTTCCATAGGAGTGGACACAGTTTGCACCCAAGAATCTTTGAGGAGTTCAAGACGAGATTTTCTTTGAGAAAGGAAAATGTCATTCCCGCTTTTAAAACCTCAATGCCAAGAAAATATTTTAGATTTCCCAAGTCTTTGATATGAAATTTGGATTTTAGAAACTCTTTAAAATTATTTATTTCATCAATACGCTTCCAAGAAGAACAATATCATCCACATAGACAAGCGAGCAATAAACTTGTTATTCTCTGTTTTGGTGAACAAAGAGTGATCATTAACAGATTGAACAAAGTTATTTTCTTTTAAAACACCGACAAGTTTTTCATTCCATTTCGGGAGCTTGTTTTAGGCCATATAGAGACTTGACAAGTTTACAGACTTTATTTTTATTGTTCTCATTACGTAACCCTTGGAATGGTCATATAGATATCCTCATCAAGATCTCCATACAAGAAAGCATTGTTAACATCAAGTTGAAAAAGAGGCCATTTGTTTTTACGACTAAGGCAATAAGACATCTAACATGAGACATTTTACCACAGGGAGAAAGTTTCATCATAGTCTATTCCTTCCTTTGGTTGTAGCCTTTAACAACTAATCTAGCCTTGTATCTATCAACTTCACCATTGGCTTTGTATTTGATTTTAAAATCCATTTGTAACCAATAGGAGTTCTATTAGGAGGTAGATCGCTTATATCCCAAGCATGGTTTTCATTTAGGGCCTCAATTTCGAATTCATAGCATCTACCCAATTGCTATCAAGGATAGCTTCTTCATAATGTAGGTTCAATACTTTTATTAAGACTAGAAGCAAAGCAATAGTTATCCTTGTTAAGATTAGAGTAATTAACAACTTTTTCAACCCCATATTTGACTTTTCCTTCAACAATAAAGTCATTTAGATTCTTGGGCAACTTAGAAATTCTAGTTGACCTTCTAGCGATAGTGGTCGGCAAGCCTCTTTCTTGTTCAATGCCAGAATCGGATGATGTATCGTGAGAATCGGAAGATGCATCGCAGGATGTGATTCATGTGATATGATGCCCTCGTGGTGTGTATTATCATCTATAGATGTTGCAACCGGTTCATCAATCCTAGTAGGATGACTTGCCACCGTGCTAACATCATAGGATGTCACTCTCCTTCATCATTGGGACTTGTTTGTGAGTCAAAGAAATTTTTCAACAAAAGGTTTTGACACGAGTTTTCATTTGAATGGAAACACGGTTTCATAAATTTGACATCTCTAGAATAAAAGATATTTTTGTTTCTAGGCTCAAGAGTTTATAACCTTTTTTTCATTTGAGTAACCAATAAGAACACTTTTTCGGACCTACTACCAAATTTGTCGAGATGTTGAGAATAGTGGCATAGCATAAGCACCAAAGACTCTAAGGAGAGAGTGAAGGGTCATGCCCATACACAAAGAAGAAGGGGACTTGCAGACGGGCTGAAGAGGCAACCTGTTTATGACATAAGCGACAATTAGAACACATTCGGGCCAAAGATATAGAGTAATTCCCACAAACATAAGGGATCTAGCAACATTAAGGAGATGCCTATGTTTCCTTTACTCTAATGCCATTTTGTTGTGGTGTATAAACACAAGAGGTTTGATGTAAATTCCTTTTCATGAAAGAATTGTTGAAGTTTATTATTGACAAATTACGTCCCATTATCACTTCTAAAACTTTGACATTGTGTTCAAATTGATTTGATAGCATATGAGTAAAGTTAACAATGGAAACATAAACATCATCCTTCCCTTAAGCATATAAACCCACACCGCTCGGAATAGTCATCAACTATGGTTAAAAATATTTATAACCATCTCGCTAGTGATTTTATATGGTCCCCAAACATCAAGGTGAACAAGTTGACCAATTTTAGTGGATTTATGTTCACTTAAAGGAAATGGTTCTCTGGTTTGTTTAGCTTTATTACAAGTATCACGTAGATGATCGGTTTGGATGAACTATCAAATTTAAGAGTGGGTTTAAGTATGTGTAGGACTTGGTCGGAGGATGACCAAGTCTTTGATGCCGAGATTTTTAGAGACATGACAAACAGATATGCGCTTGTTAGAAGTAATCTTACATGTAGAATCTATATCAAATATATATAATCCATTGTATTGTTTACCAATCCCCACAATCCTTTTTGATGTAAATCTGTATATAGCAATTAGATTCATTAAACCCAACAAACATCTTATTGTCTCTAGCAATCTTATGAATGAGATAGTAAACTAACATTGTATTCGGGAACAACAAGAACATCAAAAGAGTTAGGTCATTATTGACCTTTAAATCACCAATTTTAGTAATTAAGGCACGAGTACCATTGGGATGTCCAACAGTTAAGCCAAGATTTGAAATGTTAACAACATTGATTAAAAATTTTCGAACACGGTCATGTGTCGATTTGCACCGAATCAACAATCCAACCTAGACCGATGTTTCTAGATAAGGTTTTAGTGTTGTTGTTAAAAACTTGTTGAAGTTTACATTAAACTTGACACTACCATTAAAGAAGGTTCTGAAAATTTTTACCGCCAAGTTGGCATTTGCGGATGACACATTGTTGTCATTGAGGAGACTCATAAGTCTCGAGAGTCGCTTCATTAGACAAGGAGACAGGGAGAGTTGCTAGCACTATTATCGGTGACACAATTGGTTTCAAGTGAAACATTGTTATCGCGAAAGGTTTACCATTAAAATTTCTTTTAACATATCCAAGAGATACCCAACAAGGTCATAACATCTATCAACAAGATGACCGTGTTTTTGCAATTAGTACATTTGAGGTTCATGTTTGGTCCTCTCGCTATTAGAGTCGTTACCATTATTAAAACCGACACTTTGTTATTAAAACCTCTTTTGTTATCAAAAATTTTCCAACATCGAAGTTTTTGCATTGAAAGTCAGTAGCATTTGGTTTAGCGAGCTATTCCCGGATGAGACGTTTCGTGAGATTCTTCTCGTAGACAACAGAGAAAGCGCTTTGACATTAGGTAAAGGATCTCGGTTAAAATATTGCTTCGATGGGAACATAGGAGTCATCAAGACCCATAAGAAATTGCATTAACTTGATTGATTGTGTCTTTCAAAATGTTTTGCGACCTCACAAGTGCGGGGAGGCAAGCTAATCATACAATCAAATTGTTTTCATAAAGAGTTAAGATTGTTATAGTAATCAGCAAGAGAGGACCCATTTTGACTAAGAGAATTTATGTATTTATGCAAATTAAAAATAGTCGAACCATCAACTTTATCATAGGTATCTTTAAGATCATTCCACATTTCATAAGCGGTTTAGAATAAATAGCACCAAAGAAATAATTCGGGGCGAGAGAGTTAAGGATCCAAGTGACCACAACGAGTTACAAGTATCCCATTGATTAGCAAGACTAGGTTAGAATCATTTCTTATGCAAGTACCATCAATAAACCCCAACTTGTTATGGTTCCTTAAGGCAAATGTCATGGCCATATTCCATATTTTATAATTTTCGGTTCAATGAGTTTAATAGAAATAATGGGAGTACCATTGGTGTTATTGGGGTGTAAATACAAAGCATCACCAAAGGATAAGCTTTTCTCAGTGGAACCACCACCACCAACATTATCATCACCAATAGCCATAATATAAACAATAAGACAGAGATAATAAGACAGACAGAGAACCCGACAACAACAGATATAATAATAAGAGTAAATAGACAAGTAAATAAGACTTAGCAATAAGAACTAACAAGCACCAAGCACATGGACTAGGGTAAACCGGAGCAGTATTCGTACCACTCAAGGTGGCGATCAAGATGTTAGTCTACCCGTTTGCACCCACAGAGACTTAAGTCTTGTATGTTTAAAGAGAAGATAAGACTTAGACTTACGTAGAAATATGCAATGGAAGAACAAATCACAATTACCCTAGATTCACTTAGTCTAGGGTAGATTGTAAACAGAAGATAACCAAAGATTACGCCAATAGCAATAACCCCAAACCACACCTTTGTTGCCAAAGAGAATCAATGAGCACAAGCTCGATACCATGTACGAAAGTATAGGCAACACAGGATAAACAATAGAACCTTTATTCGGATCTAAGTCGCAATAGTCGACTTAGATTAATAGTATCCAAATGTTACAAGATTAGATTAATGTCAATGAGACAATAATCATATGAATGCAAAGACAAGACAAGATCAGTGAAATGATCTAAGAGAAGAGAAGAGTGTGATACAAAAGACTGCACACTTAAGTGTTTTGTAACCCTAGATAAAGGGACTTATTAAATAGGAGATTAAGTTACACTAAGACCCCTCTAACGGCTAGTAGAGACTCATCAGCAGAAATGAAGAAAGGCTTCAGCAAAAATGAGCTTCTTGGAACTTTAAATCTTTTATCCTTTGTCCAGGTTAAACCCCTGTAATTAATCCTGCAATAAGCCACACCTTGAAAGTCATTAGTAATTGATAGAATGATATGTTTGCCACAGATTACCAACCCAAAATTTAACACATGTTCCGATACATATAAAGGTATTGTACCACATTGCATACAAATACGTTATTTCAATTTATCATAGTTCGGTTTGTGAACAAAGGTGTTCGAGATTGCCTTGAAATAAGCAGTTTTAGATAATGAAATAGTAAATCTCTTTAACACGTTTGAAATAAGAAGGCTCTCGTGAAGAATTTTGAAGAGATGAGGTTGTGTAATCCAACAAAGGAGTTGAGTTATCTTTAGGATCTAACTTAAGTATTTCAGTATGCTTCTTCACTAGTGAATAAATTAAGTTGAAGTGCTATTACACATGAAGTTGTCTAATAAAGCCATTTTGCATCTCAAAACCTCAAAGAAAAGTCAGGATACTTGGGTACCCGTTAAATCACATTTAGACAGATGGGCTAAGCCTTGGAGAAAGGTTGCATTCTTTAAAACATACTTTCTTGAAGTGTAACTATGGCGACTGCGACAAAAACCTAGAGTTATGCAGGTTTGAACTTCTTAATGTTTTACGAGTTTGTTTATGTTCTGCAACGTGTTGTGATCTTTTGGGAGGGAGCTATTATATAGACAAATATATTAATTTCATTATCGTAACCGCCTGAAGCAACAAAACTAACTGCAAAAACGTCTTTCCCATGCTAAACAGAATATATACCACCTTGAAATGGGCGGTGAATACCAATCAAAGCGAGCTCAACACGATATTGAAACTCGACTCTAGCTTCAACTCCCGGGACGGACCCACATTGTTTAGATTGTTAACAGTCTAGATATCGTTTTAAAGGAATGAGATTGTGTAGTCAATATCACATCGATTGATTTGTTTAGCTACAACAAATATTTGGTCAACATTTGGTCAAAGCTTTTGGCGATGACATGTCCTCGCCAAAGGCAAAGCCACGTCACTAGTTCATAGCCAATAATTATATAATTAATTGGTAAACTTTGGTCGAAACTTTTGGCGAAGATTTGTCCTCGCCAACAATTTGGTAGGAAAAAGTACTAGGGTTAAATAATTAACATAAATGAAAAAAAGAAGGAAAAAGTAAAACAAAGTCAATTTTTAGCGAAGACATGTCCTCATCAAATGTAATGGTCAAATTTTCTCCACTTTTTGGCATAGTTAAAGTGTGAAGCTTGGGTTTTTTTGTCGTTTAACGGCTTTTAGCGAAGACATGCATATCCTCACTAAAGCCTTCATCGCCCGTCATACTTTTTTCTTGTAGTGTTAACCAAAATCAGTTAACTGACGCGTAGTAATATTTTAATAGTGTTAACCATAAACATTTAACTGACGCATAGTGACCAGCAAGTGTAATTATTTGACATTGTTGTTGGTATTCGTGGAATTTTATTAAATAAATGGCTAAGCAAAGTAAAATATTCCAAAAGTATACAAGTTTTGCAAATCTGGTTGTATGATAGAACATTCGGTTAGCTTTTTTCCATTTAAAGTGTTTTAGCTATAAAATAAAATATCAAGTGTAATTATTTGACATTGTTGTTGGTTTAGCTGGATATTATTCAGAAAAAAAGAGCAAAAACAAATTCAAAGATAATTGTATGGGAATATATGGGAATATATTAGATACAATTGCATTGTAGCCAACTCCCTACAATTTGTGCTATAATTTGTGGGTCTTTGCGGGTCCCTGAACCTTTTTAGTGGGTCCCTAAACCTTTCCTATGTAGTTTGTATGGAGGGTTGTAGCTAATTGGCTACAACAATTGTAGCCAAGTTATCCCTTAATTATATAGCATGTTTGCAAATGTGATTTGTATGATAAACATATAGAGTACGTAGACTTTTGCTACTTTAGATCAACATTTGTGAAATTATTTATGGCTACGTTCATGACTAAACTGGTCATAAATCAATAGAGTTAATTACATAATTGGTCCTTAAGATTTACCGGATCTTGCATATAATGTTCTTGTGGTTTTTTTTGACGGGTCATGTCCTCGTGGTTTTGACCCATTACGGGTTTGGTCCTTTGACCAATAGTTCTGTTAGTTGACCGTTAACTTGAAGGGTATTTTTGACTTTCCACATGTTTTGGCAAACCACAAGGACGATTTATGTAACTAACAAAAAAAAAAAAAAAAAAACTTTTTAAAAAAAAAGAAAAACTGTTTAAAAAAAAAACTTTAAAATAAAACATTTAATTTTTTTTTATTATACTTAAATTTGGGCTTATGTATAATGTGAGGGCCTAAGAATTTTTTTTTTTTTTTTTTTTTTTTTTTTTCTATAATTATTATACTTAAATTTTGAGCTTATGTACAACATGAGTGCCTCAATTTTTTTTATTAACACTTAAAAAAAAAAGTTTATTATACTTAAATTTTTGGCTTAAAAATTTAAGTATAATAAGCTTTTTAAAAAATGAAAAATAAAAAAAATTAGGCCCTCACAATGTGAAGTCTTAAATTTTTTTTGGCTAATGTATAACGTGAAGGTTAAAAAAAGTTTATTAATACTTAAATAAAACTTTTTTTTAATGCGTATTTTGTACGATTTTTGTATATTTTCATTCATTTTTATACGTTTTCGTCTGTTTTATAAGTTTTTATACGCTTTCGTTTTTTTAATAAATAGTTTTTTAAGTATTAATAAATTTTTTAAGCGTATAAATTTTTTTTAAGCGTATAAAAACTGTTTAATAAATTTTTTAAGTATTAATAAATTTTTTTAAGCCCTCACATTATACATAAGCCTAAATTTAAATATAATAAATATATTTTTTAATTGTTTTTTTAAAGTTTTTTTGTTTTTGTTTTTTTTTCTTTTTGTGTTAGTTACATAAATCGTCCTTGTGGTTTGCCAAAATATGTGGAAAGTCAAAAATACCCTTCAAGTTAACGGTCAACTAACAGAATTATTGGTCAAAGGACCAAACCCGTAATGGGTCAAAACCACGAGAACATGACCCGTAAAAAAAAGGACGTTATATGCAAGATCCGGTAAACCTTAAGGACCAATTATGTAATTAACTCCAAATCAATATATCAAACAAATGAGGAACAAACCATTACCAGTTAATCTTCATGACTGCACCATTAAATCTCAAAAACATAAAACACATGATAGATCTTCATGCACAGAGACTATCTATCTATGAAAAAGTAAAAACCTTTTAGATCTTGAACTTTGAACCCAATTGTGAATAACGGGCGTCTCTTAAAGCAAAAAAACATGCTAGATCACCCAGACAAAATGTATCCGTAGGTTATGGCATGTTCTTTAGCTTTAAGAATCGCCGTATTCACACATAGTAATAATTTGCATGTAGGCAGTTGAATGAAACTCTGGAGTGGACGATGACCTCCTTTTAAGGTTGCGTAAGTTACAAAAGCAGCCCCTCATGTATTAGACCGCATGCAAGTTCAGTCCAACCAGCTATTAATTCTTTGTCAGCAGCCCATGTGACGTACTTATATTTGTTACAACAACAACACGGTAAAGTAAATGATTTTCTGATAAGTAGGATTGAGTAGCAAATATAAGTCCGGAGTTTATGGTTATCAAACCTATCAGCACAACGTCAACGTCTAATTGTCATTTAATACATTATGACGTCCATCACTAAACAAGTGTAAGAGGGGAGGGAGTGGGCATCGGGTACCAAATCGGGTAGGTGTACCCGATCGGTAACACCGCCGCCACCCCTTCGGGTATGCAAATCGGCTACAAAAAACGGGTTAGGAAGCCGAGTGTTATTTGGTGATTTTGGATGGGATTTTTGACCGTTGTGAGCCAAACGGCTCTTTTGGTGCTTCAAATAAAAAAAAAAAAAAAATTTCCCTTTAAAACCAAATATTACTCTCATTATTTTCAAATAAAACACACACTAAAATCTCTCAAAAACAAAAAGTAATTACCAAAATGTCTTCCGATTCTTCCGAATTCGAATGCATTATTCCATCTTCGTCCGACGAGATATCCACGGTAGCTCGTTGCAATACTTGTTCAATCGGCTCAAGATCTTGAAGACACGGCAACCTCTAGCCGAACTTACGTTAATCGTCACCGGGAAATAGGTCTTCAAACGTTAGAGAATGATTGGTTCAGAGAAACACCAAAGTACAACGAAGAGTACTTTAAAAAAAAATTTCGAATGGAGAAGAGCATGTTTTTGCAAATAGTGACCGACATTGAGCGAGATACCCATATTTTCAAGAAGGCTACGACGCTGCTCAAAAAAAAGTTTCACGGCGAAACAAAAATCACTTCGCCGTCAGCAACTCGCAACCCAGTAATCCCCGATGAGTATGATGAATATTTATGCATGGTCGCAAGAACGTCACGTGAAACTCTTGATTATTTTGTGAGGCCATCATTCAATTGTACGGTCGAGAGTACCTACGTGGCCGACAAAGACACGACCTGCTCGCATTTACCATGCCCATGAAGCGAAGCATCACCTCCACAGATGCTTGGTAGCATCGATCGTATACACGCCGATGGAAAAATTGTCCTAGACATTTAAGAGGGCAATACACTAGAGGTGACTATGGTGTTCCAACTATTGTGCTTGAAGTCACCGTCACAAGATATGTGGATTTGGCATGCTTTTTGGTCCACCGGGTCAAACAACGATATCAACGTATTGAATCGATCGACTTGTATCTTCTAAGCGAAATGGAACGGCGATGAGCAGTTCATTCGGCGTGAATGGACGGTTTTACAAACGCGCTACTATTTGACGGATGGAATCTATCCTAAGTGGTCCACATTTGTTAAAGCATACCCGTATCCAAGTGAGCCAAAGGAAAGGAGATTTACGAGAGTTACAAGAGGGGCGAGAAGGATGTCGAGCGAGCTTTGGTGCTCTCAAAGGAAAATGGAAAATTCTCGATCGACCTCTCCGAGCTATGACCAAAGCGAAGATTGCCAAACAGGTTCACGCGTGTTATTTTGCACAATATGGTTATAAAACGCGAGGAGGGCATTCTCACCGGTTCATATAATGGATGAGCCGGTCCAGCCAGATGTCTGACGACGGTGTGCTAGCGAGTTACTAGACGAAGTTCTCCATGACCGCCTTGATATGATCTCACGAAGCACGTAGACGTCAATACTTGCCGATCTCGATAATTAATGGGTTTTTTTTTTTTTTTTTTTTTAATGTAGTTATTTTAAGTATTGTGTTATGTTTTTTTTAAGTATTATGTTATGTTTTTTTTAAGTATTATGTAATGTGTTTTTATTTATTTAATGAAATGGTATGTTTTTATTTTAAATATTGTATGTGATTTTATGTATGAAAAAAAAAAAAAAAATAAAAATAAAAAAAAAAAAATCGGGTAGTGTAGGTGACCACCCTCCACTTAGGGTATGGTTAGGGTAAAATTGGGTAGTTTTGATGTGTAAGGTTTTATTGGATGGAGGTGAGCAAGACCTGCAGGGTATTAGTGACCACCCTCACCTCTAATAGTCATTATAAGCCACATGCAAACAAAAATAAAAGTGCACCACCAAACCGGGTGAGAGAAAAAGGATAGCGTGTGGTTTCAAGGAGATGTAGGGGGTTACCGCGTGGTGGCCGATGGCACAACCTGGTGGTCGACCACTACCCATTACCTCCGGTCTAAGTAACAAGTATCATACCTACCCCAAGTTGTTGTGGTATTTCTTAGGTGGTGCCGCCACCAAGCAGGAACCACCCAAAGCTCCTCCTAAACAACGCGTCATCTTTTTTTCTCACTCGGTTTGGTGGTGTAGACAATCTTTGGTGGTGGTGCAATCTTTATTTTTGTTTGTATGTGTTTATGAGATATATTGTGTTGCGTGTTTGTATAAATTAACGTATTTTTATGTGTTTTGTTTGGTGGTGGGTTTAAAGGTGTGTTGAATGATAATGTGATGCTGACATAAATGAGATGAGTTTGGTCATCGTTAAGTCCATCGTCAGATGTATTCTCACTGCTCAAAATTATTATCCGCAGATAAAAATTACACAGACTGAATGACCAACATTTGATTTTTAATCTTTAACAATTTTTAATCTTTGTTGATCTCCCTTCATATTTTTAAATCACACACACAGTTATTCATCATCTATGATGACGAGTCCCGGTCATACAAGTTGCAACTTTTATGCTTTTGGAACAAAATTTTGAACATCAAATATTTTCTCTTTAATATGTATATAACTACACATGTTTTTGATACATCGTCTTGTCTGTTTCTTACAGTTATATTTTTTTATCAAATGATATACGTTCTCAGCTTTTATGATTTGTAAAAAGTTTTTAGGTGTTATCTTTAAAATCAAATTACGTGCAACTCGCACAAACTCTTTGGTTGCTAGTTGAGTTGAAAACACAGCTTTTTTCTACAAAATGTTTTGTGAAAAAGCAAGGAAAGCAGAGATCGCGTTCAAATCAACGTTTCCAACAAAATGTTTTGCAAAACACAAATCCCTATTTCTAACTTAACAAGGAAAATTAGAAACAAATTTTAGTTGTTTTCCTTGCTTTCCTCAGAACCTCAACCTCCTCCCTTTCTTCAAAATGTAAAATAAACATCAACTAAACGCTTTATATTTTCGTGTTTTGTGAAATTAATTCTCCTTCCAAATTTTTACAAAACTAGAGATAGAAAATAAGATAATTTGTTCTCCAACTAAACGCACCCTTTAAATTCCAACTCAGTTTACATCATTAGAGCAAGGGGTGTCATGACTTCCCCATTTCCCTTCATTTGACATTGTGTTTTGTTGACTTCTAACAGATGAATGATGATAAAACTTAGGGCAAATCAATCACCCAAAAATGTAGTTAACTTGCCACTTTTTCCCATTGTATGTAGCATTCTTTTTTTTTTTTCTCATTCTGTCAATAAACCTCTATCGTTAGTCCTTTACGTACCCGTTACCCAAAAAACCTGCATCGTTAGTCCTTTATGCTAACGCCCGTTAATAAATAACTTAAAATTTGGTTATCTTACGCTAAACTTGCATCGTTGGTCCTTTATACTAACGATCGTTAAAAAATAACTTAAAATCTGGTTTTCTTACGTTTCCGTCCGTTCTTTCATGTTTCCGTCCGCTTTTACACGCTTCGCTCGCTTTAACACGCTTTTGTCCGCTTTTCACGCTTTCATACATTTTACACGCTTTCATCCGCTATTTCACGTTTTGTCCGCTTTTCACGTTTTATCCGCTTTTACACGCCATCCGCTTTTAAATATTTTCTTGGTTTTGCGTTCTCATTCGCTTTTACACGCCGTCCTTTTTACGTTTTCCGTCCGTTTTCATGTTTTCATCCGCTTTACATATGTATTCGTCCGCTTTACACGCTTCGTTTTTCACGTTTTCACGTTTTATCATCCGCTGTAACACATTTTGTCCGTTTTGCACGCCATCATTTCTTACGTTTTCGTCCGTTTTTCACGCCATCCGTTTTACATGTTTTCGTCCGTTTTACGCCGTCCGTTGTTTACATTTGCATCCGCCTTTACGTTTGGTCCGTTTAACACGCTTTCGTCGCACATTTTCATCCATTTTACGTTTACATCTGCTTTTGCACGATTTCTTGTTTTTACACATTTTATGTTTTAACGTTTTCGTCCGCCGCCCGTTTTCCTCTCTTTTTACACGTTTTCATCCATTTTACACATTTTCATCAGTTTTTACATGTTTTCGTCTGTTTTTTTCACACTTTCGTCCGTTTTTTCATGGTTTCGTCCAATTTTTCACGTTTTTATTAGCTATTTCATGTGTAAACACGTACGAAAACAAGTATAAAATGGATGAAGTGCGTAAAAACGGATGAAAACGTGTAGAAACGGCCGAAAACATTCGAAAACGTATTAATATGCGAAAAATAGACAAAATGTGCAAACACGAACGAAAACGTGAAACGACGGATGAAAACGTGTAAAAACGGATGAAAACGTGAAAAAACGGATGAAATCGTGTAAAAACGGATGAAAACGTAGAAACGGATGAAAACGCGAAAATGGATGAAAACGTGAATAACGGACGGCGTGTTTAAATGGACGAAAACGTGTCAAACATACGGCGTAAAACAGACGAGAACATGCAAAACGGATGAAAACGTAAAACATATGAAATGTGAAAAATAGACGAAACCGTGTTAAACGGACGAAACCGTGTTAAACGGATGAAAACGTAAAACGAACGAAACGCAAAATGGACGAAAATGTGTAAAATGGATGAAAAGTTTAAAACGGATGAAAACGTGAAAAAGCGACGAAACGGGAAAACAAACGAAAACGTGAGAAAATGGCGTGTAAAACGTAAAACGGATGAAAACCGAAAACGGACGAAACGGGAAAAATGGACGGCGTAAAACGATTGAAAACGTGAAAAACGGACGAAAGCGTGTTAAAACGAACTAAACGATAAAAACGCGTTTAAAACGTGAAAAACGGACGGAAACATAAGAAACCAAATTTTAAGTTATTTTTAACGATCGTTAGTATAAAGGACCAACGACGCAAGTTTAGCGTAAGATAACCAAATTTTAAGTTATTTATTAACGCTCGTTAGTATAAAGGACTAACGATGCAGGTTTTTTTTGTAACGGGTACACAGAAAGGACTAACAATAGAGGTTTATTGACAGAATGAGAAAAAAAATAATGCTGCATACAATGGAAAAAAGCGTCAAGTTAACTACATTTTTTAGTGATTTGCCCTAAAACTAATTGTCTGTGCCAGGATTTAGTGATGATGAGGGATTCCAAAGCTTAGACCAAGATGAGGACGACAATGTTCCGCATTTGGACCACGACGTCGACAACTGTGGTACAAGCAAGGATCTCCTTGAAGCATCAGATCGTTCAACATCCCATGTTATTATTCTTTAAATGGTCTAGCGCTAAGATAATGGTCGAGTTTGATTGAGCAAGTACTACTAATTTGTAAAAGAATTTTAAGTGGTATGTGTTCCATACATTCATCTCGGTATTGGCTCTATCATTTGTTTTTACTGAGACATCTGATTGAATACAAAATGTTTGTGTTTACAAAGAATACGATTTTGTAGCGATTTTCATTCGAAATTTTGTTTTACAAAGATTAATAATTAATATCACAACGTTTATTCAAACAAAAAATTCAATGGATACAATAGTCTATAATATTCTTCACAATCTTTATGAGAATTAATACATATTACCGGCTCTTAAAGATTTGTGCATACACAAAAAATAATAACATTACCATGAGTTTGATAGCTTACTTTATTTAAAACCACTTTAGAAAGTTTGATAGCTTACTTCACGTGCAATAGCCTTTCAAAAGACCAAATGCGCAAGTTTAAAGAAACAAATGATGGACCAAGTAAGAAATGAAATTTGATAATAAACAAGAAAACAAGTTGATGTGGTTCGCTACTGGAAACCAGTAAAAGATCTCGGCTAACCGAGAAAGATAAACAAGAACACGTTTGGTTCCTAAAAAACTTTAATAAATTTCAACCAACCAGCCAAAAGAGTTTACAATGCTTAAATAGAAATCCTAAGAATCAAAAGATAAACATGCAACCTAAAGTGATAAACACAAACACGAAATGTAGCAAACACGAACTCAAACTCTCTTTATTACTTGGTCGGAATGGGCTTCACTCGTTGGGTGGTTCTAGCCACTTTCATAAACCAAATTGCGTCTTGTCTTTGGGCTCGCTAACGTCCGGATCCGTATCATCCTCCCCTCTAAAACGACTGTCCCCGAGTCATTACCCACTCGTCCCCTTCAAGATACGGGATAAATCGCAACATTAAAAGTAGCCGAAACACCATAATGACTCGACAATTCAATCTTGTAAGCATTGTCATTAATTATTGTAGAACCCGAAACGGACCATCCGCCGAGGTTGTAACTTGCCAAAACGCCGTTGTGGAAAACGGTCACGGCGTAGGAAAATCCATACCGTGTCACCTTCCCGAAAACCACCGCCGACGATGCTTGTTCGCACGAGCTTGATATTGCAAATTATGCTTAGTAACTGCTCCCGCACCGCCGTGAAGCTCTTTAATTTGTTCTCGCTATCATTGCCCTCGGCTAAAGGTCTCAACACCAGGCAACGGTGCGAGATCAAGCGGAGTGAACGGGTTTCTACCATAAACCACGAGAAAAGGACTGCGACCCGTTGAACTATGAGAGGATCTGTTGTAAGCGAATTCAGCTTGGGAAAGAGCAAGATCCCATTGCTTTTTATTATCACCCACGAGACAACGAAGAAGATTACCCAAACTGCGGTTAGTGACTTCCGTCTGACCATCCGTTTGTGGGTGATGTGAAGAGCTAAATTGCAGCTTGGCACCCAAACGTTTCCAAAGCGTACGCCAGAAATGACTAACAAACTTCACATCCCTATCTGAAGTAATTGTTTTCGGAATTCCATGTAACTTGACGATCTCAGAAAAATACAACCGGGCCACCTCAGATGCGTCAAAGGTTTTCGAGCACGGAACAAAATGAGCCATTTTTGAAAACCTGTCCACAACAACCATAATGGAGTCTTTCTTTCGTTGTGTAAGCGGTAATCCGAGGACAAAATCAAGGCTTACATCTTCCCATGGTCCAGTTGGCGTAGGTAGTGGGGTGTACAACCCTTGGTTGGTGTGATGGGTTTTGGCAATATGGCAGACGCGACACCGTTTTAGAACTTTCATCACATCGCGAACGAGCTTTGGCCAAAAAAATCGCTCACTAACTAAAGAAACTGTTTTTGCGCGTCCGAAGTGTCCGGCCAACGCACCTTGGTGACATTCAAGAATAATAGCTTCGCGGAACGAGGATAAAGGAACACACAAACGACGACCTTTAAAGAGCAACCCATTACGTCGAACAAAGTCTCGAAACGGGGTGACGCAACATTTTTCCCACACATCCTGGAAATCGGGGTCATCGCGGTACAAGTGTGTGAGTGGGGTAAAACCAACCACGTGAATGGTGGTGGAAGTCACGAGCACTGGCCGTCGACTAAGTGCATCGGCTACGGTGTTTGCGTGCCCTGCTTTGTGGCGGATGACAAAGTTGAAGTCTTGTAAAGCTTCAACCCACTTTGCGTGCCGTGGACTAAGCTTAGCTTGCCCTTGAATAAACTTTAAAGCCTGATGATCTGAATACAAAACAAACTCGTTAGGTAACAAATAGTGGCGCCAATACTCTAGGCTACGAACAATAGCATAAAATTCCTTGTCGTAGGTGCTATAACGCCTTGTGTCATTGAACTTTTCACTAAAGAACGCGATTGGACGATTCAACTGACTTAGAACAACACCTACCCTAGTCCCAAGCATCACATTCCACTTGAAACACATGGTGAAGTTTGGTAAAGCGAGGATGGGAGCTTCAGTAACCATTTTTTTAAGTCTGTCGAAAGCATCCTGTGAGGCAGCGGTCCACATAAATTTACTACACTTAAGACAATCTGTAATAGGGGCTACCAGTGTACTAAAATTTCGAATAAAACGCCGATAGAAAGAAGCAAGGCCATGAAAACTTCGTACTTCATGTAAAGATGCTAGAGTTAGCCACGCCAGATGGCCTCGACTTTCTTGTGATCCATACGGATGCCGCTTTCCGATACCAAGTACCCTAAAAATTACTTCCTTGGACAAAAAGTGACACTTAGTTTTGTTGGCATACAACTTTGCTCCCGTAGAACTGTAAAAATTTGGCGAAGATGTGATAAATGTAGCTCCAAAGTTGTGCTAAAACCAAGATATCGTCAAAATAAACAACGACACATCGTCTAATAAATGGCTTGAAAACGTGGTTCATTAAGCGCATGAAAGTACTTGAGCGTTGACAAGTCGAAAAGGCATAACCATCCACTCATAAAGCCCGCCACGCTGTTTTGAACGTTGTTTTCCATTCGTCCCCGTCCGCATACGAATTTGATGATAGCCACTCCGCAAATCGATTTTGGAAAATATGTTGGCGCCGTCTAACTGGTCAAGAAGATCGTCAAACCGAGGTATAGGAAAACGATATTTGATGGTAATTTTGTTGATCGCGCTGTGTCAATACACATTCGAAAAGTACCATTGGGTTTTGGGACCAGCAACGCGGGTACGGCACAAGGACTCATACTTTCCCGGATAAGGCCTTTCTCGAGTAACTCGGTAACTTGACGATGTAACTCAGCGAACTCTTTAGGATTCCCTGTCATCATGCTCATCGACAATGGAATTGGTTGCCATGCTGTCTACTCGCGCGTCGTACCTGTCAAAAGAGTTAGTTTCCAAATCACGAACCCGTTGACGGAGGCCTTCGATCTCAGCATCTCGAGGATCATGTTCTTCATATCCGTTGCCTCCGGCGGCGAATCGACGGTATGTATCGTTGCCTGTCATACTGAGAGTCCTGGTCTCTGAATACCACTTGATGTGGTTCGCTACTGGAAACCAGTAAAAGATATCGGCTAACCGAGAAAGATAAACAAGAACACGTTTGGTTCCTAAAAAACTTTAATAAATTTCAACCAACCAGCCAAAAGAGTTTACAATGCTTAAATAGAAATCCTAAGAATCAAAAGATAAACATGCAACCTAAAGTGATAAACACAAACACGAACTCAAACTCTCTTTATTACTTGGCTGGAATGGGCTTCACTCGTTGGGCTGGTTCTAGCCACTTTCATAAACCAGCTCGTCTTGTCTTTGGGCCTGGCTAACGTCCGGATCCGTATCACAAGTGGTGAGTAAATCAAGATTAAGGAATTTGCTTGAAACAAGAAGAGATATATAATTTTATCTACGTATAACTAGTAAAAATAAATAATGCGTAAAACAACACCAACCATCATTTCTTTCAAACAACCTTTAATTTTATAATCGCTCTTTACTACTTATTGAACTCAAACACACAATGTGTTACACATAAATGATGTAATACACCAGGGGGCCTGGTATTGGGCCGAGACGAAGTACAAGGGCGTCTACAGCACCGGTGTTGCACAAGAACTTTGTGTTGCACTAGGATAACTACTATCTTTATGTTTGTGTTATGTTAGGATATGTCAATGAGTCGACTTAGACAAGTGTCAATCTCAGTCAGAGTCATTGTGTCTGGCGATAAGTGCCACAATAGATTGTGTGCGTCACTATGGTATGCTAATCACTTCGTTGTACGACTCTGGAACGGTAGTCGCTTAGTGCGACAGCACTATGGGATGCAAAGAAGCTTCGTCACCCTTCTTTAGTTGCTTCTCCTTTTTCATCGAGATTGGGGCGATAGTGCATTGCAAATTCAAATATTTTCTTTTTCTAAATAGCTATAGCTCACCGCTTTGCAAGAGAACAAAGCTTAACTAAAATTTACTTAGGGACAATCCCCCATAAAACTCTTCCACATAGTTTGATTAGTGTGTGAGACCGTTTGAGTAGGATTACCCTACGAGTCGTGTAGGCTATTTAAGCCGCGTCAATGAATGAAATCAATTATCTTTTGAGTCAATTAAAATTCTTTTCTTCTTCATTACTTCTTAGGAGCAGGCATCCGCTTAAAGTGGTGTTAATTACCGATATTAACCGACTCAGGTCGTATCAATTGGTGCTTTCATTGTTCTCATGAGCATGGACGAAAACACCTTTCGATTGTTGCTTAAGGAGCAAGCCGACACGGCACAACAGCTTGCACAACAACAAGCTGCTGTTTTTCAGGAGCAATTTAATACCTTACGTGTGGAGTTAAAGGCCACACATGGGTTACTTCAGAATCGTCAGGGAGGTGGTGGCGATCCAGGGTCATAGTTGCCACGATCAATGCGTTTGGATGTTCCCAAATTTACTGGGGATAATCCAGAATTATGGATTTTTGCCATAACTGAATACTTCGCACTCCTTAATACACCTGCAGATCAACGTTTGTGGATCGTGGGATTTAATCTTGAAGGAGCAATGGCTGAATGGTTTTGTTGGGTGTCAAAGAATGGGTTGATCACCGATTGGGTGCGGTTTGTGGAGAGTGTTAAACAACATTTTGGTCCCTCCAAGTATGAAGATCCACATGGAGCTTTGTTAAAGTTGCTGTAACTCGGTACGGTTGAAGAATACCAATGCGAGTTTGAAAAGCTAATTAATAGGGTTACGAATATTCCTGAAACGCTACTCAAATCTTTTTACATCTCGGGGCTTAAGCTTCATCTTCAGCGTGAGTTGTTAGTATCAAAACCAACAACGTTAGGTGACGCGTTTTCGTTGGCGCGTATTACCGAAGCCCGTTTGGACGACCAACTTGAGTTTCTGTTGCGACGGCTAAAGCAGTGTCAAGTTTCTAGGGGACAACGGCAGTCAAATAATCGTTTTGGGGTTCCTACAATAACAGTTAGCACTATTAAACCACCGTTGTTACCAACGCCATCCTAATCCACTGCCAATGCAAATTCTAAACAACTTGCTATAAAGTGGATTTCTCCACCGGAACGTCAGGAATGTTTGAGCAAAGGGTTGTGCTTTAATTGTAATCACAAGTGGGTGCGCAGTCATAAGTGCCCAGGGAAATTCTTACTGATGATGCCAGATGAAGGGGATGATACAGAAACCGAGACCGACATATTGGGTTAATCACCAATCGACCCATCTCAACCCACAACGACCCGGTCAACAAAAGTCTACCAATAAAAGTCAGACCTCAAAGTCAACTTAAGCAGTTACAGAAAACAGTTATATAACAGTTATAACATAACTGCCATATCTTGAATCATCACAACGGTTCACTATGTACCATTTGATTTAGTATAAATACTGTAAACATGTTATGTAAGAATGATGATGACAAATTAATACAAACTATATTTACGTTTCTTTAATCCTTTACTTGGTATATCTTGACCAAAGTTAAGACCATAGATCCAGTTTAAGGCCAACACGACACTACTACTGTTGATGCATTGGAAAGCGGCAATATATCAATCTTAAACTCTCTAATCGGACAAGGAAGTCCTCGGTCTCTCCAGCTTTGGGGCTCGATTGGGTTAGGTAAAGTGCATGTTTTAATCGATAATGGTGGTACCCATAATTTTGTTAGGCCTGATGTTGTGGAGCGAATGCGGTTACCGGTTCATACAACCAAAGCTTTCAAGGTTTATATCGAGAGTGGGGAGATGTTACTTTGTGAGAATCTTTGCGCACAGGTTACATTAAGCTTGCAAGGATTAACAATGGAAGTTTATTTATACGTTCTTCCAATGAAGGGTACATATGTGATTTTGGGAATTTAGTGGCTACAAAACCTCGGCAAGGTTACGCATGATTATGCTCACCAAACCATGGAATTCACGCTTACGCTTGTTAATGCCACGTATGTCTTGAGGGCGACGAGTCCCTACTTATGAAGAAGATTAGTCTTCATCACATGCGTGCGTTGCTCGAGACCAATGCTATGTATGGCGTGTATGAATTATACACCATAACAAAGGATGCGAATGAAGCGAACATGTCACCAGTTGACACAGACTCGACACCACTAGAGATCGAGCAACTCTTGGAACGGTTTGGGCCCTTATTTCAAGTACCAACTACTTTACCTCCCCATCTTATCATTGATCATCGAATCCATTTGCTTCCTAATACAAAACCCGTTAATGTACGGCCTTATCGCTACCCTCACTATAAAAAAGGAGAGATGGAAAAACATGAGATGTTGATACAAGGAATTATCCGGTTTAGCCAAAGTCAGAATGGCAATAATACATATTCAGAATGGCAGTAATAGAGTTTAGATATTATTATTATTGACAGAATGTTTTGTGTTTTGTTCATCGTTGTCGGGTTACACTAATGTGACAGATGAATGATGACCACTGTTATAAATAGCGCTAGGCGTGGCATGGCGGTATGAACAAGTCTCACACTTTAGCGACCAAGGCAAATTTTTTGTGTTTATAAGGCGTGACATAAGGCTGCACAAAATATGAAAATATTTATATATTTATATCAGATTTCATATATATTGAGTTTACAAAAAGATGTGGCATAAGACATTATAAGACGTGACTTGATGGTATGAGCAAGCCTCACGTTTTTGCGGAGCCTTTGCGAGGCCTTTACGCGCCTTTTAAAACCATGATGATGAACAAAAAAGAGTTGATGTGGAATTTCAAAGCCGAGACCAAGATGAGGACGGCAATGTTGCACTTTTGGACTACAAAAACTGGTATAAGCAAGGATCTAATCCCATCTGTTTTGTTGTTGTTGGTAACCATTTTTGTGGTTTATTTTCTTATTGTTCTTTTAATGGTGATTGTTAAAATGATACCCAGAGTTTGGATGAACAAGTAATTCTGTTATCATAATGTGGATATTGGCTCTATCCTTTGTTCTTACGGGACATCTGATTTTCACACATATATGTAGAACAACAACAATAACTACCACAAACATTATTTCTTTCAACTTCACCCCTTCACCCACACCATCCCAGATCCGCTACCACCATGAATACTAAATAAAAACGAGTTTTGATACATATTGTAAAAAAGAAAAAGAAAAAAAGAGATTAAATGGAGACAAGTAATTGACACGCACAAGATCTATGTTATGACTCGTTTCTCAGTTTTGTAAGGCTGGGCACACTCGTGACCCAGGTCACCAGCGTCACATCAGCTTTCTCTCTCCGACGACCAGACACGATCAAGTTGTCACAGTCCATGACCAAGTAAAAAAAGAAAAAAAAGAAAAGATAAAATAAAGAAAGAAAGAAAAAAAGTGTGTGCGTAAAGTTTTGAAAATCGGTTGGATTTTCAACCGATATTCACATTTTGAAGCCACGACCGACTTGATGACCCAAGCACCACAGTCGAGATGACCCATATTAATATCGGTCATGGGTGAAAACTTTGGGTGACCGACCGATGTTTATCCTTCGACTGTGCCCAGCCTAAGGTAACTAGGATTTAACGAGTTTGATAGCTTAATTTATGTAAAATACACTTTGAAGTTTGAAAGACCAAATGTCCAAGTTTGAAGAAAGAAATAAAGCATGGACCATGATTTTATGTAAGATTGGATGTATAGTTAAAACATATGACATTATCCTTTTTTTGTTAATGTATATTCACATATTCACATAAGATAGAGCAAATTATAAGAAATTGCGTAATAAACAAGACATGTGATATGAATTGACATGAACTGAAGATATATAATTTTGTATGGGAAGGGATTTGGTGAAAAAATTTATTGAATAAGAAGAAATTTTAACTACATATTTCAAATAAAGAAGAAAAAATATAGAGATATGCATTTATTTTTGTAGTTGTAAACTTGCATCTACCCATACATGTATCGGCGGGATTGGGTTTGTTGTTGTTGTTGTTGTGTGTATACTTGCATCTAAAATTTGTGTCCGTAACTGTTGGCGTATGTCCCGACATACAACTCCCCGGCATATTAGTAAAATGCCGAAGAACCTAACTCTCCGGACGTACAGCAAAACCGCCCGGCACAATATGCAACCTTCCGGATAAAAGCTTACAAGCCAATTTAGACCAAGCAGACCCAGGCCACATATACCGGAGGGTTAGACATAACCCCCGGCATAACGGACACCTAGTACAGTGGACGTTCATGGACTAGGCATTACCAAGTGCATTACACTTTTGCAAGGTGCATTTTGAAAAGTAAAGGAAATTTTATGTAAGTTTTATGAAATTAAATGTATTACCAAGGAATAGTTGAATTAAATCTTGCATATGCCAGTTTTGCAAAGCATTTGGCATTGGTTAATCTTACTCGTATAGCATGTCATTTATTTTCAAATAACTTCTCATGGATTCGGTAAGCAAAAAAAAAAAATGAATAATAATAATGACTTATAGTCACACCTTGACATAAAATGGAGAATTTAAGAAAATGCATTTCTTTTATAAGTACATAAATGTGTGATTATGATTTTTTTCTCACCCTCCTCATTTTAATTTTTATTTTTATTTAATCCTAACTTCATCGACAAAAACAAAACATTAACATATCTTAAATAAACAAAAGTTTTTTTTTGTACTAAAACATTTACATTAACTTAAAATATCTTTATATTTTTTAGAATACTAGTGAGTTTAATAACAAAAAAAATGTTAAAAATAATAAATGGAGAATATTAGGCTGGTTCCAGTAAGGGGACTTAATCCCCCTCATTTTTCCTGCCACGTCAGCTTTCTCTCTCCGGCGACCTTCAGGCGATTGGGTGCTCCAGTAAAGACGACCTTTAATCAAATTAATTAAAAAGGGTGAGTGTTGTTTTTATGTGTGTGTTTGTTTCGATCTTACATACGATCGAGTTAAACAAAAAAGCACTCGATCGACATGTTCCACGTAGGATGATCGATTCATGAATTGATCGAGCCATGGGTCGATCGACTTATTGGAACCAGCCTTATTGGAACCAATCTTCTTTTCATGTACACTGGCGAGAGAGATACAGAAAGATTACTATATGGTGGGATTTTAGTGTTTCAGAGGTTGTTTCATACGAGGAATGGGCGGTTTGGTTGTCGAATCTTCAGTTTCCATGCAATCTTAAATAGGTGTTGGAAGGTGTCTTCTATATCATCTGGTGCCTTGTATGAAAATTTCAAAATAAATCGTTATTTGGTTCAAGCACTCCTTCAAAAGCGAAGTTATTTGATGATATTGTGTCCCGATCATTTTATTGGTGTAGATATAGATGCAAGTTAAAATTTAGTTGGGTAGATCGGTTAAAGAATCCCTCTCGTATAATCAGTTATACAAAGTAAATAAAGTAATCTAATTTATCTTAACTAGTTCTTGGCCTTAAATATTTATGTATGATTTCTACAAATTCAAACGACACAGATAGATGGTTCTAAGGGTGTAATCAGTGGTAAGTCTTGGAGTAGCATATTATTTGGGGTGTCATTTTTCATGTAGATCCTAAAAAACCGGAATTTGGCAAACACATAACACAACTTAAATTTAGTACCAGTAGTACATTAAAACAAGATGTAATGCCAAACTATTGCTTTTATTTGTGTTTTTAATCATATTTACAATGATCAGTAACTGTTGTATATGGCTTATATCATATCGTCCAACTGAAACTATCATTAGTCGCCTCCTATGACCTTTACATATAAGGAAATGCTTTGGTTACCTATGAAGTCGAGGAACTTGAACTTTGATTTGTTCGAATGTTGAAGATGCAAGTTGAGAAACATATAGACGGAATTTCCAGTTCAGTGCGGATCATATAGTCGAACACCCTCATATTATGCTTAATGTTGAATGCCTTCACCATTAGGCGTGTCAAAAAGGTTGGGTCAACCCGACAGGAACCTGATATGTGGCCTAACCTGATAAACTTGACACTGTTATAGGGTCGGGTTAGGGTTAAGCTATGTATGCTATTGGTTCAACCCGATAGGACTGGAAAAATCTTGCTCCGTATTTATTTTTTTAAATCTTGTTTTCAAATGTTGAGTAATCCACTACACACTTATTGCCTCATAATACATATTAGTTTGAGCATTTGATAATAACCTTTCATTACCTATGTCCATCATTGCCTCATGGCTCAGCCCTCACGATTCATTACTGGCAAAACTACCTTTTTTTGGGGGTAAAGGATTACCCCGGTAAAATATATTAATCATAAAGAAATGTTTAAGTGCAAATGGAATGTGGCTGGAGTATCACACCAACCTCAAGCAAACGCCTAAAAACTTTGTTTATGACATGCCATAAATATGAACAATGTACTGTTTATATGTGGCTCATAACTTTTGAGATTGTATGAGCTTATAAATTATATGTTAATAGGAGTGGATTATATGATATACTAATTTGATAGGATTAGACTACGATTCTTCTTGTTGTATAAATTATCATTCTATCTCTATTTGAAAGAGGTTATTGTGTTTTAAGAAAGCTATTAAACCACTTATTTTATTTCTATGGGGCATATTGTTGGGTTTTACTAATCATAACAATTATAGTAAACATGTAAACATCATCAAAGCATGCAGCGAAAGTAAATAGGAATAATATATGTAAGTAATTAACCGAATAAGAAAACGCGTACCTTTTAGCAATTCAAGAATCAAACGTTAATTAGAACAAGAACCAAAACCCAAAACCCTAACTTTAGGGTTTATTATATTCGACCCAACCAAAAGTTGACCACCAAGAATACAAGCTCAAGTGTGCTTGTCCTTCGTTCTTGTACACACGTACTATTAGCGATTTGATGTGAAAAGCTAGTTTCTTGAACCACAAATAAAACCAAACACTTAATCTTGAGTTAAACAAATCGAAACCCTTATGGTGAAGGTGTACGATCGGCCACACAAGAAAGAGGAGAGGAGGAGAGAAATTAGGTTATCAAAGTGATCCAAGGTTAGGAGAATAATGAATACAAAGGATTGTATTTATAGTTTCTCAAAACTTGGTGACCAAGAAATCCCACCTCCTTGGGTTTGATAGCCCACGACCGGCCACACCCTCCCAAGGGGTTTCTAGATCTTTCTTGTCCACTAATTTCATTCTTAGTCCTTGTAGGTTACATTTAACGACCGTTAGCCAAACCTCGTTAAATATTTAACTATCGTTATGTTTTATTTCGTGACTAATAATTAATAATAACATTTTATATATTAATTATTAACATCAACTCTCATACGTAATGTGTGCAATCCAGCCTCGAAGTTCGAATCCGGTCATACATATATTAATAATTACCCATAAACCTTTCACTCCCACTGGATATTACTTAATATAGTAATGACATTGGTTAGTCTAGCTTTAACACGCCAATGCCCCCGGATCGAATCGAGTATGGTCTCTCGAAAACCATTTAATTATTCATCATTTTACTTATCCTTTTGTTATTAATACTACATTAACTATGAATATGGATCAAGTTATTTCATAAGTTAATATTCTGTTTCTCGTTGTATTCGATTTAACAAGATTACCAAATCATCTGAACGTATTCCAGATAGATCTTGGGTAAGGCCTTACAAACATCTTGCCAATCCTACGAGGGGCCCAAATATAGTATTATGCTTTGAAACAAATTCAAATGAACAAATTCTCTTGACTACAAACATAACTCATGAACTTTGTAACACTTCTGAAAATAGCCCTTATAACTACCAGTTACGGATAACGTTAGACTATCTTACACAAATGCACTACATTCATATCAGTTATCTGGTATCTCAAGTCTGAGGATAAACACTTCATGATATACTTAATGACAAAGATCCATAAAGTATCATCATGTAAAGTTGGGATGAGTCCTTTATTCAATTCATTGAATATCATGTGAATCTGGTATGTCCCACGCATCAATATACTTTAAAAGTATATTCTACCAAAACTCAGATTTGTCTTAATTCAATGATATTCCCACATCACTGATCGACAACGGACTATTTAGAATAACATAAGTTATTCACGGATTAAACATGCAAATATAGGATATAATATTAAGGAAATGAAAAATAAACATAACCAATATTTTATTCCATTTAAATAATATTTGTTCAAAACATCCCTTATCCAAATACTAAATAGATCAATGCATGATAATACTTGTTAATGAATTATGTCTCAAGTAATGACAATCATACTTGTTGACAAGGCATAATTTCAACTAACTTTGATCTATCGGAATTTTGAGAATACTTATCTTAAGAATTCAACTAGTGAAGTTCTTGTATGTGTATATTCAAAATATCTTGATATTGCCACATAATATTTCATAAAGTGTGTGACATCCTCAAGCACCAATTTATGACAATCAAACTTTCAAACATTTTAAAGTTTAAAGTATTCTTATTCTTTATTGTATAATGCAACTATGCTCTTAGTTGAGCACAACTAGTTCACATGGCCATTTACAAGGATGAAATCCTCCCATGACTAGTATTGAGTGTCATCTCAATTAAACCAAAGATCATTGTATACAAACAACAATATGCTCTTAAAATCTCCATAAACTTCAATATCTATAGTGTAATGTTTGATGCCTTCCAAACTTTCAAGTTTGTTGGCTATGACAATTTCAAACAATTGTTTGTATTGCTCATCCATAGAATTTTGAGAGCAAATCCAGGTCGAGGAATGTAATTCTAAATTCAAACATATTCCATTAGAATATTCATTACACTAGTTATCTAATAACTTCATTAGATATCAATGTTGTCAAATCATCTTGCATTCAAGCATGATACAACAAGAACATGATGTACATGAAAATCCTTATGTCAAACGAAGATTTAATTCATGTTCTACATATCCATTTTCCAAATGATATATCATGTTCTATTAGACTCATTAATTTAATACCGCCATGTTTACTAACAATAAACATATACTCCAAGGTTGTATGTCTTATTTTCTAAATCTTTCATGTGAAGTTCCATTCCAAACTAAAACTTAACATTTAGCTTAGATTGAATGTTACTACCCACAACATATAAGATTTAAAGAAAATAAACACAATACTCCCACTAGCTTTCAGGAATACTTAGAAATTATCTTATTTTAATTTTTAAACCAAACTTTGATTTAATAGTTAAACATAAGAATCATCTCCTAGATGCATGCATATATCCATTCATGGATTCTTGCATTTTGTACATTTCCAAAGATTATGTGAATTCATAAAACTCCTTTCGATTGCTTATCGTCCTCGCAAAAGCAATCACACATAAATAGTTTTAATATTCCATTGTCATTTTTCATATCAATGAAAATAAGTATGACAATTATAATCATTATATATTTAATGTGCCAAGGAAAGAATATTCAATCACAGTTAATTGCTTAAGTGTGATTAATAATCTTGTCACAAGTCATGAATTAAACACATGTACAATATTGTCCATATGATTTCTACACAAAGATTTAAACCAGTAGGGTTTTCCTTCTTTTGAAGAAACTCATCTTTATTAAGATAAACCAAGTTCCAGAGTTGATTATCTTTATGGACAACATCTTAACATTCATAGTATGAATAATTTACCACAATTCAATATTAGGTAAATGCATCATCATGATTAACAAGTTTACCATGATCCTGCAACTCATATATCTCAAAGACATCAATCAATTATCCGAGAATCCTTGCGGATCTATGAATGGGAACTCCATCATCTTGAGGTCTATCAAATTTGTCCTCATCATGATATTTACTAGTGTATTTTAGAAGATTATGTGTTTTGTAATTTTAATTTAATCTCTTCAAGATCTAAACAAAACTCCCACTTGCTTTTGTAATTTAAAGACTATCTATAAATACTTTAGCAATTAGAACAACACTAAATTGTTTTCTTGTGGATATTACAAATCACATTAACAGTTCAGAATCTTGTTCGTTAATAACCTACTCCATAAGTAGTTTTAACAAATCAGAACTTCAATATAAGACTCAATGTGATTCATCACATTCCATACTAAAATGGTGTCTTAATAATCTTCTAGGTTTGAGTTCTTATTAAGTATATTCAATCAATACTCAATTTTTAACCTTGATAACTTTTGGAAGAAAAGAGGATATAGTTATCTTGAATCAAACAATATGACAAAAGTTTTATTCTTCTAACTGAACATTCTATATACATACAGTATTTCTTAGAATTAATATTGTAAGACAATCTAACAATATTTAAGATAAACATATTCCTTTTGGCCTACCTATTTAC
The DNA here is from genome assembly GCA_022545495.1 of Chrysanthemum lavandulifolium. Lineage (NCBI taxonomy): Eukaryota > Viridiplantae > Streptophyta > Magnoliopsida > Asterales > Asteraceae > Chrysanthemum > Chrysanthemum lavandulifolium. The sequence continues at coordinate 45,671,430 of CM040240.1, read as the reverse complement.
CAACTAAGTCAACTTAATGGTATAATAGAATATCCAAGCCAATTGCATGTTTTATAACATAAGTATTCTTTGACCAAGTCAAAAGACATAATGATTATAGTATCTTACTTTATATTATAAGTCTTTAAAAGACTTCATGTTTGTGAGTTTATACGTAAACACATAACCATGTATAATTTAAAGTTATTATGAACACCACGCCATGGTTTCAATTAATTAATTTTCAAGTTAATAAGCTATTTATGTCATTCCAAGAATACACAAATATTTAAAGTAACATTAGATTACTTTAATTATGTCATCCGTTGAAGTGTCCAACTTAAGAAACTGCAAATCATCCACACCTGATCCCACAACAAGTGGTGATTTACCTTGAGATTACAATCTAGCCAAGATCTCACTTAACCTAAAATGTAACTTCAAGTGTTTCTATAATTTTAATGACATAAGACATAAAAGTAGTCTATGCTATAATCTTGACACATGTTCTTTAAACAAGACAATCTTAATCTCTTTCAAGAGAATCCATTAATCATATTTATATGTGTTGTTCCTTTGCACACAATAAATACTTCTCCCACTTGTGCATAGAACAACATCATATAGTAGATAAACACCATGACATTCGCTTGTTTATGTAAGCAATATGATAGTGTCATAGATATATAAGCATTACAAGTAGATGTAGAGCACTTAATTATCAAGGAAACGCTCATGACTATCCTTGAGAATATGAATGTCTACATTTTTGAACGTAATGTATTATTTCAAGAAAATCTAGAAATAATCTGAGTTACTACCAAGATGACAAATCTTGTAACTCCCACTGAATTAGACAACGTTACAATAATGTCTTATTCAGTAATACACCATACTCCCACTGGATTTGACAACATCGTAAGTGTTTCATTAACCAGTGAAAATAGCGTGCTATTACGTTGTAACACCTTTCAAAGACTATTCGTAACAATTACTTAGGTACTAAAAGAGTGTATTCTACTCTGTAGATGACGAATCATCCATCATACTATTAACTTGAAAAATTGAGCATGCAATTTCTTCCTTAATAGGTCTACTATCCCCACAATGGTGTGTAGCACCTTTAATTGGTCAAAGCAAAACAGCTAGATAAAATATACTAGTTTGTCTTTTACCAATTTTGCGGTAATTAGTCTAGCTTCTAATTTTAATAACTCATAAAATGTCAAACATGTTTTCTAGTTGACCAAAATGTCATATAAGAATTCAATCACCAACAGAGGGTAATTAAATCTCTTAAGGAAAACATGGTGTGCAATTTCTTAACTATTAAAGTTGCTATGAGTTATATATTAGAATTTAGACAATTCTAATGTTCCTAATATACCTTTCTCAATCATGAAAAGGAATAGGTTGAGTCTCACTCTTCTTCCATGGAAAAGAGTTTATGTTTGTCTTTTAGTAAATTTTTCTTGATCAAACATTTGTTTGAAAACGTAACTAGATCAATTTACCAAAGCCCAAACTACGCTTACGGTTTAATGTTGCATTAATACAATAAAAAGAATTAACAAAATTCAATTTTAGTATTTTCGATAATTAAATCTTTCAAGAAAATAAAATACCCTTTGGTCAATATTCATATTAACCATAGTATTTTCCTTGAATTTTGGATCCTCATTATCATAGTTTCACCACATCGCTTGATCCGCTAGTGATGAAAGTATAGAATAGGTAATCGTTGAAAACGATAATTGACAAACAAGTTTCCAATTCCAAAATTATGGGATTTACAATTTTGCCAAAACAATTAATGCAAAATGTAGCGTGTTTATCCCATCTTATGCCTTAAGTCATAGGTCTCACTAACTAACTTAATTAAGTTGTCTAATTTAGAAACCGCAAATCATTGTCGAGGTCTCACACAACAAAATAATTCACCTTGTTATTGTAATCTAGATCAAGGTCTCACATAACTAAATTACAACTTCAAGTGTTTCATATCATTAGATGGCATAAACTTAAATTTAAAGGGTACAATTTTTATGTGTAATCAAAACTTATGTATAAAGAAGCATGCATACAACTTTATAACACAAAATTTTCGAAAAACTTACTTGTATTTTAATTGCTAAGATTAAATTCTACAAAGTTTTAATCGATGCGTTGAGAAACTTACAACTTTGCACTAAGATGCTTCGACATAGAATGGTTATACTAGGTAGCTCCAATCGAACTCACAGAGGGCGAGGACCGTGTAAGCTAAGCATAACCTTAGACATCCTTTCGCAGACTGCATGCGCACTTCTTTTAACCCCTTTTAGTTTGTTCTAGTGGGTGAGCCGTTCTAACCATTTAGTACAACGATCAATCGATTAAAAGTTCAAGAATAATTTTAGATAACAAATCGCTTTGCCATTATTTAGTCTATTTAATTTTCTATTCATAAAAACCCTTTTGCTTACTAACATGTCAAACAATATATAAACAAAAAGCATTTTAATAAAAATTAAACACACTCAAATAATATAAACATATAACTAAACAATTTTAACATATGTAAAACAATTAGCCACATGCATAATTATTTCGATAAACGCTAATAAACAATTCTAGGCGTAAATAAATGCATACATTAACTAGGGCTTTCAACTACAAGGTAGATGAGCTACATACATCGACAAGTCGATTGCGTAAGCCAAAGTTAATAATATACCAATTAGCACGTAACGAATTTTTATTAGTTATAATTGAGGTCTTCCCCAATTCAATAATTATCAAATAAATAGAACATGTGTGTATCAACTAAACAATTTTATTACAAACAATACTCCATGGCAAAACATGCATGTTCCATCATGGATTCCGCATAACAATTATCACCCAAGATACGCATATTACATGACACATAACAATTATTCATTAATTAACCACATAAAATTAGCATGCAATCCTAGGGTTTCTACAAGTTTTACAAAATTAAAACCTAATTAAATAAAATAAGGGTAATCGACCCTATCAATAAAAATTAAGGTTTCGAATTCAAAACCCTAGAAACCATAAAAAAACATGCATATAATCATAAAGATCCAATTTTTATGTGTTTCGGTAATTAATTACATCATATTAACGGCTCGTGATGCCACTGTTGGGTTTTACTAATCATAACAATTATAGTAAACATGTAAACGTCATCAAAGCATGCAGCGGAAGTAAATAGAAATAATATATGTAAGTAATTAACCGAATAAGAAAACGCGTACCTTTTAGCAATTCAAGAATCAAACGTTAATTAGAACAAGAACCAAAACCCAAAACCCTAACTTTAGGGTTTATTATATTCGACCCAACCAAAAGTCGACCACCAAGAATACAAGCTCAAGTGTGCTTGTCCTTCGTTCTTGTACACGCGTACTATTAGCGATTTGATGTGAAAAGCTAGTTTCTTGAATCACAAATAAAACCAAACACTTAATCTTGAGTTAAACAAATCGAAACCCTTATGGTGAAGGTGTACGATCGGCCACACAAGAAAGAGGAGAGAGGAGAGAAATTAGGTTATCAAAGTGATCCAAGGTTAGAGAATAATGAATACAAAGGATTGTATTTATAGTTTCTAAAACTTGGTGACCAAGAAATCCCACCTCCTGGGTTTGATAGCCCACGACCGCCACACCTCCCAAGGGGTTTCTAGATCCTTCTTGTCCACTAATTTCATTCTTAGTCCTTGTAGTTTATATTTAACGACCGTTAGCCAAACCTCGTTAAATATTTAACTATCGTTATGTTTTATTTCGTGACTAATAATTAATAATAACATTTTATATATTAATTATTAACATCAACTCTCATACGTAATGTGTGCAATCCCGCAGTCTCGAGTTCGAATCCGGTCATACATATATTAATAATTATCCATAAACCTTTCACATATTACTATTCAAGGAAGAAAATAAGGCATTTTGAGATTGAATAAGCTTAGCCAGCATTCATCACAATAACTTAACTGGTAACTTTGTATTTGTTTAACTTGGTGATTCCTTGAGGTTATACCCGGATGGAAAGACAACAACCTTGAGCTCTTAAACCACTTGGATATCATGTGAAACTGTAAAAGTGATCTTTGTTGTTTATCTGATTGTGCCATCTCATATACAAGTAGCGTCTAGTTGTTCAACCTACAAGACAGTATATCTCAACTATACGTGTCTTCTTTCTGCCAAAGAAGAAGATGATGAGAACTTTCAACAAGCACAGGGTGTATTGTTCATATATGGAGCAATTTTTCGAAGTGTGTGCTTCCATGTTAAGTGATGAGGGATCCATCCGCCTGGTATGTAGCAAGAGTGTTTCTAAAATGTGGAAGGTGAAGGAAACAACAACAGCCAGTAACTTCCATCTTAAGAATCAATGACCAATGGCCATTGAATGATGTTTATTGTTCTGGGCAAAGTTACGGATTATAAAGACATCAAGACTTCAGTTGAGACTTCCAATGGTGAGTCGTAGGGGCATAAATGCGTCGCACCTTGAGCTTGAAATGTTCAATGAGTCGAGCTCGAGCTTATATAACCTTGACTCGTGTTATTGTCAAGCTTTTAAATATTATATATCTATTTTGTTTTATTAAGTAGATATATTTTAAGGGGTTGTATGTATATACATTAAATGCAAATGCTTATTTACGAATGTATAAACTTTTTTTAGACGAACTCGAGCCTATTTCTAGTGTTATCTTATATTTCAATTTTAGTTGGTTTAAATAAACAAAACATCACAAAGGTTCACCGATCTATCAATCATGATATTGTCGAGTCGAGTCAAGCCATGCTAAAATTCGATACTTACACTCGTGTGTGTGTGAGCTTATTTTTAATTGAAATAAGACATGTCTTATACTACGTAATAAGTTATTGATAACTATTATCACAGTCTTTAGTAATTAATTATTTGGTATGTGTGCCATAGGTTATTTGGAGTATGTAGAGAATAGATTATAGATGATATCGAGTGCTAGTACAGTGGACGTTCATGGACTAGGCATTACCAAGTGCATTACACTTTTGCAAGGTGCATTTTGAAAAGTAAAGGAAATTTTATGTAAGTTTTATGAAATTAAATGTATTGCCAATGAATAGTTGAATTCAATCTTGCATATGCCGCTTTTGCAAAGCATTTGGCATTGGTTAATCTTACTCAGATAGCATGTCATTTATTTTCAAATAACTTCTCATGGATTCGATAAGCAAAAAATATGAATAATAATAATGACTTATAGTCACACCTTGACATAAAATGGAGAATTTAAGAAAATGCATTTCTTTTATAAGTAAATAAATGTGTGATTGTGATTTTTTCTCACCCTCCTCATTTTAATTTTAATTTTATTTAATCCTAACTTCATCGACAAAACAAAACATTAACATATCTTAAATAAACAAAGGTTTTTTTTTGTACTAAAACATTTACATTAACTTAAAATATCTTTATATTTTTTAGAATACTAGTGAGTTTAATAACAAAAAAAATGTTAAAAATAATAAATGGAGAATATTAGGTTTGGTTCCAAGAAGGGACTTAATCCTCATTTTTCCCGCCACGCCGCCTTTCTCTCTCCACGACCTTCGCGCGATTGGGTCTTTCAAGAAAGACGACCTTTAATCAAATTAATTAAAAGGGCGAGTGTTGTTTTATGTGTGTTTGCTTCGATCTTACATACGATCGAGTTAAACAAAAAGCACTCGATCGACATGTTCCACGAAAGGATGATCGATTCATGAATTGATCGAGCCATGGGTCGATCGACTTATTGGAACCAACCTTTATTTTGAACGTTAGAATCGCTCGACTGGAGCACAAATTAACACATGACAAAATCCAAAAAATTTATAAAAAAGACATCCAATATGACGTCGAATATGTTTTGCAACACGCAAGAGTGATCTCCTTGTTATCAACAAAACAATCTATGATATCTTATTACTCTTTTCTCTTCTTTTTAATCATAAATTCATAATAAATGTTTTCACCAAATTTTGAAAATCTCATTAACTTCGTTTCAATCAATAAAACTATATCTACTCGCCAACGTTTTTTTTTTTTTTTTTTTTTTTTTTTTTCAAGTTAAATTTATAAAGTGGACACTTAGTAACATAAAAGAGTAATGTTAGATCCACATAATTTTTTTACAAAAATAAACCCATATAATGATATGTCATGATAATATAAGGTATTGTGTATGTTTGGCGCAATGTGATGGGGCTGGACTTGGACCTAGGGCTAGAGCTGGGGTTGTGGCTTATATTATAAGCTGAAAGTTGAAGCTTATATTTTTATAAAGCTGTTTGACGAATTAGTTGGAGCTAAAGCTTATTAATGTAAAATCAAATAAAAAATACATCAAATTAAATTCACATATATTTTCAGCTTTTACATAATAATTCATTACATTTTAAGGGTAAATAATCAATTTTACTATCCATAAGCCCCTATAAGCCTCATTTTATGGGTTTGGGCTTATGAAGGCTTGTGGCTTATTTTATACTCCCTCCGTCCCAATTTAAGTGTACACAATAGAATCTTTATATGTCCCAAATTAAGTGTCTAAAGAATATTTCAACCAATGAGATGAGACTTTAGTGGGTGAAAATGATATTTGATTGGTGGATAGTGTAGTTAGTGGAATTTTCTAAAACTTTGTGCATATGAATAGTGGACACTTAATATGGGACGGAGGGAGTAAGTCATTAGCCTCCATAAGCCTGTGCGACAAACGAGACTTATTTTATAAGACGACTTATTTTAAAAATACCGATAAGCCCCTATAGCCTTTGCCAAACATACCCATTCTATCTTCTTTTTGATTTTTTTTTTTAATTTGCATCCACAAATTAACATACATATCATTATGTGTAAATTTTCTTTTATAAAACTTAGTGTGAATGTATCATTTCTTATTACAAGATAACAAGGGATAATTAGATATATACCCAATTTAAACATCAAAATTTAATATATACTCAAAATACATGTTTTGAATGTATGATTTACAGTGTATTTAAAACATGTTTTAAGTAAATACGTCATTATGTCGTTTAATTGAGTATATATAATAACAATTTGGACACTTGATATGAGGCACAAAAAGTATCTTTTATATAACAAAAAAGGAGACTTTAAAACAAAAATAACATTTTGACAAAAAGCGAACTAGTATACATGGTTTTAGAAGGCGTGTCATGGCGACGTCAAGGCGTCGTTAAGACGTGAGGTGTGACCTCCACGTTACGAAATAGAACAAGGCGTAGACTCTAGGCCTATCGTGTGATGAGGCGGGAAAATGTGCTCTAAGGCGCGAGGCGTGGCCAGTTTTGTTTATTCAACTCCGAAATTTTTTTTTAAAAGAAATAAAGAATATTACATGTAAGGATAGTTTTTTTAACCTTATTCATTATGTACAACACTTTTTGTAAACTCGGTATATCTGAAATATATAAATATATAAATATTTGCATATCTTTTGTCTTCTTATGTCATGCTTTAAAAACATAAAAGAGTTAGATTCACCTTGGCCGCTAAAACATGAGGATTAATCATGCCGCCACGTCATACCTTCTCGCTATATATAACCTTGAGTATATATAATTATAGGATATATATATATGAATGAAAAATAGAAGCCTTACAACTTTAAATACTCTCAACAACCCGCGAAGATAAAATTTATTCGTATATTCAAAACCCTACTTACCATCAGGTTACTACCAACCTTCTATTTATTACACACAATACAACATTGTCAAATATCACCAAAATCTACACAAAAACAGCACCACAACCACCGGCTAAGATCGACTGCCACCATGAATATTACCAGGTTAGCTTCTTTTGATGTCTTTAGGTTTCTTAACATGAGTTTTCTAAGATCTTTGGTTTTTATTGTCTCTAAAAGTTTTGTTTTAACTTTTGTTTTAGTTCTTTACACGTACCAGAGAAGATCTTTGTTATAGCTTGTTCTTTAGCTTTAAAAGGTAACTTCGATCTATCTATTTTCGAGTTTGATATTTTACTTTATGAAAAGTGCTTAAAATAACTGGTTTAGTTAACTCTTATATTAATATGTTTAATGAGACAGAAAAACAAGTTTATGAAAAGTCAAGATTTGTTGTTATTAATTCTAAGGACTTATGGTGAGACATGAGTGTGTTATATTTTTGTTTATTTTTACTGAAACATGTTTAGTTAAAAAGTCAGTGAGAAAAATCAAGTATTTTTTCTTTTAAGGACTTTATGGTCAGATATGAGTTACTATGTGAGTGAGTTTTTTTTTTAATTAATATTTGAACGATTTTTGTTGTTGTGAATAACAACTAAATGTTATGAGTCAAGATTATGTTTATATATTTGTGATATTGTATAATTTTTACTGCATCTTTACTTCATTTGTTTAGGGAGTGTTTAGTTATAAGGACTGTGTATGATGATTCTTCTTTCTTGTTTATTGGTCAATATTTGTGTCTTAACTTTTTTTGTTTAGGGCGTCACTTGGCTAACTCTATTTGTGCTTTTAGATGATAATGATATTGTCAGTTAGTAACATTTGTATTTGAATCACATTAGGTCATCCAAGTGCTGCAGCTGCGGTACGTGCTCCTCCAATCACTTTTCTCTCAAAGGAAAGTCTAAAGGTGGAACTTGGTTCAAACGGACTTCACATGTTTCATGTGGCTGGCATCTTGGATGTGAAAGTTGATAACCCAAAAAAAAACGGGTTTTTCAAGATCAAGGTTTGTATATATCTCATAGCTTTGTTTATGCATATGCATTCATGGTAGTGTATTATTTATCTAGTATAGGACTGGTTTATTGAAGTACTTTACTATTGATTTCTTAGTTACGACTGCAAACATGAAAATGTTATGAGGCTGTTTCAGATGATTGTTGTAGGTCAATGAATGTTGTTTTCAGTAACTATGAATTTCTTGTAGAAGTCTGTAACATACAGTAGCAACTACGTGCCTGAATGTGTTTTTTTTTTTTTTTCATTCAAAAGGAATTTTTTATAGCATTGAACATGGTTAGTCAATAAGAAGTGTACAAGTGTAGTAACTAATCACTCAATAGAAAGCGCTTTAACAAGATACATATTTAAGGACTTAAGACTCTATCATTGACAATGGTTGTTCAAACACCTTTAGGGGGTTTGAAAGCTGTTAATAGCCTTTTAATAAACATGGCTGTTCAAACACCTTGCTAATATGTGAAACAGTATCCGTCATTACTGGCTAGGTTGCACTGCCGCATGAGTAGAAGTATAAAAAACTAGAGCAACAAACACCGATCACTTAAATAAACACTAGTGGCTCTCTATTAGTATTTTAATTTTGCTTATGTGTTCTGCTATAATTGACGATAAGCTTGTATGGATAGGCGAAAATAGATAGTATATGTTACTGTTATTGACCCTTTGTGTTTTATTCTCATTGACATACCCTGACCCATATTTTTACAAAAAAACCCTAAGACCCGCACCAGTGTGAATGCAGCTTTCAGCCTAACGCCAGCTATTGTAACATCACTTGTTTTGTACATATGAGGGAGACAAACATAGTCCAGTCAGAGTGCATATAATTTTATCTTGTGAAGCTCCTAAAAAGTTATATATTGAAAGATCTTTGGTAAGACGGTCATAGTAAGTCTACGCCAGAACATATTAGCAAACAACTCTACATGACATTAGTCTACGCCATAACATATAAGCAACCAACTCTACATGACATTTTCTCTTGATTAAAAGCGCACATGAACCTCACTGTAGCCTGACAACCTTCCTAGTCTTTGTAAAACACAATCTGAAAACAAAGTTTGCCAATCATATGCATGTTGTCTAAAACCTTCATATTTTTTGTCCACTAGTCCTTCTTGGTAATATTTTGTAGTGATTTTGTGCAGACCGAGAACCAGGGTACTCCTGGAATAAAATTTAAGGTTGATACCTCTATTGACGAGGAATCTTTTTAAGAAGAATATTCTAGGAATCAAAGTCGTGACCACCATTTCCTCCGGCCAAGCTCGTCCCTCTGCTTGGACTTTGAATTCAAAAGACGAGTCCAATGTTCCAATCAAGAGTAAGTATCATCTTATGTGCCCATTCTGGTATAAATTTTATGTTGATTTTAACCCAAAGTTTCTTATGTTTTTCTAGTCAATCATGAGACCTTCGGTATTGGAGAACAAACGAAAGTCATGATAAAGTATAATGCTTTCAGCCTGTACAACTTAGAAAATGTCCACATTTCGATCCCAATTAAGTCTGGAGAGGCACCAATCGATAAGACAGTCATTGAAGTAGGGATGTAAAGTTATGCCTATTGATGAGTCAATAACTTGTTTTAAATCGAATTTATCAATCAATATAATATTATTTTTCACCGCGAGATGACTCAAGAGAGACCAAAGAGCACTCTAGGGTACATTGGTCTATCTAGCCATTGATGACTCAAATCGAAAGTAAGTCAATGTTTGATCTTTTAAATTCTCTTTATTCAATTATTTATTTATTGTATACTAATGTTTAATTTATTTAAAATTGATATTGCAGTGGCTCAATCGAGTTTCTTCTGCCTGGAGCTGTTATAGTGTCAGATTGTTTTCCGCATCTTAGTGAAGTTCACAGCAAGAGCTACTTTATAGGTCTGTGGGTGGCCCTTCTAAAACTTTTAGATAAGAGTAAGTTGCAAAAATCGTCCATGTGGGTCGACGAAATTGAAGGCGTTGTCCAATTTTGCAGTCCCTGTGAGAAACGTTGTTGTGCAATCATCGTTCCTTAAAACGACAATTGCACAACAAAGTTTCCCACAGGGACCGGCCCTATGATTTCGCCAAACCACATGGACAGTTTTTGCAAATTACTTCCAAAGTAATTTGATGGTAACAGGATGTTGAGAGTTTAAGTTATGGTTTATATATGGGGTTTTTACTGGTTTATTATCCCCATGTAGTATGTAAATAATAGTAGACATTGCCAAGCAAATCTTTGTGCTTTTGGTTGCTTACCTGCCATGCTTGTGAGCATGAAGCGTTTTTTAACGGTCAAAACTGAACTTTTGGTAGCATAGCTATCTCAAAATACTTCGATCTTATGTTATTTTTTATATGTTTATCTTTTTACCATTAATCTGCAGTTTTGATTTTAATATTTTGAAGTACCTAAACTTATCTATGTCTCTCTGCTCAAATTTTGACCAAAGTGATTTTACCTTATGATTGATGTTTTGATGAACAACGAGCCTATTGTGTAATGTATATGCTAAAAAATGATGATATAAAAGTGTACACCTAACTTTCATTTTGTTTTACCTTGTGGATTATGTAACTTGTAGTTGCTGATGTTGAAGTTCTCTTAAATTAAACAAGATGATGTTGTGAGAAGTCAACCACATTTTTTATGTGTTTTTAATAGACCACAACTTTTTTTAAAGAATTTCCCAGTAAATGTATTATTTCAAAAAGCGTTTAAGTACAATGGATATGGGTCAAATCCTACATCTTATCAAGTTACATAGACGGTAAGACTAACATTACAAGCAAAACTACTTCTATGAATAAAGTAACGACTATAACAAAATTACATTTGACTCAAACGACTCAAAACATAACCTCGCCTTCTTCCACCCGTGAATCTTGATATCACAAGCGTCACAAAAGCCAATTGATCTTTAGTAAGATCATGGGCATTACACTCAACATCATCATCATATGAATTATAAGGATCATCATCCTTAGTTTCCTTCCGGTATTCGTACATGCTCTTGGTCCCGTATCCACTCCTGCTTAACCTAGAAGCCATAAAAGTCCTAGTTTTGTCATAAACATGTTCCACTTCACCCTCGTTATCTTCGATAACATTAAAACATGTTCCAATGTCATTGGATTTCCATCATCATCCACTAGTACGAGCTTCCACTCAAGCTAGCTTTTCAATATCTTAGTGGTTTTCTACTAAGGAAGTTGGACTTTGATTAACATTCTGGTTGTCAGTCTGATCACTCCCTGTATTATCGATATTCATTTGTACCACATTCACATATTTTCCTTGGTCCACTACTGCGGTCACATTAGTTATACCATGCTACTGAATAGTGGGCTTATTCACATCATTATTTCCCACGTCCAATACAATAGCTATATTAGATGTTATATTCGACTCGATAATGGACTCATTTACCACTTGTGTAACATATTGGTTTTCATAAACACATAAACAATCAATCACAAGGGGCGTATAATATGAGGTTCTAGAGAGAGAAAGTAAAGAGTGTTGGGAACTTTAGTGAGACAAAGAAAAATGATATTGAAAAGCTCCAACCCTTTAAGGCAAAGGGTATTTATAGTTACAAGCTTAAACGCCCTCCTTCGGGTTGTGGATCAGGCATACAGTGGGTAAAGACCAGTCCGTCCTCCACGGTGTTACTTAACAAACTACTTACTAATACTAAATGACTACGACTACGAGCTTTCTAACGAGTACATATACTTGAGGTGACCGACTCTTTAACTACCGGATTTACTAAATCCTAACAATCTCCCCCTAAGGGAGGTCACCTCGGTTACATTGATTATAAATAGATATTACATTTTGGTGTTATTGGATTTTTGATTAAGTTCTTTTCTCTGTAGCCCGTAGTCTTTAATTCTTCATGTTCCGCATGTTTTGTTGTTTCAAGTGGATGTCTTTAACTGATCCACGTGATGGTGAGTTTTGAGCTAGTTTTGAGATCATCAGCCACATCAAATCTCTGACTCATCCTTTTGTTGTATCGCCATGATGAAGGTTATGACTTTCGGACCGACATGCTCACATTTTGGATCATGATATCTTCTCATCAGAGTAGCGGAAGCTTTTAGTTGATTCGTGATATTTGTATCAGAGTAGCAGAAGCATGGATTGAAAAATATCAGAGCCAGTTGATGAAGATATGCACTTATCATGATTTCTTTAGATGTGAAAGCGATGTGTGAGCATGCGGCTACGGATTGACTCTCAATTCGATCACCGCAACCGTCGGGTGTTCCCGCATACAACGCTAGCAATAAAGCGCACGAAAGTGTCTTTGATCACTTCGTTGAATTGAGGTGCACGCCCACGGTTCCTCGCTGATCGATACAAGTCCGCCTGTGATTAGGTATAAATCCAAGAATCTCCTTGATAGGGTTTCGCAACTGCTCTAGCCGTTCTCAAACCGGAACGTCTCAAAGAAGACAACACTGAATGAGTGAACCAGCAAATTGAGATTTACTGATTGATTCAAAATGATTTGAAAACAATCGCGTACTGCTTGAAGAAAGAGTTTTGCAATACGACGAAGGTTTTATGGAAAATCAATTTTCAATCATAAATACCCTTTAAATTTTGAAAGAATAATACACAGTCGATGTGCTAGAGAAAAGAATTTGTTAAGCACAACGACCGGTTTTTCAAAGGTATCCGTCAATCCATTTTCCTGGACCAGGATTGATTCAATAATGAATCGCCCCATTGATTATGTCCAGATGTCACAAGCTAGTCTAGGCAATACCACGAGGATAATGCGTACGACTCTCAAAGTATATTCTCACATTCCACATTGTGTGAAACTGTCAGTCTTCATTAATTGTGTCCTAATGAGATTTATTGATGATCTCGTGGCTCTAGACTCAATTGTGCACATTTGGTTTCCTATGTCGGAGACTAGGGAGAGGGTCTCTTCTTCAATATCAATAATCTCTAAGAGAAAGTCGATAGATTATGTGGGTTTCCGTGAGAATGAAACAAGCCCTTTTAAGAGGAACTTAAGTAGCTTGGGAAGATTAGTGCAAGGCCACCGGGCCCATGACGCCTTGTCTTCAATACCGGCTTACCTTAGTAACCACCAAGAGTATATGTATTGAACCCGGTTTACGCCTCTAAGGTTGAATAAATGGAGGGCTATTTCTTTTCACCCTTTCACATTCAATTCTTTTTCATTCTTCAACCCTTCAAGCTTACCGAGACTTCATAACTAGAACCTTGTTGTGTTTATTCCAAGACTAGCTCTATCTCATCCGCACTCTTCCCATATTCTCATTTTTTTCCTTTTTTAATATACCTAAGGACTCTACACTATCTAGTGGATTGTCCTCGGTAGATCCTCCGCTCAAGGGATCGTGGAACGAATACCTAACCTAACCATCCTTATAACACCATGCATAAAGTAAAATTGGTCGGCCTTTTGGTATTGTTCTTCAGCCTCGAAACCAATTGAAAACCATTTGAAAATCTATCAAGGTACTTTGTGATATAAAATAAAAGTATTTTGTACCTTAATTGTTTTTGATATTTTAGAAATGCTCCCCCTCAACATGTGCTTCAAGTATTAGAAATGATTTTGGCACATGGAGGCAAGAGGACTTGTGAAATCTTAGATTGAGAACTAAAGATCCAATCTTTTGATTAACATTTTCTAAAATGATCATCATCACTTCCCGATCAAATCTAGTATTTTACATACTTTGGATAAAACAATTATGAGATGGATGAGGTTTTCTTATGATTGCTCCCCCTCAATATGTGCATCGAGATTCGAAAGAGTTTTGCACATATTAGAGGGAACCTGCACTTTGAGACAAATCAATCACGTCTCAATTCCTGAAATCGTTTGGTTTAAGATAAATGCTCCCCCTTAACATGTGCATGGAAAATTTGAAATCGTTTGGCACATGTAAGGAGGAGAGCTTGTCATTATATTTCTAAACCACTTATCAAATTATCATTTTATATCCAATTTAAATCACAAATTTTCCCCCGATCACAATTTTCAAATCCTTTGAGATTTGTGATCTCTATTGATTTAAATTAATTTTTGAAAACTTTTGAGGAGAATTGTGACTTGCTTTTGAAAAACATTTTAACTGATAAGGATCAGATTCTGAAACTTTAAACTCCATTGTTCAAACATACATACATATCTTTTGAAAACATAACATTAGCCAAGGTCTGGATCCAATTGTACAAAACAAATTTCATTTTGATTATTCAAAAGTAGACCTTGCTTGTTTACGTACCAATTGTTTGAAAATAACCTTTTTGATTTGATTGAAATCATTCTCCCCTCAATCAATGACATAAGTTGTTGATTGAGAGTTAGAGATTTTGACAAGTGATAAGTCCAGATGATTTTCCAAAAATAGAGTCCAAGTTATTTTCAAAGCAATTTAGTTTTCATAAGATGACAAATATTTCTCAGAAGAATTTTATGAAGGAAAAATATTTGTGAAGAAATCTTTGTCTTTTTGGCGACAAACGTTTCTTATAACATTTAGCTTTCTTAGAATCAGAGCATGATGTTTCAAAATAAGATAAAACATGGCTCTGTTCTTTCTTTTGAAATACGGGTTACTGTCTGAAATGACAATAAACCATCGTTTTTCTCCATCCCAATTTTTTTTAATTTTTTTTAAAGATTTTTTATTTTTATTTTTTTTAAATTTATTACTTCAGTTCGAACTTCATCTAAAGACCCGTGTCATTATTGAATGACATTTCTAAGTCCGTAGATGTTATCGAACCCTGAAAAATATGATGAAATAAACAATATTTTTTGGAATATTTCAATATTTTCTAATTTTTATGGATTTTTGAAAATTTTATATTTTTCTATTTTCTTTTTGATGGTTTTATAATTTTGTATTTTGCTTTTTGAAAAGATATATACAAGGAATAGATAGAGACAAACACCTTTACTCCTCGTCTTCCTCCTGAAGACGTTTGAGTGTTTCTGGTTGAAGGCTTTTCAAGCCAAGTCATGGTAGGATGAACTCAAACCGTTCTCTAGAAAGAGCTTTGGTGAAGATGTCTCGCTAATTGATATTCAATCCTCACAAGTATAGTTCAACCACACCTTTTCAACTTGTTCCCGATGAAATGATGTCGAATGTCGATATGCTTTGCTCTTGAATGTTGAACATTGTTGCAAAGAAAGAGCAATGGCACTTTTGTTATCACAATCTGAGGAATTTTGTTGAATACAAAGCCATAGTCGATAATTGAGATCTCATCCATAAGATTTGAGCACAACAAGATGACATGGCTATGTATTCACCTCTGTGAGAGGATATGGAAGTACTCATTTGTTTCTTTGAAGACTAGCTCACAAGCTTATCACCCAAAATTGAGCACCTCCCGACGTGCTTGACGTATATCTTGACATCCTGCATGTTCAAGATCCGCATAGGTCGTTAGAGACATAGCGGTGTCTTTCGGTACCAAAGTCCCATGTTAATGGTTCCTTGGAGATACCGAAGACCCGTTTAACCGCTTCAAGGTGCCTTTTAGTAGGCTTAGCCTGGTATCTAGCACACATGCATACAGCGAACAGAATGTCTGGTCTACTGGCTATGAGGTACATCAGGGATCCAATCATACTTCGATATTTTGTTTGATCAACCATGATCCCTGAGTGGTCCTCATCCAGTTTTGTACGCTCCACCATGGGAGTGTCAACAGGGTCACAAGAATCAAATCCAAAAATTTTTAAAATTTCATTTGCATATTTAGATTGATTAATAAAAATGCCTCCGGGACTTTGTGAAATTTGCAATCCCAAGAAAAATGACATTTATCCCATCATAGACATTTGAAATTTGGAGCCCATCTCCTTTGAAAATCGGTCACGTTCATTAGGGTCTGTCGAGGCAAAGATTATATCATCAACATAGATTTGAACATGAATTAAGTGTTTGCCTGACTTTCTGGTGAACAATGTAGGATCAATCGCCTTTGTCAATCCATTTGATAGAAGAAACTTTGATAGCGCATCGCACCATGCCCTAGAGCTTGCTTCAAACCGTAAAGGGCCTTCTTCAAGCGATAGACATGAGTAGGATGCTTTGGATTCACAAAACCTTCAGTCGGCCGACGATACAACCTCTTTCATATCTCCATTAAGAAAAGCGCCTTTACATCCATGTGATAGACCACCATGTTCTTACTAGCAAGATTAGCCAAGAAGATTCTCGATTGCTTCGACACGTGCAACAGAGCAAAGATTCTTCAAAGTCAATACCTCCTCTTGACGGTATCCTTTGCAACTAGTCTAGCCTTGTTCTTTAGCACATCACCATGCTCATCAAGTTTTACTTTGAAGATCCATTTGAGAGCAATGATCATAGTACGTCGAGAGCGGTACTAATTCTCATACATCTAGTCGATCAAACTCATGAATTTCTTCTTGCATTGCATTGAACCAGCTGTCCTCAGACATTGCGGTTTTAACATCTTTCAGCTCGACCTTGGATAATACAGAATTGAAGAAGCACCACAAGGCATCAGTTACAAGTTGTCTACGAGTGGATACTGGACGAGAAGGATTCCCAATGATGTTGTCCAATGGATGGTCATGTGTCCATTTTTTAAGGTGCTCGTGTGGTTGTTGTTGAGGAACAGAAGTAGCAGAGTTTGGATCCCCTGATGAAGATGGTTCAAGTGTTTGTTCAAGGGCAAATATGTTTTCAAACGGTGCATCTTCGGGAGTAGCAAAAGGATTATCTCCATCAAAATTAGCAGTACCATTTCCATGATGTACAACCGAGGATTAAGGATATGAAGATGATGATGAGTGATCGCTGGCGCTTCTTTAGATAGAGACATTGAAACAGATGGATTATCTGAGTTGATAGGATTAGGAGCTGCCACTGTTGATGGTGTAGAGTGATCATTATCAAGAGGTTCATAGTATTCATCAAACATTGGATCAAACAATTTCTTCAAATCTTCTCCAGATGGAGGTACATATGGAACTGCAAGAGAGGGATTTTGTACAAGAGAAGAAATGATGGGACTACTTGATAAATGTTGAGATGCGGGTCCAGAACTAGATTGTCTAGGAGCCATTTGCTCAGACAGCTCATCGAACGTGACGTGAATAGTTTCCATGATATCTCGGGTTCTTTTATTGTAGATTCGTAAACCTTACGATTTGGTGCATAACCAACAAAAACTCCAATGTCCGCCTTAGCTCTCAACTTTCATAAATCTTGACCATCATTCGTTGGATAGCATAAAGCACCGAATACACGAAGGAAAGAAAGATCTGGTTTTCGGTTGTGGACAAGTTTGTAAGGAGTCTTTCCATGAGAGGTGTGAATAATGGAACGGTTTTGGGTGTAGCAAGCAGTGACAATAGCTTCAGCCCAGAGAAACATTGGAACCTTTGAGTAGATCAACATAGTCCTTGCAGCTTCGACAAGAGTCCGATTTCGTCTTTCAACTACACCGCTCGCTGAGGAGTACGTGAACACTTCTTTGATGGTCGATTCAATGCTTTCATAAAACTGACTCAGTTCTTTGTTAACAAACTCAGTTCCATTGTCTGTTCGGACAATTCTAACTGTTTTATTAAGTCGAACCTGCAGCTGTTTAATAAGTTCAATGATAACATCTGGAGTTTCATACTTTGACCTCAAAAACTTAACCCAAGTAAACCGAGAGTAGTCATCAACCACGACTAACACATATTTCTTCTCGTTTATAGTTTGCACTCTCATGGGTCCGTACAAATCCATGTGAAGAGTATGAAGAACTTCCATAACTGAGTTTGCAGGTTTGGGTTTATGGGCGTATTTCTTGCTTTTTCCCAATTGGCATGCTGAACAAAGATGATCCTTTTCATACTTTAATCTGGGCAAGCCTCTTACAAGGTCCTTTCTAGAAAGATCATTTATGGTGCCGAAGTTCAAGTGATTGGGAGACGATGCCATAACCATGACTTTGTTTTTGATGCCTTTGACAGCAAGCAGATTGGAGAGGACTTCATCATGTCTTCGATAGAGATGGTGTATAGATTAGTTCCACGTGTTCCTTTCAAAAGTTCAACACCATCTAGTTCTCTAACGAAGCAAGTATGTTTTCTAAAGGCCACTTCTAGATCAGAATCATAGAATTGACCAACAGAGAACAAATTATGACCAAGACCTTTAACATAATATACCCTGGAAATTACACTATCTCCAACAACATAATCTCCATAACCCATAATTGCCCCAAAGTGGTTGTTCCCGAATCTAACAGTCCCGATGAATTTACTCACGAAGTTCATGAGCCACGAGCAATCTCCAAGAATATGTTTGGAACAACTGAGTCCAAATACCACGTAATGATTTGTACGACCGCAGCTTAAACATGCATAAGTATGGATGACCGGATAATTTGGATCCCCATGAGAATGGGTTCCACTTGGTTAGTAAACTAGATTGGAACACCCACATCAAAGCAGAATCAATGAAATCATTAGAGCTAGATGCAGGACTAGTAGTGACATTAGATCTATTCAAAGTGTGTTCACTTCTTAAAGGTATCACTCTACTAGTGGGCATCCATTTCCTAATGGGCATTGATCTAGATAACTTAGGGCACAGTTCATTTATCTTGAATTTACGACCAGTAGGCATCCATTGATAACCTACATTACTAAATTTTCTTCCTGTTGGTTTCCAATGTTTTCTAACCTTTTTCCACCTTAGTTTTCTGACATCCTTAACCTGTTTACTAATTTTAACTTTTTTGACCGGAGATTTAATAGCATTACTCAAATCATTCACAACACATTCATGATTCATACCAAAAACCAAACATTCATTACCTTCTTCTGTGTTGTCTGGCAAATCTCTTTTCTCTCTTGTGTATGGGCATGACCCTACACTTTCTCATATTAGGGTTTTTGGTTGTCTTTGCTATGCTACTATTCTCAATAACTCTGACAAATTTGATAGCAGATCTGAAAAAAGTGTTTTATTGGTTTCTCAAATGAAAAAAAGGGTTACAAACTTTTAAGTTTAGAAACAAAAAATGTTTTTTACTCAAGAGATGTCAAGTTTTATGAAATAGTTTTCCTTTTCAAAATGAAAAACAATCTTCAAAAACAAGTTTTTGAAACTGGTGTGTCAAAAGATTTAAACCACAAAAACTTTTTTGATACTGACAACCCAAAAAGACCCAATGATGAAGGGAGAATGTCTTCCAATGATGATGGCACTGAGTTGAATCCTCTCAATAAGGATGGTAACTCAGTTGCAACATCCATAGAAGAAAATACACACCCTGAGGGCACTGTTTCACCTGAAACAAACTCCAATGACATCAACCCTGATGTTAACTCTGATTCTGACTCAATTGAGTCCACTCCTGAACAAGAAGGCTTGCCAGCCATCACCACAAGAAGGTCAACCAGACCAACTAGATTGCCTAAAAATCTTAATGACTTTATTGTTGAAGGCAAAGTTAAATATGGTATAGAAAAAGTGGTTAATTATTCTAATCTTGATTATGAGAATTACTGCTTTACTTCCAACTTAAATAAAAGTGTTGAACCTACTTGTTATGAGGAAGCCATTCTTGATCCTAATTGGGTTGATGCTATGAATGCTGAAATAAAGGCCTTAAATACTAACAAGTCCTGGATCATAACCACTTTACCTGCTAATAGAAAACCCATTGGTTATAAATGGATTTGGAAAATCAAATACAAATCTAATGGTGAAGTGGACAGATACAAAGCCATGCTTGTTGCCAAAGGCTTTAACCAAAGAGAAGGTATAGATTATAATGAAACTTTTTCCCCTGTTGTGAAAATATCTACTGTTAGAATTCTTATTGCCTTAGCTATTAAAAATAAATGGCCACTTTTCCAACTTGATGTTAATAATGTCTTTCTTTATGGTGAGCTTGATGAGGACATATACATGACTATTCCAAAAGGCTTTTCTGATGAAAACAACAAAAACATGGTCTGCAAACTTACCAAATCATTATATGGTCATAAGCAAGCTCCCAGAAAATGGAATGAAAAACTTGTTGGTGTTCTCAAAGAACATGGCTTTGTTCAGTCTGTGAGTGATCACTCTTTATTTACAAAAAACAAAGATAACAAGTTTATTTCTTTACTTGTCTATGTTGATACTCCCTTAAGATCTCATTTGGATTCTGCTTTAAATGTGCTAAGATACTTAAAAGGTGCCCCTGGTAAAGGTCTAAGGTATGATCATAGCAGTCTTAATAATGTTCTTGAAGGGTATAGTGATGCAGATTGGGCAAAATGTATTAAAACCAGGAAATCTGTTACTGGATACTGTGTTTTCTTTAACAATTGTTTGATTTCATGGAAAAGCAAAAAACAAAACACTCTCTCAAAATCTTCAACTAAAGCTGAATATAGATCCATGGCTGCTGCAGCCTGTGAAATCATTTGGGTTCAAAAAATCTTAAAGGATCTAAATGTTGATTTGAATCTTCCTGTTAACCTGTTTTGTGATAACAAATCTGCTTTACAGCTTGCTGTCAACCCTGTTTTCCATGAAAGATCCAAACACTTTGAAATTGATGTCCATTTTATCAGAGAAAAAATTGCAAAAGGTGTCTTGAGTGCCATCAAAATTTGCTCCTCAAACCAAACTGCAGACATTCTTACCAAACATCTTCCTGTGTATCAACACAAATTCCTTTGTGAAAAACTGAAACTATTTGACATATTTGGAAAACAGATTAAGGGGGGATGTTCAAAATCACCTAAGTAATCTATATCCAAATATGTTCTTTCCTCTATCTCACTTAATGTTGTTTGTGCAGGATATTGTGAGGGGCTTATTATGTTCATTCTCTATTCTTGGTTATGAAGAAATATCAAAGTTGTGCTCTATATGAAGATTGGTAGAAAGTTGAAGGGGGCTTCATGTATTATTGCTGGCTATAAAAGAGTGGTCCCTGTCTAGGGTTTTAATCATCAATCATACGCAGTCTTCTCTTGACTGCTACATCACTCTCCATCTGTTGTTTATGTATTAGGATCAGTTGATCCATTTCTTTCTTGTTTCTTTGATCATTTGATCTTCTTCAAGTCTTGTAACAGTTTGATTGTTATTGTTCAAACTGTGCCGACTATTGCACTTTGATTCTTGAATAAATTGGAACTTGTTGCTCTGTTTATCTGTTTGATACCATCGCACATGTTTGTTGTTTTTAACAGCTAAAATGAGGAAGTCCAAAGATAAGAGGATGCTAGACCCACAAAAAATGTTCCACAAAAGAAATTTACAAAATGATGTGCCAGTATTTGATTGGTGCATTTGGGTGTGGGGTCTCTCTCTTTTCTCTTATGCACCAATCAAATACTTCCACCTCATTTTGTGGATTTCTTTTGTGAAACATTTTTGTGGGTCTAGCATCCTCCAAAGATAAAGCCAAACCGTCACATGTGAGTCATTAGTTATATATATATATATATATATATATATATATATATATATATATATATATATATATATATATATATATATATATATATATATATATATATATATATATATATATATATATATATATATATATATATTTAGCTAAAAGTGCTTAAAGTAACCGGTTTAGTTAACCCCTTTTATTAATATGTTTAATGAGAAAGAAACATAAGTTTATAAAAAGTCAAGATTTTTGTTTTTATTTGAAGGACTCATAGTTAGGCATGAAAGTCAAGAGTTTTTTAAAGGACTTATTATGAAGTGTGTGGGTGAGTTTTTATTTTTATTGAAATAAGACATGTTTTGAAATATGTTGTGCAGTTTAAAAAAAAATATCAACTAAAAGTGGTTAAAGTCACTAGCTAGTTAAGGGCCCGTGAAAAGATTTTTTATTTTATTTTACGGATTTATTATGGGGCGTGGGTGAGTTTTTATTTTTATTAAATAAGACTAGTTACAGGCCCGTGAAAATCATGGGTGGCATACACGTAACACAACTTAAAAATAATCGATGACTATGATATTCTTCTTTTTTAAAGGCATACGTAGGCTTACGAGCTATGTAAGTTCGAAAAAAAAAACAAGCCCACTTGTCTCAGCTTATGAACTTATTAAGTTGAGCTAATGGCTTATTTAAGGTTGTTAGCTCAACTTGAAAAGTTTATATGTCTGAAAAAGTAGGCTTGAGCTTTTCAAAAGTTACATAAGCTCAAACGCCAAATAATCAAGATAACACAAACACCCCCTTACGGGGCATATAACATTTGAGATTGTTTAAGCTTATACCTTATTTGATAAAAGGAGTAGATTATATATTAAATTCGAATTTGATAGGATTAGACTATAATCTTCTTGATATATAATTTATCCTTCTACCGCCTTTTTAAAGGGTGTATTGCATATTGAAAAAAGCCATTAAACAACTTATGTTATTTCTATGGGGCAATAAATGTTTACGAAAGATAATAAGGCTTTTTGAGATTGTATAAGCTTAGCGAGCCATATATCACCCCCTCTAAACCATTTTATAATTCATCAAAATACCTCCCAATGTGTCTTTAGCTGATAACTTTGTATTTGTTTAAATAGGTGATTCCTTGAGGTTAACCTTGAGTTCCTCAAACCACTTGGACATAACATGAAAGTGAACTTTGATTGCATGGACAAGCAGCGTCTACTTACAAAAAGATTCATGTCTTCTTTCTGGCAAAGAAGAAGATGATGAAAACTCTCAACAAGCACATCGTGTATTATTCGCGGAGCAATTTTGCAAGGTGTGTGCTTTCGTGTTAAGTGATGGAGGATCCATCCGCATGATGTGTAGCAAAAATGTTTTTGAATAGTGGATGGTGAAGAAAATGTTTGATGATAGAAAAAAGAAGCTGAGAAGATCCTCCTTCTAGATCATAAATCACAAATGGCCGTTGAGTGATGGTTATTGTCCTGGGTATAAACTAAGGAATGGGTTTGATGTTGATCCAAATGACGAGATAAGTACGGTCGATGGTATCTTATGCCACTTGGTATCTTGCTAAAGTGGCATAAGATATCATCGAGTGTACTTATCTCGTCATTTGGATCAACGCCAAACCCCTTCCTTGGTTTATAATAAGGACACTAACCATCACTCAACGGCCATTTATGATCTAGACAGAAGTTGTTGTCGGCTTCCTTTTTCTTCCCATCCACTATTCTAACACATTTTTGCTACAAGTGGATTGGATCCCCATCACCAGTGACGGAACCAGAAAATTAGAAGGTGGGGGCGACTTTTTTTTTTTTTTTTACAATAACAAAAATATGCGGCAAAAACGATAATGTCAACTGGTAGATGAGTCGGGTCGAATCAACCATATATTTTGTTAATTTCTAGAACGTTTAGCAGCAAATGTTATAAAAGTCGAAATTTAGTATATTTATTTTTTTATTTCAGATCCTAGCATTCATTCATTATATTAGGAAGTTCAAGATTAAAAAGTATTATGTAATTTGTTTGAATGTACCCATAAATAAGGTAGATATGTTAAGTTGTTAACCAACTAGGCAACTATTTAGATAAAATAACAAATGACGTTCTACACTTTAAAAATATAATACAACTAAAGTAAAAATAAAAGAAAAATAAAACTTTTGTCTTTGAAACAAGAGCTAAAGAAAAGGTAGGATAAAAAGAGTTGCACAAAGTACAACTCACAAGACCGTTATACACAGTTTCTTCATCTTCTTCCTCCTAGCTAGTAAGTTCCTCTTCAACATACCGTCGCAACTTTCAGTCGCCGGCGCCGCAACTTCATCTCTGTCCTCACCAACCCATTTCTTTCTTCTTTTTCTTCAACTAGCTTTGGGTGGAGGGCACTTTCAATTTTCAGTGGAGGGCACCGAGATTCAAGTTCACAAATTAACAATGGTTTTTGAAGAAAACATGGGGGGCAGTTGCCCCCCTATTCTCTACATGCATCCGTCCTTGCCCATCACTTAACATGGCAGCACACACCTTATAAAATTGCTCCATGAATAATACACCATGTTCTTTGAGGTGGGCAATGGTGAAGATACAATGTTTTGGGAGGACGTTTAGAAAGGAAATATTGCATCTAAATTCTTATATCCTAGAGTGTATGAACCGGAATCTTTCAAGAAGATCACAGTAGCGTCTTAATTGGCTCATGATAATGTGGGTGTTTCTTTGTGTCGTAATCCGAGGGGCGGAGCTGAGTTTGATCAGTTTACATAGTTGTTGCCTTGTTGGCCAACATGGGTGGTTTCTACTTCCTGTGATGCAAGATAGATGGGTGTGGTCGTTGGTGGGCTCGAGAGTCTTCTGTTGCTTCGGTTAGGAGACTTATTGATGACCATTCGTTACTGGAGGTATCTTCTAAAACTCGTTGGATAAAGGTTGTTACAATCAAAGTCAATATGCATGCTTGGAAAGTTAGATTTGATTGTTTGCCTACTCGGCTTAATCTGTCAAAGGTGTGGATATTCAATCCATTTTATGTCCAAATTGTGGAAATTTTGTAGAATCTTCAATCTTCTTTTCATGTACACTGGCGAGAGAGATACAAAAAGATTACTATATGGTGGGATTTTAGTGTTTCAGAGGTTGTTTCATACGAGGAATGGGCGGTTTGGTTGTCGAATCTTCAGTTTCCATGCAATCTTAAATAGGTGTTGGAATGTGTCTTCTATATCATCTGGTGCCTTGTTTGAAATTTTCAGAATAAATCGTTATTTTGTTCAAGCACTCCTTCGAAAGCGAAGTTATTTGACGATATTGTGTCCCGATCATTTTATTGGTGTAGATATAGATGCAAGTTAAAATTTAGTTGGGTAGATCGGTTAAAGAATCCCTCTCGTATAGTCAGTTATACAAAGTAAAACAAGTAATCTAATTTATCTTAACTAGTTCTTGGCCTTTAATATTTATGTACGATTTCTACAAATTCAAACGACACAGATAGATGGTTCAAAGGGTGTAATCAGTGGTAAATCTTGGAGTAGCATATTATTTGGGGTGTCATTTTTCATGTAGATCCTAAAAAACCGGAATTTGGCAAACACATAACACAACTTAAATTTAGTACCAGTAGTACATTAAAACAAGATGTAATGCCAAACTATTGCTTTTATTTGAGTTTTTAATCATATTTACAATGATCAGTAACTGTTGTATATGGCTTATATCATATCGTCCAACTGAAACTATCATTAGTGCGTCTCCTATGACCTTTACATATAAGGAAATGCTTTCGGTTACCTATGAAGCAGAGGAACTTCAGAACTTTGATTTGTTCGGAATGTTGAAGATGCAAGTTGAGAAACATATAGACGGGAATTTCCAGATTCAGGTCTGGATCATATAGCTGAACACCCTCATATTATGCTTAATGTTGAACGCCTTCACCGTTAGGCGTGTCAAAAAGGTTGGGTCAACCCGACAGGAACCTGATATGTGGCCTGACCTGATAAACTTGACACTGTTATAGGGTCAGGTTGGGGGTTAAGCTATGTATGCTATTGGGTCAACCCGATAGGACCCGAAAAATAGTGCTCCGTATTTATTTTTTTAAATCTTGTTTTCAAATGTTGAGTAATCAACTACATACTTATTGCCTCATATTACATATTAGTTTGAGCATTTGATAATAACCTTTCATTACCTATGTCCATCATTGCCTCATGGCTCAGCCTTCACGATTCATTACTGGCAAAACTACCTTTTTCTTTGGGGGGTAAAGGGTTACCCCGGTAAAATATATTAATCATAAAGAAACGTTTAAGTGCAAATGGAATGTGGCTAGTGTTGGAAAAATAGTTTTGCAAAATGAGTTTTTGCAAATTTTGGACATTATTTAATATATGTATTTGTTATATATATTCATACTTCTTGGTAGCTTTGCGTTCTCCTCGACGAGAGATTCGCAACGAGCTAAAGTATGTCCAAAATGGAGTTGAAATAAATGAGATATCGTGTCTCAAAGTGAGGCACGTGAAACACAAAATTTGGGAAAATTAACACATCCCACATCGCCTTGAAAAGGAAGTGGGAGTGTGTTTATATAGAAATCTTGATATGAACCTTCAAATTGATTTGTTGGTTTTACTCCAACACCTACGTGCTGCCGCAGGGGTGCGATTTCGATTTCGGGCCAAAATGGGTTCAAAGCTTCTGAACTCATGCGCGACCTGCGGACACGAATGCAGCTCCGAAACTT
This sequence comes from Chrysanthemum lavandulifolium, assembly GCA_022545495.1. Classification (NCBI taxonomy): domain Eukaryota; kingdom Viridiplantae; phylum Streptophyta; class Magnoliopsida; order Asterales; family Asteraceae; genus Chrysanthemum; species Chrysanthemum lavandulifolium. Next base: position 45,644,434 of record CM040240.1, on the reverse strand, counting down.
CGCCTATGTGCGTATCTTTTTGCAGCAGAATTCGTTTCATTTTTAGAACAGACTTTGTGAACAGGTTATATAGAATCTGTTTAAATAAATGAAAGATATTAAATCTGTTTTAGAATGCAAATATCGTGTATATTTAACAGTGATTCAATCTTGGTGAACAAGATAGGTTTTCGCTATAAATATAACCTTCTCTCATTTGGTTTTATACACAGAAAAAACGCAACTCTGCTGCAGATAAATTCCAACATTCTCTTCGATCAGAAACACGCAAGCTTCTGTGATCTTTCAGGCAAGTGAGTCAAGTCCGACTGTACAACAGCTTTGGACGTTGTACCCTAGGAAACAGACGGAGAATCTGTTTTAAGGGAATCGTGTTTAACACGAGCCTCGTTCCACAACTTTTACTGTTTTGTTTATTTATCAATTTAGAGTCTGTCTTCTGCTTCTACTCCTTTCTGTCTGTACTTAATTTTTTGTCTTTTATTTTATGTTATTATTAATTGCAATCTGATTTCGTTATTAATAAAAGTGTACACCGTTTCCCACAGCTAGAGCACCACATTAACCTCAAGCAAACGCCTATAAACTTTGTTTATGACATGCCATAAATACGAACAATGTATTGTTTATATGTGGCTCATAGCTTTTTGAGATTGTATAAGCTTATAAATCATATGATAATAGGAGTGGATTATATGATATACTAATTTGATAGGATTAGACTACGATTCTTCTTGTTGTATAAATTATCAAGCTATCTCTATTTTAAAGGGGTTATTGTGTTTTAAGAAAGCTATTAAACTACTTATTTTATTTCTATGGGGCATATTACTATTCAAGGAATGGAAAGACAACAACCTTGTGCTCTTAAACCACTTGGACATCACGTGAAAGTAATCTTTGTTGTTTATCTGATTGTGCCATTGATCTGTGCTGAACCGTCAAGTTTTATCACACAAGCTGACCACTTGTGAATGGCCAACCGTAACAGACTTAAAACAGCTTAAGCACAAATGCAATGAAGTCCAGGAGAATACAATGAAATCCTTGGTCGTTAAGTCCCAACGAGGTGTGTAAACTGTAATACAACGACTGTGTGTGCTAAAATGATATAGAATATACAAAAGCAGAATCGATTGACTAACACCGAATGTGAATAGTGATAGCTCACACGGCTATGTTGTTAAAAGCGTGCAATCGAAACCTAAAACGTAAAAGATATACAAACGTATGTTTAACATAAATTAAACGTAAACGTATAAAACAAAACGATTATAACTATAGTAGGGTTTGCATGTCTTAACGACTTAAATGCAAATTAAATATAATTAAAATATTTAACTATAATATACAAGTTATATAAAAGTTAAGAAAACTAAAAACGAAATGAAATACATGTATGTAATAATTACATAAATGTAACAAAATAAAACAGGAAAGGATTATAATTAATTATACTAAGAAAGTAAAATATAAAAATTTTGAAGTCATTTTAATTCTATATTTACAATTGTTTAACGATTAAAATCTAAAACTTCGTTTACTAAATTTTATGTAAACGTACAAAATAAAAAGGTGAATTCAATTCAATACAACTCCCACAATGTGAAAATTATATTTTAGAATTCTAAAAGATAAGAAAATTATTAGAAAATTAAAATAAATTTTTACACTATTAAATTAATTAATATAAATTAAAATGAATTAAATGTATTTAATAATGAATTAAATAATAAGAAAATCTAAAATTAACTTAAATAAATGAAATAAAGAATCAAAAATCTAAAATATATTAAAATAATTTAAGAAACTGAAAATGTATTTTTTTACACAATTATTCTATTTATTAATAATTATTTACTATTATCAATTACTAAAACTATTATTGATTTATTAAAAATATTAAATGATTAAAGAAAATCAAAACTTTTACAAAATTCTAAAATAAATAAAAGAAGCTAGGAAAAATATAAAAACTATATGTTATTAATGAAAATAAGCTAATAAGCAAATAAGCTTTTAAGGAAAAGCTATCACTTAGCTTAAAAAGGAGCTTTTTAGGTTTTCTGTTTTCTGGATCAAATATATATTAATATTAGACATGTATTAAGAATATTGGACTATACATACCAAGGTATAAGCAGTTTCAAGGCTTGTAGCTTATTCAGTGAGCTTTTAAGCTAACTGTTTGGCTACAAGCTTGAAACAAGCTTATAAAAGCTGTACAAAGGAAAAACAAAGGACCAGGAACATGCACACAAGCCAAATGGCCAAGTATAAACATGTGTGTGCACTGGAATAGCTCAAATGAGCAAAGTGTGAACTTGTGGTTTAGACAGTCAAGCCAAAGGCTTGACTTGGATGGAATGGAGGCTTCAAGGAGCCTGTAACAAGCTCCACACAGGAAATAAAAGGGAAAAAATATATGCATATAAGCTAGATGGACAAGTATGCACGGGCATGTGTCGACTATCACTCATAAGCTTGCAATAAGCTCATAAGCTCTAACAGATAACAGATCCAAACACCCTCACTCTAATTAGAGTGGCCATTTAAGTGAGTGTATAAGCTTGATAGGAATTGGAGTAGCAAGTTGGGTGGTGAGGTTCCAAAACACCAAAACTCAACCTGTGGGGTCATGATGAGATTTTGAGAAGCTTATGAAAATCCTCCCAAATGACCGAGTTCTTAGTATACTCGGACATGGGACAAACAAAAACTCATTGCGTTCTTATTAACAAGTGCAATATGGAAAATAAGCACAGGATCAAAGAGTTGAGTGGATGAGCTTTCCAAAAAACTAAACCACACAAGCTCTAAATCAATAATAAGCTTTTAGAGTGAGAGGTAATGGTGCAAGTTCAAAGATATGAACTGTTGGTGGGCAAACCACAAGCTCTAATTGACTTATCAAAGAAGCTCATGAGAGCTCAACCAATCAACGAGACATTGAGTATGAATGATTAGCTTCTCAAGAAGCGAAATTCACAAGCTCAAGCTTAGTGGGAACTTTCCATATGCATGGGAAAACTACTCCACTTCCACTGTTTGCTTCAGTGGAAGGAGTAAGATGGGACAACATAAGGGGTATGATTAAGCTAAGTAGATAAGCTAAAAACTGAAAAATAATCATACACCTAAAGACTAGGACATACAGGCAACATAAAGAAGCTATGTGCACAAGCTAGGCCCAAGTAATGAAGCTTATGCAAGCTTATCAACTTGACACCTAAACCTGTGCACAGGGCAAAACTGGGCATACATAAGCTAAAAAATAAGCACTTAAACATAACATAAAGACATTAACAAAAATACAATAAGCTAGATTAGCAACACATCTAAAACATACTAAAAGCACAGAACATAAAATTAAATAACAAAAGCACAATAAAATTACTAAGTTTATTCCAAAACGACTTAATTGAAAATTTGACTTTTTAACTAAAAACTAAAAGTTGACTCAAGTGAATTTAGAAACTCATCTACTGACTTAATATGTTATAATATGCTATAATGACACTAAATTAAGCAAACTTAATAACTTTAAAGCTAATATTATGGAGATAGACTTGAAAAACTTTGACAGACAAAGAATTAGAAAAGATTAAAGGCAATTTGACTATTAACTATATAAAAACTGGATTTGATTACTTAGCTGAGTTATATGATCAATATGCATCATACATCAAATAAGAATAACAACACACACGATAAACACGTAAAAACAAGAAATCCATTAATGAGACCTATATTATCCACGGTGAACACCGATGTGAGTTTGAAGATGAATCGACCATATACACATTACCATTGAGCTTAAAGGCTTGTCACTTCCTCAAATGGCCTATTGGGTCATGTATACGAAATAAACAACACAAACAACCTCAAGATCCTAAATCATACCAAATCCAAACATACTTTAAACTTCACTTGTCACATGAATCTTAAAGTATTCAATGAATCAAGTACAAACCTGATTCCTAACATATTATTATTACATAAGTAAATCAATTAAGCATAAAAACTTCAAGAACTCAATCAGAAACACAGATTTGTCAAATATGCATTTTGACTGAGTGATTTTAATTCTAGGCACAAGTGAAACTTAATAAACAAACTACTAGTATTAAGCTATAATAACACTAAACAACAACAAATAAGCATAAAGATACAGAAATCACAACATATAATAAATAGGAATAGTAAATTGCAAAAATTAGAGAATAATGCTTACAAATGAGAATAGGACTGAGACATAGAACAAATGGACAAGGTTACACCTATTAGCTTACCAATAAGCTCCTAATACCCATAGCACTCCAAATTCAACCCTGCTTCATCATCTTCTTCATTATCCCAAAATCTTTGCTTATTTTTCCATTTTCTCTATTTTTTTTAGTGATTTTCTATTTTAACGATTCAAACTGAATTATTGTAACTAAAAGCTATTTAAGCTTTGTCAGGAGCCTAAATTATCTATTAGAGTCCATTAATCCACTATGATCCAACAAGAAATTTAAAGACAGGAAATTTAAATTGACAATAAATTAAGAGATATGAAATTTAAAGATAGGGAACAATTAAACTGAATTTAAAGGTTCATTACACTAATTTAAGATAAAATATAACATTTGAAAGATTAAAAGACATTTTAATTAAGAAAAGCAGTAAAAGTTACATCTACGTGACTATGGCTTAAGGCCAAAAGTGCTTGTTTCCTTCTCCTTCTTCTCTTTTATAGTGTTCGAGTTCCACTTGAGTTGTCAACAAATCCCACTTCAATTGGTAGCCATTGGATGGCTCAAACTAATCTAGCCATCAAACCGATTTTGGCGCCAATATTCTTCATAGCGGTTTTAATCAATAAATGCGGTGGTTTGAAGCAATTAAGGGTTTTGGTGTTAGTGGAGGTGGAGGAACAAGGTGTGGGGGTTGTTTGAAAACATGGAAAACCATGGTGGTTTTGGGATTGCGATGTTTGTGAGAGAGCTACAGTGTTGGGTTTTGCCTTGTTTGACTTTATTTGACCGTTTATATAATAACGGGTGGGTTGGTTTGGGCCAAAGGTTGGGTTGGGTTTGGGCTTGATATTAAAAAAGGATCCGTTTGGTTTGATAGTATACAAGGACCAAATATGCAAATTATCCAAACCTCAAGGACTGAAAGTGCCACATTTCCAAACTTATCACAAGGACCAAACTTGACAAACATTGATAGTACAAGGACCTTTTTTGCATAAAATTCCATTTTTAGAACATCCAAGGACTACTTTTGCAATTTTCCAAAGTTTAGGGACCTTTCTTGCCAATTGACCAAAGAATCATTCAAGGACCATTTTTGACATTTTAGAATATTTTAGGGACCTTGAATGATAAAATTCCACATTTTGATATTCCAGGACTAGATTTGACAACTTTTAAAACTTGGGGACTAAAGCGCCAATTTTGCAAACTTGAATCATTTTTCATCGATTTTGATATTTTGCATTTAAAACACATAAAACACTGATTTGTGATATTTTGATCATTTTGATGTGTTTCGAGTGTTTTCGGATGATTTTGCAGTTTAGATTGTACAAAATGATGAGTATTTAGACACTCATCAATCCCCACACTAAGATATTGCTAGTCCCTAGCAATGATTTGAAGTTTTAATGGATTTTAAAACTCTTTACCAAAAGCCATCACTCGGAGTAGCCAAATGTTTCGATTCAAGTAAGAACCTTGGTACACTGATAACCATGTGATTTTGAGCAAACCACCACTTTCAACGGTTTTGATTTGTCTTTACCGAGGCCGTTTGCTCGGGACTAGCCAACTCTTAGATAAATTATCAATATTATCTTTGGTGAGTGATTACCAATTATGGATTTTCCATTGCCTTTACCACAAGCCATAATCTTGCGGCTAGCCAACTCTTCACTTTTTAGGATATGGTGAGTTGAATACCATACAATTTTGGGCAAATTGCAAGCCATAAACGGATTTGATATATCTTTACCAAGAGCCGTTTGCTCTGGATTAGCCAATCCTTTTGTTTATTAGACATGGTGGATGATTACCATTTGTTGTGTTTAGTACATAGTACTTCCACTAAAAAATTTTAAAATTTTGCCATTTTGGGGAAAAAGGGACTAAAAGGGTACATTTATGATCAAATTCGCGAATTTCCCCACTTAGAAATGAATATTGTCCTCAATATTCAAAGTCCCGCTGTTATGCGAAACTTAGAACGTAAAAGATAACATTACTACCTAAGTGTAGAAACACAACAATTATTTTCTTTTTAATATTTACAATTTTCATTCATTTTAAGGTCTATATACAACATGTGGGGTATCTCCCCACATTAGGGTGGTAGAAAGGGAAAAGACGAAATATGGGTGAAAACCCATATTGTATGCTAATGTTTTGATAACCAAGTCACTAGCTTGACTTGATCCCGAATTAAATTGTTCATGGGGAAGTGGAGTGGGATTGCCACTCAAAGATTTGGTGAGAAATTGGAGTGGGATTTCCACTCACAGAATTATGAATATTCATCACGTAAGATGAGTCTAAGAATCTTAAAAAGAAACTCAGAAAAGGCGAGAAGAATCTTTATGATTTTTGATTTTATAATGTTTTTGTATTTTTAATTTTATATATATATGTACAAAGAAAGAAAATTCCTTACAACCGCCCTCGAAAGGGAATCTGGTCTGACAGAGCTCGAAGAATATAAACAGACCAACAACCAAATGTTGTAATCGAGGGACTCATCAAACTGGGCAAGTTGTGTGCAAAGGAAAAAATGTTTTTGTATTTTATATTGTTTATAGAATGAAAATATGATATTATATATATTATATACAAGGATAGATATAAAACACAAGTACGTTATCTGTGACACACCTCCCGTGGGCGCCTAAAATTTGATCTATCTTTGAACCGTCAAGTTTTATCACACAAGTGACCACTTGTGAATGGCCAACCGTAATGAGACTTAAAAGCGACAAGCACAAATGCAATGAAGTCCGGAGAATACAATGAATTCCGGTCGTTAAGTCCCAACGAGGTGTGTAAACTGTAATACAACGATCGTGTGCTAAAATGATATAGAATATACAAAAGCAGAATCGATTGACTAACACTAGAATGTGAATAGTGATAGCTCTCATCACGACTATGTTGTTAAAAACGTGCAATCGAAACCTAAAACGTAAAAGATATACAAGCGTATGTTTAACATAAATTAAACGTAAGCGTATAAAACAAAGCGATTATAACTATAGTAGGGATTTGCATGTCTTAGCGACTTAAATGCAAATTAAATATAATTAAAATATTTAACTATAATATACAAGTTATATAAAAGTTAAGAAAACTAAAAATCTGAAATGAAATACATGTATGTAATAATTACATAAATGTAACAAAATAAAACAGGAAAGGGATTATAATTAATTATACTAAGAAAGTAAAATATAAAAATTTTGAAGTCATTTTAATTCTATATTTACAATTGTTTAACGATTAAAATCTAAAAACTTACGTTTACTAAATTTTATGTAAACGTACAAAATAAAAACGTGAATTCAGTCCAATACAACTCCCACAAATGTGAAAATTATATTTTTAGAATTCTAAAAAGATAAGAAAATTATTAGAAATTAAAATAAATTTTTACACTATTAAATTAATTAATATAAATTAAAAATGAATTAAATGTATTTAATAATGAATTAAATAATAAGAAAATCTAAAATTAACTTAAATAAATGAAATAAAGAATCTGAAAAATCTAAAATATATTAAAATAATTTAAGAAACTGAAAATGTATTTTTTTTACACAATTATTCTATTTATTAATAATTATTTACTATTATCAATTACTAAAAACTATTATTGATTTATTAAAAATATTAAATGATTAAAGAAAAATCTGAAACTTTTTACAAAATTCTAAAATAAATAAAAGAAGCTAGGAAAAATATAAAAACTATATGTTATTAATGAAAATAAGCTAATAAGCAAATAAGCTTTTAAGGAAAAGCTATCACTTAGCTTAAAAAGGAGCTTTTTAGGTTTTCTGTTTTCTGGATCAAATATATATTAATATTAGACATGTATTAAGAATATTGGACTATACATACCAAGGTATAAGCAGTTTCAAGGCTTGTAGCTTATTCAAGGAGCTTTTAAGCTAAGCTGTTTGGCTACAAGCTTGAAACAAGCTTATAAAAGCTGTACAAAGGAAAAACAAAGGACTGGGAACATGCACACAAGCCAAATGGCCAAGTATAAACATGTGTGCCTGGAATAGCTCAAATGAGCAAAGTGTGAACTTGTGGTTTAGACAGTCAAGCCAAAGGCTTGACTTGGATGGAATGGAGGCTTCAAGGAGCCTGTAACAAGCTCCACACAGGAAATAAAAGGGAAAAAATATATGCATATAAGCTAGATGGACAAGTATGCACAGGCATGTGTACTGACTATCACTCATAAGCTTGAAATAAGCTCATAAGCTCTAACAGATAACACAGATCCAAACACCCCTTGCTCCTAATTAGAGTGGCCATTTAAGCTGAGTGTATAAGCTTGATAGGAATTGGAGTAGCAAGCTGGGCTGGTGAGGGTTCCAAAACACCAAAACTCAACCTATGGGGGTCACAGATGAGATTTTGAGAAGCTTATGAAAATCCTCCCAAATGACTGAGTTCTTAGTATACTCAGACATGGGACAAACAAAAAGCTCATTGCAGCCCTTATTAACAAGCTGCAATATGGAAAATAAGCACAGGATCAAAGAGTTGAGTGGATGAGCTTTCCAAAAAAAACTAAACCACACAAGCTCTAAATCAATAATAAGCTTTTAGAGCTGTAGGTAATGGTGCAAGTTCAAAGATATGAACTGTTGTGAGTGGGCAAACTACAAGCTCTAATTGACTTATCAAAGAAGCTCATGAGAGCTCAACCAATCACTGAGACATTGAGTATGAATGATTAGCTTCTCAAGAAGCCAGAATTCACAAGCTCAAGCTTAGTGGGGAACTTTCCATAGGCATGGGAAAACTACTCCACTTCCACTGTTTGCTTCAGTGGAAGGAGTAAGATGGGACAACATAAGGGGTATGATTAAGCTAAGTAGATAAGCTAAAAGCGAAAAATAATCATACACCTAAAGACTAGGACATCTGAGGCAACATAAAGCTATGTGCACAAGCTAGGCCCAAGTAATGAAGCTTATGCAAGCTTATCAACTTGACACCTAAACTCGCATGCCTGTGGCAAAACTGGGCATACATAAGCTAAAAATAAGCACTTAAACATAACATAAAGACATTAACAAAAATACAATAAGCTAGATTAGCAACACATCTAAAACATACTAAAAGCACAGAACATAAAATTAAATAACAAAAGCACAATAAAATTACTAAGTTTATTCCAAAAGCGACTTAATTGAAAATTTGACTTTTAACTAAAAACTAAAAGTTGACTCAAGTGAATTTAGAAACTCATCTCTTGACTTAATATGTTATAATATGCTATAATGACACTTGAATTAAGCAAACTTAATAACTTTAAAGCTAATATTATGGAGATAGACTTGAAAAACTTTGTGGAGACAAAGAATTAGAAAAGATTAAAGGCAATTTGACTATTAACTATATAAAAACTGGATTTGATTACTTAGCTGAGTTATATGATCAATATGCATCATACATCAAATAAGAATAACAACACACACCAGCATAAACACAGAAAAGACAGCAAATCCATTAATGAGACCTATATTATCCACAGTGAACACTGATGTGAGTTTGAAGATGAATCTGACCATATACACATTACCATTGAGCTTAAAGGCTTGTCACTTCCTCAAATGGCCTAATGGGTCATGTATACGTAAATAAACAACACAAACAACCTCAAGATCCTAAATCATACCAAATCCAAACATTTCTTTAAACTTCACTTGTCACATGAATCTTAAAGTATTCAATGAATCAAGTACAAACCCGATTCCTAACATATTATTATTACATAAGTAAATCAATTAAGCATAAAACTTCAAGAACTCAATCGAAACACTATATTTGTCAAATATGCATTTTGGTGAGTGATTTTAATTCTAGGCACAAGTGAAACTTAATAAACAAACTACTAGTATTAAGCTATAATAACACTAAACAACAACAAATAAGCATAAAGATCTGAAATCACAACATATAATAAATAGGAATAGTAAATTGCAAAAATTAGAGAATAATGCTTACAAATGAGAATAGGACTGAGACATAGAACAAATGGACAAGGTTACACCTATTAGCTTACCAATAAGCTCCTAATACCCATAGCACTCCAAATTCAACCCTGCTTCATCATCTTCTTCATTATCCCAAAATTTTTGCTTATTTTTCCATTTTCTCTATTTTTTTTAGTGATTTTCTATTTTAACGATTCAAACTGAATTATTGTATCTAAAAGCTATTTAAGCTTTGTCGAGCCTAAATTATCTATTAGAGTCCATTAATCCACTATGATCCAACAAGAAATTTAAAGGCGAAATTTAAATTGACAATAAATTAAGAGATATGAAATTTAAAGATAGGAACAATTAAAGCGAATTTAAAGGTTCATTACACTAATTTAAGATAAAATATAACATTTGAAAGATTAAAAGACATTTTAATTAAGAAAGCGATAAAGTTACATCTACGTGACTATGGCTTAAGGCCAAAGTGCTTGTTTCCTTCTCCTTCTTCTCTTTATAGTGTTACGAGTTCCACTTGAGTTGTCGATCAAATCCCACTTCAATTGGTAGCCATTGGATGGCTCGAACTAATCTAGCCATAAAAGCGATTTTGGCGCCAATATTCTTCATAGCGGTTTTAATCAATAAATCGATGGTTTGAAGCAATTAAGGGTTTTTGGTGTTAGTGGAGGTGGAGGGAACAAGGTAAGGGGGGGGGGGGTTGGAGAAAACATGGAAAACCATGACTGGTTTTTGGGATTGCAGTGTTTGTGAGAGAGAGCTACAGTGTTGGCGGTTTTGCCTTGTTTGACTTTATTTGACCGTTTATATAATAACGGGGTGGGTTGGTTTTGGGCCAAAGGTT